>JALAZF010000237.1:9000000-9502500 GCA_022829125.1 Lathyrus tuberosus
AAAGAAGACTTGATAAAACTTCTCAAAGATTTTCCCGATGTATTTGCTTGGTCCTATCAGGACATGCCAGGGTTAGATACCAGCATTGTGGAACATCATCTACCGTTAAGATCAGAATGTCCGCCAGTAAAACAAAGGTTGAGGAGGACTCATCCAGACATGGCTATCAAAATCAAAGAGGAAGTACAGAGACAGATTGACACAGGTTTCCTCGCCACATCAGAATATCCTCAATGGTTAGCCAACATAGTACCAGTTCCGAAAAAGGACGGAAAAGGCAGAATGTGTGTAGATTACAGGGATCTAAACAAGGCCAGTCCAAAGGATGACTTTCCCTTACCACACATAGACATGCTGGTTGACAGCACATCAAAGTTCAGAGTGTTCTCCTTCATGGATGAATTCTCAGGCTATAATCAGATAAAAATGGCACCGGAAGACATGGAAAAAACTTCGTTCATTACCCCATGGGGCACCTTTTGTTACAAGGTAATGCCGTTCGGTTTGAAGAACGCTGGGGCAACCTATCAAAGGGCCATGACTACTCCGTTTCACGACATGATGTACAAAGAAATCAAAGTGTATGTCAATGATATGATTGCCAAATCTAAAACAAAAAAGCAGCATGTGACCCACCTGTCAAAACTATTTGATCGTCTGAGAAAGTACAAACTCCGCTTGAATCCTAACAAGTGCATATTCGGTGTTCATTGAGGAAAACAGCTAGGGTTCATCGTCAGCCAAAAAGGAATTGAGGTTGATCCTGACAAAGTCAAGGCCATTCAAGAAATTCCTTCTCCAAAGACCGAGAAATAAGTTAGAGGATTCCTGGGACGTTTGAATTACATTTCCAGATTTATATTCCTCATGACCGCGACATGCGTGCCAATCTTCAAATTACTCAAAAAGAATCAGGACTGCATATGGACAGAAGACTTCCAGAAAGCCTTCGACAGTATCAAGGAATACCTGTTGAACCCACTAATTCTATCACCTCCAGTGGAGGGAAGACCACCGATCATCTATTTAACAGTCTTGGAAGACTCAATGGGTTATGTACTTGGCCAACAAGACGAAACAAAAAGAAAAGAGTCTGCCATCTACTATCTGAGCAAGAAATTTACCGACTGTGAAACTCAGTATACTATGCTTGAGAAAACTTGCTGCGCTCTGGCTTGGGCAGCCAAACGTCTTCGCCAGTACATGATTTGTCACACTACTTGGTTAATCTCCGAAATGGATCCGATCAAGTATGTCTTTGAAAAGCCTGCTCTCACGGGAAGGATCGCCCGTTGGCAGATGTTGTTATCAGAATACGACATCGAGTATCATGCTCAGAAAGCTGTCAAAGGGAGTATTTTAGCCGATCATTTGGCTCATCAATCGATTGACGATCAAGAATCAGTTGGATTTGACTTCCCAGACGAAGATGTCATGTACCTGAAAATGAAAGATTACGATGAACCGCTACCCAGTGAAGGGCCAGAACCAAGTTCCCAATGGGGAATAATCTTTGACGGAGCTGTCAATAATTATGGAAACAGAATTGGGGTAATTATCATAACACCTCAGGGTACCCACATTCCTTTCACTGCCAGATTGACATTCAAGTGTACAAGCAACGAGGCCGAATACGAAGCTTGTATCATGGGTCTCGAAGAAGCGATTGACTTGAGAATCAAGAACTTGGATGTATACGGAGACTCGGCCCTGGTTGTCAATCAGATCAAAGGAGATTGGAACACATACCAATCAGGACTGATTCCTTACAAAGATTACGCGAGGAGGTTATTACCATTATTCAACAGAATTGAGTTTCATCATATCCCTCGTGAAGAGAATCACATGGTTGATGCATTAGCCACTCTCTCTTCCATGGTTAGTGTAGGTCAATGGAACGACGTACCTAAGATTGACATAATGTGCCTTGAAAAGCCCGCTTACATCTTCACAATTGAAGCAGTCATAGATGACAAACCTTGGTATCACGATATCAAATGCTTCCTACAAAAACAAGAGTACCCACCTGTGTCGCGGTGAAAATTGGATACCATAGTTATTTGTTAACTAGGATCGCATTTTTAATGTCACCACCGGTCTTTGATTTTATCCAAGGGAAGGGAGAAAAAACCGAATTCCCACAATGCAATGCAAATGCACTTAAGATTCTAAGTTCGGGGGTTGGTTATACCTAGGAAAGGTGTTAGCATCCTAGATATCTGTAGTACTCTACAGGAACCTCTTGATTAATTATGTTATATTTGTTATTTGTTTTGCTAAGGTTAAAGGGTAGGTGATTTATTATTTTTAATCCTAAGTGTGCTCGACAAGATATCGCATCTTGTGCCTACATATCCTGTCAGGAGGGAATCAGAGCACTTGTAGTTCCTTAATAAGGATACTAAATTGTTTAAAGGTTTAGGAAAAGAAGATGAGTCATCATCTCAAGAAAGACCACCACAGTTTTGAAAATGTTTGTATTTTGTGGGGTATGGGATTGTATGTCCCTTTCTTTGAGATGATTAACATCTAATTCTCTTGTGTGGAGAATTAGGTGGGCTAAAGTTTGATTTAAAAAATCAAAATTGTGGGGGGACTAACCTAGGAAGTCTATCCTAGAGTTGTCTAATTACCTTAAGTTAAGGGTGTCGTATATGAAATGCAAATGATATGCACCATGCACAATAACATGGTTATCATGCATGGGATTTCCCCTTGGATATTTTATGCGATTAATTTATTGTTATTTAGGCGAAGGTGCTAGCAAAGTGATGCTAGACTTGTGTCCAGTGATCAAAAGGTCGAATGCGATGCCCTAAGGCGATCGACTTATATAGGTAGAAAATTGGCTCGACGTTGGATCGAGGATTTTTAATATTTTTGAAAAGGTTTGAAGCACATAAGCATAATTCAAGTAAAATAAACAAGCAAACAAAACACGAAGTTCACACACAAGCGTACGACTAAGCGTGAGGGAGATTCCAATGGAAATTAACAAGAAAAAAGTTGATATATTGTTAATTTATTATAAAAGTTCTTATTTATTAAAAGGTGTTTTATAAATAAAAGGGTTACATTATTATTTACATTAAAAATAAATTTTATTTTGCTTAATATTATGAAAGGAGCTAAAAGGGTCTTATTTTAGTTTAAAAAAAAGTTTTAGTTGTAATTACTAAAAAAAGGGTTTGAAATTAATTACTATTAAAAAAAAAGTTTATTTTCATTTTTATCATAAAAGTTAATTTTAATTATTAAAAGCTTCTAATTCTAATTACTGGAAAAAAAAATCCTTGGTTAAAAAGGGTTTTATTGTAAAAGGGTGTAATTTAGTTAAAAGAAAAAAGCTTTTAAATTAAATTGTTAAAAAAAAAGTTTTGATTGGTAAAAAAAAAGAAACGAAAGGACAACAAAAAGAGGAGAATCCCCCCCTCACACAGTCGCGCTCTCTCTCTCTCGTCAATCTCTCCATCTCGTAAAGGAAAAGCAACCCTAAACGAAAAAAACGCCGCCGCCCTCTCAAACCTCTCTCGATCGCTCATCTCTCCGGCGATCCTCTCCACCTCTCAACCTCTCACGACCTGCAAAAAACAAACAAACAAACGAATAACCCCACCCCGCACAGCCCTAAAACCCCATTTCACTATATTTTAGAGGTTACAAATTATAATGTATGAAATGCGATGAAATAAAAAGGCGAGGAGGTGGCGGATGATGGCGGCTCCGGTCAGGGAAGTATCATTCTCCTTCTTTTTACCTTCGATAAGCTTTGTGTTGCCGATTGGGAACTCGCGTGATGGTTTCTGATGGGCTCCTCTTGGTTTGATATGTATTGGCTTTGATTTTGGTGTGAGATCGTGAATGAGTTTTTTGGATGATTTTTCGTGTATCTCTGCTAGGTTTTTTCGTTGCCTTTCTGTCACAGTTTTCCCCCTTTATATAGGCCAATGATGAGTATGGAAGCTTTTGAAATCGTTAATGTTGATTGATTCTGGTTAAATGCCACGATCTGATTTGATTTTTGATTTGGGAAATTTTTTTGAGCTGATTTGAATGCTGATACGATTTGATTGTGATTTGGTTTTAAGATGGGAAGTTTTTGAAATTGCTCTTGAATACGATTTGATACGATTTGATCTGAAATACTTGGATGCGATCTCTTGCAATCAAATGATTTGAAATCTTAGATTAATCCCAATTGGAAAGAATTGAAGTTGGCGGCGTCTTTACGATGTTGCCCTCAATCCTTAATTTGAAGATGAGGAAAATTTTCTGATTCAAAGGAAAGAAAAAAAAACTCTGAGGCCTAACTCATTCAACCTTTCCTTTTCTGTTTGACAAAATCTGTGAACTGCATTAGATGCATTTGATGATAACGACTTCTCTTTTTCTTGATTCAAAATGTTTGACTATGTCGTGAACATTTGAATATACCGTCGGATTTCTTGATCTTGTCCAAATCTTTTATTCTTATGAGTTTCTTCAAATATGGCAATGACCTCTCTTCTTTTGTACTTGCAGTGCTTATAACCCAGAATTCTGCTGCCACTTTGAAGTTATGATTACGGGACCGCAACAATAGTCTCAGGTTTGGTAGTTCAGGTAAGGTTTTCTGACTTTCCTCTTCACAAATAAATCTGCAGTGAGCTGCTTGTGTAATTCAATGACGGTTATATTGTAATAGGGGTTTTTTTTTCTCTTTATGAGGTACGAATTACGTGCGTCTATGTATCTGCTTTAGCAACCAAACTCTATCGTAATTCAAAGGTATGTAGTACAAAGGATGCAATGGATTTCACAGATTCAAGAAAGGTAAACTGGATAGTCTTATTCGCGAAACATTTCTGATCTTCTCCACTTAACTCGACATGTCTGATTTCGTGCTGTGTCTGTAACATGCCGTAAGCATTCTCATTTCTTGCCAAGCTTTTTTTTACAACTTTCCATGAATGCTTAGTTTTCCTTGAATGATGATGATGATCCATGTTAGAAAGATTAATATTGTACAACTTGACATTTTTGCCTAGGTACGGATCTTGGTTTCACTATCATGTAATTCTCAAAAGTAAGTTACTCTCATCATCCTTAGATTCATTGGGCGTTTAATGACATTGAATAGTCGATGTTGCAGGATCCACTGATTCATGAAAGCCTCAAACGTCATCGAGGATATTACTGCAAGTATGACAGGCGTGATTACGAGATTTTGGTGAGTTCAGTATCAACAGGCCCGTTGTTTTATGTATTTCCAATAACGCTTATTTTCATCTGATTCTTCCTGTGTGTTTTAATTTTCGGGAGGCTTTTTCACTTGATCCCGTCTGATCTTATTTGAAAACTGATGGCTAAAATCTTGTGTTCTGATTTGCTTTGCAGACTTGGTAAGCCATGGTCTTAAGAAATCAACCATGTTATCTCTTCACTTCAGCAAAAGGACCTGAAACTCAATGAGGATGCGAAATGTTCCAGAGGTAGTTTGGTTCTTTCCACTTCAATTTCGACTCTTCTACGCACGCATATGACTCAGTCAAATATTATTAAAGCAAATGACCGTTTTTCAACAATGTTTGCGATTCTGTTACTCTGTCATATGTGAAAGGCATACCATTGTCTCAACGTAACTGTCTTCTGGTGTGCAGAGTTGGTTCCGCCTCATTATGGACTGACGATGCTAGGACACGTTGGTCACAAGGTATCATGTTTCCTTTAGAGTTTGGTACGGTAAAACAAGGGTGTATTGGTCTGAATCACATGCTGTTGTTCGATCATTGCAGGTGGGAATGATGAAAACGTTTACACCAGCGAGCTGTGGAAATCTTCTTGCAAGTTTGAGAGTCCAATCGTCCGTGATCCTTCGATGGAGAGCAGACTCTGGGAATTCACTCTTCCACTTCGTGGTTGGTTCTGGCAGCCACTAGCATCTTGGTTTATTCTTCAATCGTGAGGTTAAATCATTTAGAATTTGGGCCAAAGTAAACTCACAGTGCCTGGATTTGTATAATTCTGTATACCTCTTAGGTTCCTCTTAGTTACTCCTAATGAAATAGGAAAACACAACATCCAAGAATGGTTGTGCCACATGGAGTGTAAATGACTTTGTTGTAACATGAAATCTTGGTGATGAATGAATCTATGAATCTAGATTTGAACATGTTGAATGTGAAAAACTCTTGAAATTGCGACCAACATTTCATCTTGTGATGGAGCTTTTAAGTAAAATTTTGGAAAGTCCCTTAAGTTGTAGATTTTTGCATGACTTAAAAACGGACTTGAAGGGTTGTTCCTGTAGGCTTTCCCACTTTGCTCTTTCATGACGACTTTCACTTGAGTTTAAAGTTTGGAAATAACCTTTAGTTTAGGTTTGGATGATTAAGGATCCTAATCAACTTGAACATCTCCAATCGTTCCATACGAATAGTGAATAAAGCACAAACACGAATCTTCACTTGTTTTTGGAAGGAAATGTACTAGAGAGTCCAATAGGCCCTGGAAGGGAGATGTGCTTCTTTGTACTTTTGATGAACTCAAATGAAGCCTTGTATGCTTTGAGATTTCTTTAAATTTAGAATTTCAATCCTTGGTGATAAATTCTAAATAAAGGCCTTAAAACTCTCTTGGTCATGAATCAAATAAAAAAAGCTGGCTCATTTTAAGATATATGCATCCTTTGATCTTTATAAAAATATAAAAAGAATGATGCCTCTCATGTCTTGCATCTTGAATAATCCTTGCCAATCCGTAACGAACTTGTATTTGGAACCTTGGATCTCGAATTTGAACTTCAACTTTGAAAAAAAGAGTTTTGTAACCACGTCTCATGAATTTGTGAGGATATCAAACTTCAATTTCCTTCCAAAACTGGACTTTCCTTGATGAACCATCAGTAGAGCAAACAATATCTCTCAACCTTGAGGAACGTACAGAGGGGGGGAAGATACCAGCTTGTAATGTAACTTGCCACACAACCAATGACTAGTCCTGGGGGCCCAAATTCCATATTAGAGGGTATAAAGATTTAGTTTGCGTTGGGTATCTTTTGAGAAAACTGAGGGGGGAGGGGGAAGGGTTAGTAGTGGTTTAGGGATAAAAAAAAAAAGGGTGAGGGCACAATCTCACAAGACTAGAGAAACCTCCACAATCACACACACAACACAACTTTCAGGATTTTGAATTTTCTGCAGCAGTACCTATAGTTAAAAGGAAACAAAACAGACAAAGCTAGATAAAACGGTTAGTTATGCACAAACGATGACCTAATATGCTATGCAAAGAGAAAAGCGGGGATCTTATGGTCAAAAATTAGGGTACGACAGATGCCCCTATTTAAGTTTCTTCTATTCGGAGATATGGAGATTGAAAACTCCGTCTCGACGAGATAGGAGAGACTTAAATACAAACATGCACGAATTTTTGGCCCTAAGATGTCGCCCAGATGCACATGATATGGTATGAAATGATATGATATGCAAGACAAAGAAAGCAAGACAGAGATCCCGTGAGGGAATAATGTCACATGGGATAACTGATGTTAAAACACAGAGAAAAACAAACCCGACGAGGACAACTCAGCAAGACGAGACACCACGGGGAAAGATCTAACTCCACTGGGGAAGAAGAGACTACCAACTGACAATCACAAGGCAGCTTAAGCACACGGCAAGAAACTTGAAAGGAACAAGATAACTTACTACCAACAGTTGGTAGCCTAAGCCAAGGTATCCAGTTGCAATAAAAGGATGTATATTACCTACTATCACACACGATAGCCTAAGCAGAGGTAATAAACTGGGGAGGAAAGATCACCTACTACCAAACACGGTAGCCTAAGCAAAGGCGTCCGACCAAAAGAAAAAAAAAAGTGTGTCACCTACTATCAAGCATATGATAGCCTAAGCCAGGTAAACACAACGGGAAAAGATGGCCTACTACCACCACGGCAGCCTAAGCGAGGCATCTGATCAAAAAGGTGTGTTACCTACTATCAAGCATATGATAGCCTAAGCCAGGTAAAAACAAGCAGGAAAGATGACCTACTACCACCACGGTAGCCTAAGCGAGGCATCTGACCAGAAAGGTTGTGTTACCTACTATCAATCATATGATAGCCTAAGCCAGGTAAACACCAAAGGAGAGATGACCTACTACCACCACGGTAGCCTAAGCGAGGCATCTGACCAAGGATACAGATCAATTACCTACTATCACACGATAGCCTAAGCAGAGGTAATAGACTGGAATAGGAGGATCGCCTACTACCAACTTGTGGCAGCCTGAGCAAAGGTGTCCGCCCAAAAGGTGTGCTACCTACTATCAAGCATATGATAACCTAAGCCAGGTAAACACGATAAGGAAAGATGACCTACTACCACCACGGTAGCCTAAGCGAGGCATCTGACCCAAAACACAGACGTATTACCTACTATCCCACGATAGCCTAAGCCAGGTAATAGGCTGGAAAAGCTTCAACGATCAAGATGATGATTCAGCTTCCTTACATGTTCTGCTTTAGGAAGAGTAAATACTTTCCCATGCCCCACAGTTGTATGCCACGGGCAGGTCTTGAAAATAAGTGTTGCGAGGTCGTCTGCCTCAAACAAAGTCTTGAATTTCCCACCCTCTTCAAAGAGATATCATCTGGTGGGAGTAACTTGAATAGTAGATTCACTGGAGACAACCACCGTAGAGCAATATTGCTGTAGTTGAAATTTCAGTGAAGTAAATAGAATTCTTGCGACGGGAATTCTCAAATAAAGAGAATGCCTGTAAAGTCTTCAATAAGTTTCTCTGACAGATTTCCGGGGAGACAACATCTGTCGGAGAATAAATGGAAAATCTTGATAATTTGCTGGGGATAGACAAACTGTCTTGAGGAGACTGCCATTTGTAGTAGAAATCTTGATAACCAAACTGCTCAAATAAAGAGTTGTTACTTGTTGTCTGGGTGTAAGTCCCTTGAAAATGTAGTAATCATTGTTGGAGAAATCATTTATGTTTCCATAGAGATCTTCAAATAAACTCTTCTTGGGGAGACAAAGTGCAAAATAAATGCACGCTTAATCCGAATTCAATATCTCAGAGATATCCACAATTGTGATTGTCAGGGACCAAAGTTCAATCCAGGAAATAACTGGAGAGAAACGGTCAAACAAGGACTCCATCCATTGGGGATTGAACTCACTGAGTTTATCTTTATCCAAAAAATGGAAAAGAAAGCTAAAGCAACCATCTTCCACGAGGATCGAACTCAGTGGGGAATTGGAAAGTATGTGCTTTTTCTGCCTAGGGCTGACGACTCTACTTGGAGGGAGCAGACAAACCCATATCACTTGGGACAACCGCGGCCAAAGTGACAAAACAAAACAAACAACACAAAACGCAAGATGCAAAAAGAATACGCACATGCCATGAATCTACATGCAAGGATGCCATGCTATGCTTATGCTTATGCTAACAAAACAACAACGGGAGACGAAAACAAGCATCTCGATACGGATACTCGGCCAATCTTTGCAATATAAGAAGCATCACTGGGGATGAATGGAAAACCAAACAAGCCCCACTTCACAGATTCAAACTTTCTCTGGAAAAAAGAGCACTCCACTTGGGGATGAACATCGTGACTTCACTTAGGATTGTTAAGATGAGTCTGGCCGCTCTGTTGGAGATGAGAAAGATTCACTGGGAACGAATCAGACTCATTGATCAAAGAGACTTCAAGGGGGATAAAATAAATATCTGTTGCGAGCTGAAGTAGCCTGTAGCTGGATAAAATAAATATCCGCTTCGTCGGGGAAACTGGGATCAATAGTAGTTGGAAATGTCGGAGATAAAACTTTGAGAGGATGAAATAAACATCCGCCTTTGCTGGAGAAGATTGAGAAAATCCAATGAGGAGTGAAATAAACACTTGCTTCGCTGGGGAAGGCTGAAACTGAAGAGGTTCATCGGGGAACAGTCGCGACTACCTGAAATAAAACTTACTGGGGAGCTGCCACCTTACCTGGGGTAGAAACTCTCTGAGCCATGGCTTATGGAGGCTGTCAACATCCCTTTTAGTGTTCGTAAATCAAAGTAATCTGCACACAAGACAATTTGAAATTTATTATCAAAGGATACAAAAAAATCATTTTGCAAGATAAAACAATTTGCCGATAAATGACAATTGCAACTTTATTTAATAAAATGGTGATCAGCAAATTGCGTGATTCCATATGTTATTACAATGTCGGAAAATGGTAGTATAAGAAAGTACATCGAAAACAAAACAATGTTATTTCTTAAGCGAACTAGAGTTTCCCATGTTCTAGGCCCCTTGAAGGCCCTGTCTTCAACTGTTGTAGTAAACTTTGGCGAACCAAACTGAGCCAACTTCTCTAGGTGTAGTACTTCTTGATTGCATCCACATTCACGGGACGGGTGATCTCCTCTCCATCCATAGTTGCTAACATCACAGCACCCCCTGAAAAGACCTTCTTGACTACGTAAGGACCATCATAGTTAGGAGCCCATTTCCCCCTGGAATCGGTAAGGAAAGACTGGATCTTCTTAAGAACAAGGTCTCCTTCTTTGACCTCGCGAGGTCGATCCTTCTTATCAAAAGCCTTCTTCATCTTCTGCTGGTATAGTTGTCCACGACATAGAGCTGTCAATCTCTTTTCCTCAATCAGATTCAATTGGTCATATCTGCTTTGACACCATTCAGCTTCCGAAAGCTTTGCCTCCATCAGAACTCTCATAGAAGGGATCTCGACTTCTACCGGGAGCACAACTTCCATACCATAAACAAGTGAAAAAGGTGTTGCCCCTGTTGACGTGCGCACGGAAGTGCGGTACCCATGTAAAGCAAATGGGAGCATCTCATGCCAGTCCTTATAAGTGACCACCATTTTCTGAATAATCTTCTTTATATTCTTATTTGCTGCTTTGACCGTTCCATTCATCTTTGGACGATACGGAGAAGAGTTGTGATGCTCAATCTTGAACTCTTCACACAATTCCTTCATCATCTTGTTATTCAGATTTGACCCGTTATCAGTGATGATTTTACTCGGCACACCATATCTGCAAATAAGCTGGTTCTTGATGAATTTGACGACCACCTGTCTAGTAACATTCGCATATGAAGCGGCTTCAACCCATTTGGTGAAGTAATCAATCGCCACTAGGATAAAGCTATGTCCATTAGATGCTTTCGGTTCTATCATACCAATCATATCGATGCCCCACATAGAGAAGGGCCACGGAGACGATATAACATTCAGGAGAGTTGGTGGTACATGAATTTTATCCGCATAGATTTGACACTTATGGCACTTCTTTGCGAACTTGTAACAATCTGATTCCATCGTTATCCAATAATATCCTGCTCTCAAGAGTTTCTTTGCCATAGCATGACCGTCGGCATGGGTACCAAAAGATCCTTCATGAATTTCGGTCATTAACATATTCGATTCTCGCTTGTCAACACATCTCAGCAAGACCATGTCGAAATTCCTCTTGTACAGTACATCATTGTTCAGGAAAAAGTTACCAGCTAGTCTTCTCAAAGTTTTCTTGTCCTTGTTAGATGCCCCAGGTGGGTACTCTTGCTTTCGGAGAAACAATTCAATATCATAGTACCAGGGTTTCTCATCAATAACTTCTTCTACAGAGAACACATAAGCAGGCCTGTCGAGGCGCATAACATTAATCTTAGGACAGTCATTCCAGCGGTTCACCACAATCATAGAAGCCAGGGTTGCCAAAGCATCCGCCATCCTGTTCTCGGTATGAGGAATATGGTGGAATTCAACTCTGTTGAAGAAAGGGAGTAGTCTTCTTGCGTAATCTCTGTATGGAACCAAATTGTCTTGTTGGGTCACCCATTCCCCTGTGATTTGGTATATCACCACAACAGAATCGCCGTATACATCCAAATTCTTGATTCTTAAATCCATTGCCTCTTCAAGGCCCATGATGCATGCTTCATACTCGGCCTCATTATTCGTACATGGAAACGTCAATCTTGAGGTGAAAGGGATATGAGATCCATGAGGAGTCACAATAATTGCCCCGATCCCTTTACCGTAGCTGTTGACAGCACCGTCCAAAATCAAACCCCACTGAGAATCTGGTTCAGGCCCTTCATCTGGTAATGGTTCTTCACAGTCCTTCATTTTTAGATACATCACGTTCTCATCAGGGAAATCGTCTTCCACAGACTGGTGGTCTTCAATAGGTTGATGAGCTAGGTGATATGCTAAAACACTTCCTTTAATTGCCTTCTGAGTGTGGTATTCGATATCGTATTCGGATAAGAGCATCTGCCATCTGGCAATCCTTCCCGTCAGGGCTGGCTTCTCAAAAATGTACTTGATGGGATCCATCTTAGAGATCAGCCAAGTGGTATGATTTAGCATGTATTGGCGCAAACGGCGAGCCACCTATGCTAAGGCACAACAGATCTTCTCTAGCATTGAATATCTGGACTCACAGTCGGTGAACTTCTTACTGAGGTAATAAATGGCATGTTCCTGCTTCCCGGATTCGTCTTGTTGACCGAGTACACACCCCATGGAATCTTCTAAAACCGTCAGATACATGATCAAAGGTCTGCCCCTAACCGGAGGAATCAAAATAGGAGGCTCCAAGAGATACTCTTTAATACTATCAAATGCCTTCTGGCATTGTTCAGTCCAAACATAACCTTGTTCTTTTCTGAGAAGCTTGAAAATGGGTCCACAAGTAGCAGTCATATTAGAGATAAATCGAGAGATATAGTTCAAACGACCCAGGAACCCTCTGACCTGTTTTTTCGTAGTCGGAGCTGGCATTTCCCGTATGGCTTTGACTTTATCTGGATCCACTTCGATTCCCTCTTGGCTAACAATGAAACCTAGCAGCTTTCCTGAGTGGACACCAAATGTGCACTTGTTAGGATTCAAACGTAGCTGATACTTTCTCAATCGCTGAAACAACTTCAAAAGATGTTCGACATGGTCTTCTTCAGTCTTAGACTTGGCTATCATATCATCTACATAAACCTCAATCTCTTTATGCATCATATCATGGAAAAGAGTAGTCATAGCCCTCTGATACGTTGCACCAGCATTCTTTAAACCGAACGGCATAACTCTGTAACAAAATGTGCCCCAGGGTGTGATGAATGATGTCTTCTCCATGTCTTCAGGAGCCATCCCGATTTGATTGTAACCCGAGAACCCGTCCATAAAAGAGAAAATTTTATACCTTGCAGTACTATCCACCAACATGTCAATGTGGGGGAGAGGAAAATCATCTTTAGGACTAGCTTTGTTCAAATCTCTGTAGTCGACACACATGCGAACTTTACCATCCTTCTTTGGCACAGGCACAATGTTGGCTAACCACTGCGGGTACTCAGATGTAACGAGAAAACCTGCATCAATCTGCTTATGTACCTCTTCTTTAATCTTCAAGGCCATGTCAGGGCAAGTCCTTCTGAGCTTCTGCTTGACTGGCGGACACTCTGGCTTCAAAGGCAGACGATGCTCCACTATAGCAGTGTCGAGACCAGGCATGTCTTGGTACGACCAAGCGAACACATCGACATATTCCTTGAGTAATTCAATCAACCTTTCTTTCACATTAGACGCAAGCAAAGCTCCAATCTTCACTTCTTTACGGAGCTCTTCGGTACCCAAATTAATAACCTCTACTGGCTCTTTGTGAGGCTGAATGGCTTTATCTTCATTCTCAAGTAACCGGGATATTTCCTCAGGGATCTCTTCTTCCTCTTCTTCGGCTTCGAACACAGGAAACTCAAAGTTCGGAGAAGGCATTGGGTCATTGTTTTTGATGTTCAATTCGTGCAGTAATCTGCACATGTGATGTGATTTTATTTTAGATTTTGAGCAAGTGAGAGTGCGTGCACGAACGTGCAAAGTGATTTAAAATTGTGATTACCATTTTCCTTAAAGTAATAATAAACAGAAACAACAGATAGGAATGCAAAATGATAATTTATTGATGATAGAAAATTTCAAACAAAGGCCCCAACACAAAATCACCTTTGCCTTGGGCAGAGCAAAGGGAATTATGAAAAGTAAAGCCCACACACAAATGTTATCGCCTTGGGCAGAGCGAATAGACTAAAACAAACGAAAACAACCAAACAAATTACTTTGATAAAGGGATCACAACAGGAACATTAACAGCACTCCAATTTTGAGCCATTGCCCCATGCATCACAAAATTAGGCTGGTCTTCGACAGACTCATCTTCAAGAATGGCAATGGCTTCATATTCGGGTCTTTGGACTTCTGGTTGAGGAGGAAATAGAGGAATGACAGCATCTTCAGAATCTTCTTCCATAACATTTACCTCTGGCGAATGGATAGTCCCTCCGCTGTGAAACACATTCTTGATAGGGAGAATAACCATATCTCCTGTGGGAGTCTTCTCAGAATTATTACCTTTGAAACCCAAACCTTCCTTGTTCTTATTTTCAGGCAACACCAGCACCTGCCCCCACTTCCCTTGAGAACCATCTTCCACCACCCGCTGTGCGTCTTTGAAAGATGCCATAGCAGCTCCATTATTATTAGTATTGTTAACAATCGAGAGGGCTTGAAATTGAGTCCCCACCTCTTCTTCTGCATCGACGTAAGAAAAGGAAGAAAGATGACTTACTACTAGAGCCCTTTCACCACAAACTGTGACCAATTGTCCATCGCAAACATATTTCAATTTTTGGTGAAGAGTAGATGTGACAGCTCTCACCTCATCTATCCATGGTCTGCCTAATAAGCAACTGTAGGAGGCATGAATGTCCATGACCTGGAATGTAATCTGAAAAACACTGAGCCTGATAGTCATGGGTAGATCCACTTCTCCAATCACCGTCTTTCGCGAACCGTCAAAGGCTTTGACCACAACACCACTTGGTCTCATTGGTGGTCCCTGATAAGTCAGCCTTGCGAGAGTTGTTCTTGGCATCACGTTCAACGAAGAACCAGTATCAACCAAAACCCCAGATAACATGTCAGTCATGCAATTTATGGAAATGTGCAGAGCCAGATTATGCTTCCTCCCTTCTTCGGGTAACTCCTCATCGCAGAATCCCAGATTGTTGCATGCAGTAATGTTACCCACTATTCCACTAAACTGCTCTATAGTTGCATCACGGTCAATGTATGCCTGCTCAAGTACTCCTTGCAATGCCTGCCTATGGGCCTCGGAGCTCATCAACAATTGTAATACGGATATTTTTGATGGCGTCTGTAGCAGCTGATCCACCACCTTGTATTCACTTTTCTTGATCATTTTTAGAACCTCATCGGATTTGTCTACAAAATCATTTCCACTGGACTTCCCCAGAGTCGTATCCTTCACAACCTGCTGCTCAGAAGGGACCTCTTTATCTTTTGGCGCTGAGTAAACTCGACCACTCCTTGTAACTCGGCTAACATCAGCAATGTTGACCACAGATGACAAATTAGGCAAAGGCACCTCCTTACCATTTTCAAACATAGTAGCGTTATACCTGTAGGGAATAGCCTTGCTGGAAGTATAAGGAACTGGACCAGGTACATTAATAACCAGAGGATTAGCAACAGTCTTCCGGCTATCATAAGTAAACTCAATTCGTTCCAGATCTTTGATGTGGGGAACTATCACAAATACCTCTTCATGCTCATCTGTAAGACACTCTTGGATCATGTTCACATTGGCTGATCCATGTTGCGGTAAAGGATTATTCTGCACATTTGGATTCGAATCTTTGAAAGTCAGGATTCCACTCTGGACTAATCTCTGAACATCGGCTTTTAATCCATAACAATTCTCAATATTATGGCCTGGTGCACCCTGATGATATGGACAAAACTGATCAGTTCTGTACCAATAAGGAAGGTCCTTAGGCACCGCTGGTGGGGACTTAGTCTGGATATGGCCTTTTTGCAACAATGCTGGGAAGAGCTCGGCATATAACATAGGAATCGGATCGAAATTTGGTTTCCTGACCACACGACCGGGGCTGTTGAAAGGCTGTCGAGCTTGTTGAGGAGATGGCTGATTTTGTTGACGATATTGTTGTTGTGGTGAAGCAGGTGGAGTTTGAGGTGATGGTTGATAAGGTTGTGCAAACTGTGGTTGGTAAGCTGGAGCATTGATAACTGGGGTCACAGCAGCGACCTGCGGGTGTTGGTGATATCTTCCTTTCGACCGTCCTTGGTGCACAACACTTACTTCTTGTTCTTTCTTTTTCCCAAAATTACTTCCATACTTCTTGGCATTGCTGGAGGCACTTCCTTCCCTCACCAATCTTCCTTCACGGACACCTTCTTCCAATCGCATTCCCATGTTGACCATTTCAGTAAAATCACTAGGGGCGCTCGCTACCATTCTCTCATAGAAAAATGGGTTTAGTGTTTTCAAGAAAATTCTAGTCATCTCCTTCTCCTCCAGAGGTGGAGTGACTTGAGCAGCAAGTTCACGCCAGCGCTGGGCGTACTCCTTAAAATTCTCTCTTTCCTTCTGGGCCATGGCTCTCAGCTGGTCTCTATCTGGCGCCATGTCGACATTATATTTATATTTCTTGATGAAAAGCTCACAGAGGTCATTAAAGTTGCGGACCTTTGAACTATCTAGCCCCATGTACCACTTGAGGGCTGCACCAGTCAAACTGTCTTGGAAGTAATGTATCAATAGGGAATCATCATCCTTATGAGCAGACATTTTCCGTGCATACATAACTATGTGACTATGTGGGCAAGAATTTCCTTTATACTTTTCCAGATCAGGGAGCTTGAACTTTGGAGGAATCTTAACATTAGGCACTAAGCATAGCTCAGAGGCACTCTTTCCGAACAGCTCTTTCCCACGAAGGGCCTTGATTTCTTTCTTCATTTCTAGAAACTGGTCCTGGAAATCATCCATTCGTTCTTCCATTCCAACACTCTCACTAGGTTCAACATGAAACACAGGTTCTTCCAGATGAAAAGGAGTAGCATTCACCACAGGTGGTGGCACAGTCATTACAGCAGTCGTGGCAATAGCTTGAGAAACAGGCGGGCGGTATCCAGCTGGAGTAAAATGAGGAGGCATACCCCAAGGATAACTAGGAGGCATAGAATACTGAACTTCATTTGTAGTGGGCACCACTGGGATCGGTGCTGATATTATCTCAGAGATAACAGTACTGTGTGATGTCGTATTATGTGATGGCTGATTCTGAGCAGCCATCAAAGCTTCCATCATCCCATTGATCTTCTCTAGACTTTCTTTCAGTGTTGAAACTTTTTCCCGGAGTGCTCTGTTTTCCTGCTCGAGTTGATCCATTCTCTTCTTACGACCGGCTCGAGTATTGTATCGATGACTCAGCTTGTCTTCTGAAAGGAGACACAGATAAGAACATGGAATGCAAAGAAATGCAAATGCAGATGCGAATGATGCGTATGATGCAGCATGCACTCCAAGGAACTCAAAAGCGTATTTTAAATATCGTAATTTCAAATTTATTTTATTTAAAATTTTAATTTTTCATAACAACGATACACCTTTAAGGCTTTATTATAATAAACGAACAAGATATATAAAAAGGGAACTAGGGCTTCGATCCACTGGATGATGCTCCCTTCCTTCCACTGAGTTCTTCCATCAACTTGTCAATCCGTTCCTGCAATATAAACTTGTCCAAGGTCAGCTTCTCTACTTCTGCCTTCAACCTTGATACTTCGTTTGATTCCACCACGGGAGGCTTGGGTCGAGGATGCGACATTGTCAGAGTGAGAGCTCGTTTGCGTGACCACTCCAGGTAAGATTCCGTGACTGTGCAGTCGGGGTTTATTGTTGCAGTCATCCCTTGTCTGTTGATTCGACGCCAAGCAAATAAAATCTGAATCTTCAGCTGAAGGTCTTCTCCCTCATAAAGGAAAATTCTCTTCAAGTTCTCTGGATTAGGTATTTCATTCATCGGATGTCCAAGCTGGCGACGAGCGAGAATAGGATTATAGCTAGTGCAACCTTTTGTGCTAAGGAGAGGCACATTAGAAAAATCTCCACAGCTGTGAATCATGGGAATTCCTCCGTACATTGGATCATGCCAAACAATGTCCGAGTGAGTGAGAGCCATGAGTTTAACAGGCCATTCAGAACCGTCTTTTATATCCCAAAAGGACGCAGACCTCGGTAGGTACGAAATAAACCACCTATAGAGGATAGCAGTGCAGCAAACGATCTGACCTTCTCCTTTCAGAATCTTTGAATGAATCGAGTGGTAGGCATCGGCCAATAGTGTTGGAACAGGATTCTTGAGCATGAAGATCCTGATCGCGTGGACATCGACGAAATTCTCAACATTTGGAAACAAGAATAAGCCATAAACTAGCAACGCGAACAGGTTCTCAAAAGCTCTGGTACTTCCTTTGTCGGCGAATTCTCGAGCTTTCTCGAATAAAAATTGAGCAGGCAAGCCGTCGATTCCTCCCTTGACCATCATGTGAGTCTGGATCTCCAACAGCTTGATGCGGGTTACTCTTGCGATGTTTTCTTGACTGAGTCTTCCTTCTCCACCGTAGAACGGAGGTGAGTCTTTGACGGGAACTCCCAATAAAGCAGAATACTCCTCCAATGTGGGCATCAACTGGAAATCTCGAAAGATGAAGCAGTGGTAGATTACATGATAGAGTTGAACCAGCGTCTCCAATAGACCAGCAGCCACTTGTACCTGCAATAAAGAGAGAATCTGTCCATGCTTTGCAGCGAAGGCCTCTGGATCCTTTATCTGACCTCCTAGTTCCCTTAATTGTTCCACATTAAAGGCCCTGAAGGTGTATGGCAAAGCTCCTTTCCTTCCATAATCCATTTTACGATATCTAAAAACAAGCAAGCTTTGAGTTCCTTGAAGAAAAAACAAAAAAGAGAAAGCCAATGCAGATGAGATGCAAAAGTTCGTGGAATTTGAGTACTTATAGTCATCAGAGAATACCAAAGGACACAAATTTTATTAATCATAAAAAACTGTTACAAATAAAAGAAACGGGAATTGAAAACTCATAATGAAAACGTTACAACCGTTGGTATTCTCACAAGAGCTTTTAACGATAATTAAATAAAATCTAATAAAAGGCCTAAGGAGACTCCCCCAATAATCTCAGCTTGTACTTCTTAATTTCCTCTTCCATGCGGGACTTCTCGAGAATCAGCTCATCTACTATCGACTCCCACGAAGTAGACTCAGAATTTGAGGAACTTGGGTCTCCCTGTAACTTCCTTTTTTTGTAGGAGATAACTTCCTCACTCTTTGCTTTTAGTCGCCTTTGAAGCGCTTCGTTCTCTTCCACAACCACTTCATACTTATCCTTCCAAACATTCCCTATTTGTTGAGCTTTCCTTAAGGCAATCTTTAATTCCTCTATTTCAGATGCAAAGATGAAGACAGGCTCTTCGTTCAGGACCATAGGTTCTTGGCGGTCGTAGGGCATCCTAAGCTCGATGGCTCTCCTTCTAACCCATTGTAGATAAGGGTCTAAAGAGACACAATTACGCTTCCCCATGGCATTCCTATCCTTCTTGCTCTTGTCCCTCCAAGCCTTTAAAATCTCATTCTTCAACCCTTCCTGCTCTTCATGTTCTTTGAAAAAAGATCCCTTCTGTATGAATACCGAGGGGTTTGTCCTTCAAAGGGTACCTCAGCTGTCGGCGGGCTAAGATCGGATTATAACTAATTCCTCCTTGTATGCCAAGAAGAGGCACATTCCCGAAATCCCCGCAGCTATCGATGATTACGACTTCATCATACCTATGATTATACCAAACGATGTCAGAATGAGTGAGGGCCATGATTTTCTTAGACCACCAGCCCTTATTAGGATCCCAGAAAGCGATGGCTTTGGGCAAGTGTTGAGTAAACCACTTGTACAATAGGGGTACACAACAGGTGATTTGTCCTCCTTTGACGTGCTTCAGATGGATAGAGTGATAAGCTTCTGCCAATAACGTAGGGACTGGGTTCCTCTTTATGAATATTTTAATAGCATTGAGATCCACAAAGTCTTTGAGGTTGGGAAACAGAAAGGTACCATAAATCATCAAAGCAAAGATAGCCTCAAATGCAGCCATGTCTGAACGTTTGGCATAATGTTGAGCTTTCTCCATCAAAAACTTCATAGGCAAAACAGGAATCCCTCCTTTAGTAGTCATATTCTTTCGGATGTCCACTAACTCCAAATGCGTTGCCTTAGCAATCTCTTGTTCCTTAGGATCCTTATCAAAAATGGGGAAAGGAGACTTATCCAGAATAGATAAACCAGTCAAACTAGAATATTCCTCAAGAGTAGGTACCAGCTGGTAGTCAGGAAAGGTAAAGCAATGATAGAGCGGATCATAAAACTGAAGCAGGGTGGAGAGAAGTCCTTGATCAACCCTCACCTTTAATAAAGACAATAGTGCCCCATACCTACTTTGGAATCCTTCTGAATCAGCCAACAGAGTCTCAAACCTCCTTAGATTAATCGTATCAAAGCTCTTGTAAGTATACTTCACGGTATTCCTTCTTTCATTGTCCATGGTACCCTACGATGTAAATAAAAGACTCAGATCCCACGAACTTGAATGAAAATGATGCTTATGTATGTATGCACAAACACACAAACAAAAGGGCACACAAACAACCAAACAAAAGGTCCTAGGTTCAAAGGAGCATGAATGGAGTCAAGGTCTACCCATCCCATAAGGTAGTGTGGTTTCAAATATACCTGCCGAACGGGTTCTAGAAGTTCCCAGAGTCTACGACCCATCTTTCGAGTATTATCGACTTCCCAAATTACTCGGTTAGTCAATAATATTCTCAAGAAAATCTCGTCTGAGTGTAGTATCGCGTGACAACTATTTGGAAATAGACTCCCGCATAGTCACCGTACTACATCCTAAAAGGCCAAGTGGGGTTAAAGGTGCTACGGTCCTCAGTCTTAAGGGTTCTTGGTCGAAGTTAATACCGTTTTCACGAATGGACTCGTTCAAACAATATTAATTTCAAAAGAACCTAAACTGAGCGATGATTTTCTCAATTCGACTTTTCGGGAATCGACTCCGTCAAAGTACCCTTGACCATATCATCTCCTATAATTACACTCATGTCCGGGTCTAGGACTCTCACCACTCAAGAATCCCTCCAAACAGCAAAACAAGTATATAACAGATAAAATAAAAGATTCAAGTTAGGGGGAACCCTCTTATGAGAGTCCTCAGTGAAGTCGCCATTTCTGTCGCGGTGAAAATTGGATACCATAGTTATTTGTTAACTAGGATCGCATTTTTAATGTCACCACCGGTCTTTGATTTTATCCAAGGGAAGGGAGAAAAAACCGAATTCCCACAATGCAATGCAAATGCACTTAAGATTCTAAGTTCGGGGGTTGGTTATACCTAGGGAAGGTGTTAGCATCCTAGATATCTGTAGTACTCTACAGGAACCTCTTGATTAATTATGTTATATTTGTTATTTGTTTTGCTAAGGTTAAAGGGTAGGTGATTTATTATTTTTAATCCTAAGTGTGCTCGACAAGATATCGCATCTTGTGCCTACATATCCTGTCGGGAGGGAATCAGAGCACTTGTAGTTCCTTAATAAGGATACTAAATTGTTTAAAGGTTTAGGAAAAGAAGATGAGTCATCATCTCAAGAAAGACCACCACAGTTTTGAAAATGTTTGTATTTTGTGGGGTATGGGATTGTATGTCCCTTTCTTTGAGATGATTAACATCTAATTCTCTTGTGTGGAGAATTAGGTGGGCTAAAGTTTGATTTAAAAAATCAAAATTGTGGGGGGACTAACCTAGGAAGTCTATCCTAGAGTTGTCTAATTACCTTAAGTTAAGGGTGTCGTATATGAAATGCAAATGATATGCACCATGCACAATAACATGGTTATCATGCATGGGATTTCCCCTTGGATATTTTATGCGATTAATTTATTGTTATTTAGGCGAAGGTGCTAGCAAAGTGATTCTAGACTTGTGTCCAGTGATCAAAAGGTCGAATGCGATGCCCTAAGGCGATCGACTTATATAGGTAGAAAATTGGCTCGACGTTGGATCGAGGATTTTTAATATTTTTGAAAAGGTTTGAAGCACATAAGCATAATTCAAGTAAAATAAACAAGCAAACAAAACACGAAGTTCACACACAAACGTACGACTAAGCGTGAGGGAGATTCCAATGGAAATTAACAAGAAAAAAGTTGATATATTGTTAATTTATTATAAAAGTTCTTATTTATTAAAAGGTGTTTTATAAATAAAAGGGTTACATTATTATTTACATTAAAAATAAATTTTATTTTGCTTAATATTATGAAAGGAGCTAAAAGGGTCTTATTTTAGTTAAAAAAAAAGTTTTAGTTGTAATTACTAAAAAAAGGGTTTGAAATTAATTACTATTAAAAAAAAGAGTTTATTTTCATTTTTATCATAAAAGTTAATTTTAATTATTAAAAGCTTCTAATTCTAATTACTGGAAAAAAAAAATCCTTGGTTAGAAAGGGTTTTATTGTAAAAGGGTGTAATTTAGTTAAAAGAAAAAAGCTTTTAAATTAAATTGTTAAAAAAAAAGTTTTGATTGGTAAAAAAAAAGAAACGAAAGGACAACAAAAAGAGGAGAATCCCCCCCTCACACAGTCGCGCTCTCTCTCTCGTCAATCTCTCCATCTCGTAAAGGAAAAGCAACCCTAAACGAAAAAAACGCCGCCGCCCTCTCAAACCTCTCTCGATCGCTCATCTCTCCGGCGATCCTCTCCACCTCTCAACCTCTCACGACCTGCAAAAAACAAACAAACAAACGAATAAACCCACCCCGCACAGCCCTAAAACCCCATTTCACTATATTTTAGAGGTTACAAATTACAATGTATGAAATGCGATGAAATAAAAAGGCGAGGAGGTGGCGGATGATGGCGGCTCCGGTCAGGGAAGTATCATTCTCCTTCTTTTTACCTTCGTTAAGCTTTGTGTTGCCGATTGGGAACCCGCGTGATGGTTTCTGATGGGCTCCTCTTGGTTTGATATGTATTGGCTTTGATTTTGGTGTGAGATCGTGAATGAGTTTTTTGGATGATTTTTCGTGTATCTCTGCTAGGTTTTTTCGTTGCCTTTCTGTCACAGTTTTCCCCTTTTATATAGGCCAATGATGAGTATGGAAGCTTTTGAAATCGTTAATGTTGATTGATTCAGGTTAAATGCCACGATCTGATTTGATTTTTGATTTGGGAAATTTTTTTGAGCTGATTTGAATGCTGATACGATTTGATTGTGATTTGGTTTTAAGATGGGAAGTTTTTGAAATTGCTCTTGAATACGATTTGATACGATTTGATCTGAAATACTTGGATGCGATCTCTTGCAATCAAATGATTTGAAATCTTAGATTAATCCCAATTGGAAAGAATTGAAGTTGGCGGCGTCTTTACGATGTTGCCCTCAATCCTTAATTTGAAGATGAGGAAAATTTTCTGATTCAAAGGAAAGAAAAAAAAACTCTGAGGCCTAACTCATTCAATCTTTCCTTTTCTGTTTGACAAAATCTGTGAACTGCATTAGATGCATTTGATGATAACGACTTCTCTTTTTCTTGATTCAAAATGTTTGACTATGTCGTGAACATTTGAATATACCGTCGGATTTCTTGATCTTGTCCAAATCTTTTATTCTTATGAGTTTCTTCAAATATGGCAATGACCTCTCTTTTTTTGTACTTGCAGTGCTTATAACCCAGAATTCTGCTGCCACTTTGAAGTTATGATTACGGGACCGCAACAATAGTCTCAGGTTTGGTAGTTCAGGTAAGGTTTTCTGACTTTCCTCTTCACAAATAAATCTGCAGTGAGCTGCTTGTGTAATTCAATGACGGTTATATTGTAATAGGGTTTTTTTTCTCTTTATGAGGTACGAATTATGTGCGTCTATGTATCTGCTTTAGCAACCAAACTCTATCGTAATTCAAAGGTATGTAGTACAAAGGATGTAATGGATTTCACAGATTCAAGAAAGGTAAACTGGATAGTCTTATTCGCGAAACATTTCTGATCTTCTCCACTTAACTCGACATGTCTGATTTCGTGCTGTGTCTGTAACATGCCGTAAGCATTCTCATTTCTTGCCAAGCTTTTTTTTACAACTTTCCATGAATGCTTAGTTTTCCTTGAATGATGATGATGATCCATGTTAGAAAGATTAATATTGTACAACTTGACATTTTTGCCTAGGTACGGATCTTGGTTTCACTATCATGTAATTCTCAAAAGTAAGTTACTCTCATCATCCTTAGATTCATTGGGCGTTTAATGACATTGAATAGTCGATGTTGCAGGATCCACTGATTCATGAAAGCCTCAAACGTCATCGAGGATATTACTGCAAGTATGACATGCGTGATTACGAGATTTTGGTGAGTTCAGTATCAACAGGCCCGTTGTTTTATGTATTTCCAATAACGCTTATTATCATCTGATTCTTCCTGTGTGTTTTAATTTTCGGGAGGCTTTTTCACTTGATCCCGTCTGATCTTATTTGAAAACTGATGGCTAAAATCTTGTGTTCTGATTTGCTTTGCAGACTTGGTAAGCCATGGTCTTAAGAAATCAACCATGTTATCTCTTCACTTCAGCAAAAGGACCTGAAACTCAATGAGGATGCGAAATGTTCCAGAGGTAGTTTGGTTCTTTCCACTTCAATTTCGACTCTTCTACGCACGCATATGACTCCGTAACGAACTTGTATTTGGAACCTTGGATCTCAAATTTGAACTTCAACTTTGAAAAAAAGAGTTTTGTAACCACGTCTCATGAATTTGTGAGGATATCAAACTTCTATTTCCTTCCAAAACTGGACTTTCCTTGATGAACCATCAGTAGAGCAAACAATATCTCTCAACCTTGAGGAACGTACAGAGGGGGGAAGATACCAGCTTGTAATGTAACTTGCCACACAACCAATGACTAGTCCTGGGGGCCCAAATTCCATATTAGAGGGTATAAAGATTTAGTTTGCGTTGGGTATCTTTTGAGAAAACTGAGGGGGGAGGGGGAAGGCTTAGTAGTGGTTTAGGGATAAAAAAAAAGGGTGAGGGCACAATCTCACAAGACTAGAGAAACCTCCACAATCACACACACAACACAGCTTTCAGGATTTTGAATCTTCTGCAGCAGTACCTATCGTTAAAAGGAAACAAAACAGACAAAGCTAGATAAAACGGTTAGTTATGCACAAACGATGACCTAATATGCTATGCAAAGAGAAAAGCTGGGATCTTATGGTCAAAAATTAGGGTACGACAACCTGGGACATCCAGAAAAGGCAGGAAAACCATCAGAAGACTGGCTGGCAACTTCTTTCTGAGCGGTGATACACTCTATAAGAGAAACTTTGACATGGTCTTGCTCCGATGCGTAGACAAACCAGAAGCAAACATGTTGATAAAAGAGATTCATGAAGGATCATTTGGCACTCATGCCAATGGACACACAATGGCGAGAAAAATTCTGAGAGCAGGATATTATTGGTTGACAATGGAATCCGATTGCTACAAGTACATGAGGAGATGTCACAAGTGTCAGATATACTCAGACAAAATCCATGTATCACCAAAACATATCAAAGTTATCTCTTCCCCATGGCCTTTTTCCATATGGGGATTCGACATGATCGAACCCAAAGCTTCAAACGGACATCGGTTCATCTTGGTAGCCATTGACTACTTCACCAAGTGGGTCGAAGCAGTGTCATACGGCAATGTAAACCGACAAGTTATGGCCCGCTTTATAAAAAAAATCTCATTTGCTGTTATGGTGTTCCGAGCCAGATCATTACTGATAATGGATCTAATTTAAACAACAAGATGATGAAAGAGTTATGCGCTGAGTTTAAGATCGAACACCATAACTCATCCCCTACCGACCTAAGATGAATGGAGTGGTAGAAGCGGCTAACAAGAATATCAAGAAGATTGTTCAAAAGATGGTTGTAACCTACAAAGACTGGCACGAGATGCTACACTTTGCTCTTCACGGTTATCGCACATCTGTCCGTACTTCAACAGGGGCAACCTCTTTCTCTCTAGTGTATGGCATGGAAGCAGTCCTCCCTAGAGAAGTAGAGATATCATCGACCAGGGTATTGATGGAAGCTAAGCTAACAGAGGTTGAATGGTGTCAAAGCAGACACGAAGAATTAAATCTGATCGAAGAAAAGCGAATAATGACATTATGCCACGGTCAGTTATATTAGCAAAGAATGAAGAAAGAGTTCGACAAAAAGGTCCGACCTCGCATCTTCAGAAAAGGAGACCTCGTGCTCAAGAAGATACAATCATTTCTCACTGATTCCCGGGGCAAATGGACTCCGAACTATGATGGCCCATACGTGGTCAAGAAAGCCTTCTCAGGCGGCGCCTTGAGACTCGCAACCATGGATGGAGAAGAATTTGCATACCCCATGAATGTTGACGTTGTCAAGAAATACTTCGCCTAAACAAAAAAAAAACGTCTCGATGGATTGAAAACCCGAAAGGGCGGTCCAGGGAAAAATTAGAGACATAAGCAAAAAAAATCACCCCGATGGATTGGAAATCTCAAAGTACAATCCAGGCAAAAGTTAGGGATTGATGGCAAGTAACTACATCTGATGAGGTTTAATCCCCAGAGTAATTCCATCCATCAAGAAAATTCCGGACAAGGTCACCTTCGACAGAGGCTCAGGATGTCCAAAATTCAAAGTTGGTAGAAGGAATACGGTTGTTATGTTTCAATTTAGCCCCTTTTTCCTTAAATTATCATTTTCTAACTTTGTAAATACTCTTTGGAATCATGCGCTTGGCTGATCTCCATTCAACCAATAAAATTTGAGCCCTAGTGCTTTTGTTTGCAATTCTTATTTATTTTAGCTTTACAGAATGATATTTTTAACATGATCAACGGTTCTTGATATAAAACAACAATGAATTTACTTGTCAAAATTTTTCTGCTTTTAAAATAAAGATGGCAATTCTTTTGACTGTTGAACATTGAAAGAGCATCGATCGCTTCTCCAAAGGTGATTAAGCCTCAATGTGCAGAATCAAAGTACTCCTTCTAAACCAGTACACCTGAATGAAGCATCAACTGTTTTAGATGTGATTTTCCCATCTGACATCCCCGACAGAGTTCTTACCTCCTAAGACCGATTGAACACCTCTTCCTTCCCACATGGACTACCTCTCCTAAGCAAGGCAGGATTGCTATCTGGAACCAGTGATACTTTTTATTCCCCGCAGTGGCTGAGTATCCAGTCATATTCATCTATTAGTCTGTATGTCGCGTCAGTTTTGTCAGCATGTACATACATACATCATGCATAATTGATTCACATTCATATTCATATTGCATTATTATCACTCCAGTAGGTCTTGTTCCCAAGTGATAAAAGTCCTCTTAATCGAGTTGTCAGTTCTTTCCTCGTCAGGAAATGTATCGTCTGAATAATTTCTCCCCCCAATTTATTTCTGGATTGGAGACAGTTCTCGACCCCTTTGGTAACTTGAACCTCTAAAAAACAAGGAGACATTCAACAAACGTCACTCTTCACCATTGGAGATGATATGTTCGCTTTCCTGGATTTATGGAAAATCCCCAGAGAAAGCCCCTCAACCGAAGACTCTTGGCAATACAGTAGTTTCTCTACCAAAGGTTTGCTGTCAACAAGATCATCAGCACCGCCAAATTGGATTACATCACATGGCATTTCTCTGAAGAGATTTCGAAGAAAAGTATAATGTAGTATCCCTAAACAGAAAAGCAGTCTATCGAGAGACTCATTTTCCCTAGTAGAGTCAGCAAATAGCGTCTCCAAACAGAGAAGTTTGCTCACCTCTACAGCTCAGATGAATGGGTTCCCCAGCAAGTCTGACATCAAAACTTTTTCCCATCTAATGGCATCTCCCCAGGAAAATTCGGCGAGAAGTTTGAAGAAAACCGCTACACATAACGTCCCTTGTCAAGAAAGGAACTTGAAAAAAAAGGGAAATTGAGACCAGTTCCTTGACTGAAGACCAGGATCGAGGGGAAGTTTATTGACAAAAGAAACTGAGACCAGTTCCTTGGCTGAAGACCAGGATCGAGGGGAAGTTTATTGACAAAAGAAATTGAGACCAGTTCCTTGGCTGAAGACTAGGATCGAGGGGAAGTTTATTGACAAAAGAAACTGAGACCAGTTCCTTGGCTGAAGACCAGGATCGAAGGGAAGTTTATTGACAAAAGAAATTGAGACCAATTCCTTGGCCGAAAACCAGGATCGAGGGGAAGTTTATATCAGAGACTTAGACCAGTTCCTTGGCTAAAGACCAAGATCGAGGGGAAGTTTTACCCTTTTCTAAGTAACATTGCTTAGCAAAAGAAGATGAATGGGCAAATTGCCATTCATAACCACCATCAAAATTTTAGGTATTCCGATATTTAATCCTCTTGCACCCCGAATGCGCGAATACCTTCGCCATTCACACCTTCAGGTCCAAGAAAATTTAATAGGGGCATCTGTCATACCCCAAATTTTGACCACCAAGAAATCCCATCATTGTGAAAATCATCATCACAATATGGATGAACTATCTTGCCTCATCAATCTCCTCAAAGATGGGTGAGCATCCACTACAATCAAGAATTAGGGTTTTGAGCCCTCTCAAAGCACTTAGGCAAATGATAAATCAAGATATGACATGATCTTCAGCTTGTCTAACATCTCAAACACCTATAAAGGATCAAGAGGACTCCCACATCAAGAATCAAGCACAAGGTTGCAACATTCCAAGTGGATTAAGCCTCAAGATCGCCAGCGTCACCAAATTAGGGTTTTGGTCGACTGAGGCCTCCAGATAAAAATTTTCAACTGGGAATGAGCCAATGCTTCAAAACATAACCCAAGATACTCTAAGGGACCTCATGGACCCAATCATCAAGTCAATTTAACCTCAGGGGATGCATTTACCAAAAATCAGGAATTAGGGTTTCTTAACCTAATTCACCCCTAAGTTGACTTTTGAGGCAAAGCATGAGCCAAGACCTCAAGACATGATTTGAGGACTTCAAATACACTACATTTATCCATTTGCAACAATGGATTGACCCAAGAAACTTGGTTCACCAGTTTCAATTTCATTTGGACCACAATTAGGGTTTTGAAGGGAAAAGTCAACTGTACCTTCGACTTTTGACCAAGACATGCTCCCAAACCTTGGGACATGATTCAATACACCCTATATCACCCATAGAGTCCATACATTAGGTTTGATTTAGGTCAAGGACTTGATTTCGAAAAGGATCGCACAGTTTGGATTTCATCTGATAAAAAGTCAACTGTGCACAAAATCAAGTTTGATTTTTTGGAATTTTTCACAAATATGATTCCCCTAAGTCAAAAATAATGTTAATGTGTGGTATTGATCATCATTCATAAAGAAAATCAAGAAAAGTGAGGTTTCTTGCAAAAGGGGCAACCTTGAGAAACCAAAAATTTTCTAAGTTATGGAATAAAAGTGATTTTGGTACCAACTTCCAAGGATCATAACTTGAGATCCAAGCAACCATTTTGGGTGATCCAAAGCTGGATTTGTAGGTCTTGCTACACTCTACAAAAGCTTTAACTACCTCAGACTCCAATTCCTCATGGATTTTGAGTTATGGAATGATTAAAATGGCAAAAAACCTGAAAATGTCACTTTTCCAACACTTAGTGAAATTTTCAACAAAAGTCAGAATCTGCCTTACTTTTTCCAAAATGCAGGGACATTTTTTCCCTTGATCCAAGTTAAACCAGGTCTAGGGGTGAACATCAAAGTTTAAGTATGCCATGAGGGCTTTCCAACAAGTACCAGATCATCTCCAAATTCCATTTGAGCAGGGAGATACAACCCTTGAAACATGGCATCATGAACTGGTTTTTATAAGGCAGAATTTGTGCATTTTGCTCGATTTGTCCAAATCTGATAAATCCAAGCCTTTTCATTATTTTCATGTTTTTGTTAATTAATTAAAAAACTAATTTCTACCTCAATTATAATTATTTTTTATTGGTTCTTTTTATGAAAATTCCCAAAAATGTTAAAATATTTTATTCCATGAAAATTTCACAAAAATATTATTTATTTCATATATTTGGCATTTTTGTAAAGAATTATATTTTTATTTGTTTTAAACATTAAAAATATTTCTTTCTCTTGGTTTTGCAAAAGTTCAAATGATTTTTAAATCATCCCATAAATGAAATATGATTTTCCAAATATAAATCCAAGATCACAACCTTTTTTCACATGTTTGATTATTTTAATTGAATTTTTATTCAATTAAAATACATTTAAAAACCAAAAATTAGGGTTTTGATCACTATCACCATAACAAATCCTTTTTTTAAACACTTGTGCCTCTAATAGAGTGTAAGACCCAACCCCCTTGTACATAAACTTCTTTGGGTCTCAGTCATTGTATAAGTCCCGATACGATTTTAAGATCTCGGCGTGGTCGTCACCTTTTTAAACAAAAATCTTTGGGCCTCCCTTGAGTTGTAAGCCCCATCACTTATATATAAAATAAAGTTTGGGCCTCTCCTTGAATTGTAAGACTCATCCCTTTGTACAGAAAACCTCTTTGGGCCTCAGTCATTGTATAAGCCCCAGTACAGTTCACAGAACAACGGTACGATTATTGTTTTTCCTCTGGGCCTCTCCTTGAGTATAAGCCCCAACAATCTTTTCAAAACAACTACCATTCTGATTTAGGTTTAAATTCATAGTTGTCGTCAAAACTTTCTTTAATTTCTTGAACAACTAACCATACAGCTGTTACAATGGAAGCTTGCTCGCCTGTAAGTTTTATCATCTTTCATTTACTTGCTTTCATATATATATATATATATATATATATATATATATAACTGTATTGCTGGAAGCTTGCTCACCTGTAAGTCATTCTTTCATATCCTTTTAAATACTTGTCATATATCAACTGTATATACTAGTATATCTGCTTAGAGTTTTCCCCAAAAACTAGGTCTAGAACTAGGTAAAGCCAGTTGGTCACTCTTACATACACTCAAAACTAGATCCCCATAGGATTTCCAGATACATTCTTGCCTTCTCTTGGGCTTAAACAATATGGAACAAAGAGAAATGCATTATTCTCGGTGAAACTTTTCTCAGACTGTCACTATTAGAAATTGTCAAAGAAATTCATTTCCCCAGAGAGAATTAATTCTCGGTGAAACCACTCTTGAATTTCTTCAAACCCTATAACTGTTCACTAAAGAAAAGATTATTCTTAGTGAAACTTTTCTTGAACTCTTCTTAAGTTTGGACTAACAGGCTTCCTAAAAGCATCCTCACCTCCTCTTGGGCTTTGTACAAGGACCCTCCGGCTTCTTAGAAGTTCTCATGCCTTCTCTTGGACTTAATACAAGGACCCTGAAGACCTCTTAAAGGTATAGGACAAAACTTAGTCATCCTTTGTTAGAGCTGTCTTTCTAAAAGAGTCAAAACCTCAGACCAATTTTAGGGTTGATACTCATCCCTTAAAAGAGTTAGCCTCCTCTTGGGCGTTATACAAAGATAAACTCTTTCATACTAGTAGGCTTAGACAGTCTAAATCCCCTCTTGAGTCTCAAAGACATTCTAAAGTTCCCTACAAACACAGGAAAAAACACTGGTCATTTAATCAATCCCCAGTAGAATCGAAACCCGTGAGTTCTAAAACTCTGTCTTTTATCCTAAACTTCCCCAGCCATGGTCAGTTTATCATCAGAGCCTCAAGGTATCTAATACCTCAACTCTTCTGTAAACCCTCAGCGAGAGTTGATTCCCCATTTGGACCTGCCTCTGGATATCAATAATCCTCGGCAAAGACAGCCTCCTCTTGGGCTTTGTACAATGATTTTCCCCATCTGAGCTAACCTTTTCAGACTCTCTTGTTAAGTCAATCACCTTTCAATACTCTCTTGTTGAGTCAACCCTTTCAGCCTCTATCTCAGGCTTTGTACGAGACAGATAAAAACACTCTCTTGTTGAGTCAATCTTTTTCAGCCTCCTCTTAGGCTTGGTATAATGATTTCCCCTAGCAGGAGTTAGCCTCCTCTCAGGTTGTGTATAATAATTTCTCCAGCTTGTTCAGCCTCAATCTTGGGCTTCGTACAAGACACCATATAAGCACTCTCTTGTTGAGTCAGTTATCTTTTTAGCCTCAATCTTGGGCTTTGTACAAGACATATATAAAGCTTTCTGCAACAAAGTCAAAATATTCGTAACCTTCTCTTAAGCTCTGGATAAATATCTTCCCCAGTGGAGTCAATTCCTCCCACCCTTCTTTTAGGCTTTGAGATATAAATTTCCTAAGCAGAGTCAAATCCTCTCTTCAGCCTCAATCTTGGGCTTTGTACAAGACATATAATACTCTCCCGCAGAGTCAAACTCATTTTAGCCTCAATCTTGGGCTTTGTATAAGACACCTAAAATATCCTCAACCGAGTCAGTAAAGTCTCATTTTAGCCTCAATCTTGGGCTTTGTACAAGACAGATAAAATATTTCTTTCCCAAAGAGCTAGTATTCTTTCCAGCCTCAATCTTGGGCTTTGTACAAGACACATACAAACCCTCCCCAAAGAGTCAACTCTTTTAGCCTCAATCTTGGGCTTTGTACAAGACAGATAAATACTCTCTTGTTTGAGTCAGTCTTTCCCAGCCTTCTCATAGGCTTTGTATAAGGACTTCCCCCGTAGAGTCAATCAATCTCTTAGCTTCAACCTTGGGCTTTGATCAAGGCACACACACAAAAACCAAAATCCCCTCAGAGGATATCAAAAACTCTCTGTAGGAATTCATTTCTCTGTTTATCACTCTTCAAAATAGAAAATCAAAACAAACCCTAATCCCAGATAACCGCTGTAAATGGCACACTTATTGATTCAAATATCCAAGCTGTCGTCCATCTTTTATCTTGGTAAATTCTCTCTCTCATCTAATTGCTGTAAGCGGCAAGCCTCTGGATTGTTTACATCCACGCCACTATCCCTCTCTTAGCATGAAAGACTCCTAAGGAAAAATGGCATTGCTCAACACTGAGTTAAACTTTTCCCCTTCAGGATAAATCCCCTATAAAGGAAATTTTGGCATTGCTGGATTCTCATATCCCAGTTAAAGTTACCCTCATTTATAAACAGTCACCCAACTGTTGTAATAAATAGACGAGGTGTCTCCCTTTAGAGATGACAAATTCTCTCTAGAGTCAAACCTTTAGCTTCAATCTTGGGCTTTGAACAAGACACAAGTTCAACTTTTAGCTTCAATCTTGGGCTTTGAACAAGACTGTCATACCCCAAATTTATCCTACCCTCTCATTTTTCTTATACTAAACGTGTTGTGGTGTCATGGACTTTTCTCAAGATCATCATATATCTTTCGGCCATAATTCTCTAAAACGTAGGCTATGAAGATTTGGTTTGTACTCTATGTGATCACAGGCTTTTGCAAGAGTGTTGAATTCAAGTGGAAACAAGAAGAGATACGTCCTCATTATCATGGTCAACTACTAAATGATTCTAGGTTATACCTCAAGTTGATTTTCTCAATCCATGCTTAATATTGCTTCAAGTTCTAAGCTTTGGTTGGTTTTTAAGATCATCTGGTAGCAAGTTTCAACTTGTGATCAAATTAGCCGAGTTTGAATTCAATTTGTGCCAAGATTGATCATGAAATTCAAATTCAATTTGTGCCAAGATTGATCATGAAATTCAATTAGTCAAGTTATTTAAAATATCACAAGCCTCTAGAAGTTTCAAGACAAGTTATGAGTAGTTTCGAGACAAGGCAAAATCAAGGAGCATTTGAAGAATAAGAATTCAAAGGTTACAAATGAATACAAGGTATCAATGTCAAGTTATTCAAGGTTTAATCTTGTTACGAGCAAAAGTTCTTCTTTCACAAAACTATGGTCTGCTTCCTAAAAAGAACATGTCAAGAATCTTAAGTCATAGGTATAGGCATGCTAGTTTTATTCATTCAAGTGTTACAGTAGATGGACCTTTTGAGCTGATAAGCCCATGCACTTTCCAAGACGGCAAGGTCAATGGTTACAATGGATTCATTTCAAAACTGAAATGATGATGTAATGATGATGAAGGCGCAATGAGCATGTTATAGATAGTCATGATCAGACTCTCAAGGCTGTTATTTTACAAGTTTGATATTCATTGACACCCAAAGGCAATTAGACCAAATACAAGAAATTGGTGAAGGAAGTCTTTTACACGTGACTTTACAATATAGAATTTGAAAACAAAAATGAGAATCAAGATGCAAGCAAAATCCAATACAACTCATGTTCACAAGCACTGTCCTAGTCATGCTAAATGAAGAATAATGTTGATACAAAAGGCTACAGGGTGTTATCCTAAGTTAATTAACATCACAAAGATTTCACAAATAATACTTGGAGCCTTGGACCACAAGAAGAAGCAGCAAGTCCTGGTGAAGACGAAGTCGCCGCACATCAGTTGGAAACTTGCGTTCGTCATTCTCAGGCCGCACTAACCCTCTATTTCTAAGCCATTGCCAATAGTGGTGAACCTGCAGAAACAAGTAAAAGTGTTGTTTAATAAAGCAGGGTAACTTGATACAAAGCAGAGTTACAATACAAATCTAGTATTCATGGCATAAGCATGGTATCCTAGATAAAAAAACTAATGCTTCACCAAATTGCAATGTCATCCCAACTGCGGAACACGAGCTATAAAACAAATTGTCAAAGACAAAACAACAGCCACAACAATAAAAGCTCAATTCTGTTTCTCAAAATATTAATGTGAATACCAGATGAAAATCACAAATTTTGTAGCAGTAAGAGCAATGCAGTAAAATATGGTGATCACAAGTTTCATATTGAATGTGTGGTTTGTCACCATGAACAACCACGAGCAAGATGCATGAAGCTTTGATTCAAAAACCAATAAACATCACAAGAGTATGACATTAAGGAAACTTACTGCTAAAGGCCAGGATAGGGTAGAAAGTCATGAATCCTTTGTTGCCTATTCAAGCTCCATCATCATAGTATTTAAGCCTCAACACAACACCAAGTTGCTCCAAAGTTACTTTCATCTTCATGTCAAATTCTTGTTCCTCGTGACATTCTCTTCATAATCTTTCATCATTATCCCATAACTTGCAAAATAAACCAAGAAAACCAAAAGCGTGCCAAAGTTGCTGCTCTCGTGTCCAATGTCTCACGCCAAACAATGTACCATGAAAAGAAAAAGAAGTGAAGTCAATCATTTCAAGTGAACAATGCTCAATAAAATTTCAAACTATCAGAGGGCAGCAGCCACGATACAAATAATATCAGCCAAAATCAAAATATAGGCATTTGGCAGTAGCAGGAACTTAAGTTGGCATGCGTGAATTTTCAAATAGCAAGCAAATACAGGACAACAGCATGTCGAAATCCATTCAAAGGCCATTCGTGGCAATACCATTCAAGATTCAAAGTGGATGAAATATACAGAATGACAAGTTGCAAAGGGAGTTGTTTTGCTACAAACAATCAAGCCTAATTTTACAAGTGAGTATTGAAGCAAAGCTTACTCAAGGCACCATCATCATTGTTACATGAATGCTGCAAGTTCTTGGGTGATCCATCCTTCGCCAAAATGATCTTCAAAATCCTCTGGTTATTAACATGATATTGAAAGCAAAATAGGTTCGGTTAATACAAGGAATCATGGCTAGTCATGAAATGGGAGGAAGAATTTAAGAGTAAAAAACAATATCAAGGTCCAAGTAATATAAAGACCAATCCATTCTTTCCAAGTATTGACATGAACACAAATTGAAAAGTGCGAGAATTTCACAGTGGTAAAAATAGAGTTACTGCAAACAAATTCAATATTGAGCAACAGGTTTTCAAGGGGTCAACACGTTCTAGAAGAGTAGAAAAAAACAAAATAAAGGAATCTGCACATATCACAAATCCCACACAATCAGGTTTCGTACAACATTCATTCTAACGGATTGATTCACCCCAATTCCACCTCATCCTATTTCCTAACAAACTCACACGAGTAAAGGATTCACAAATTTTTCTTCACACGTATGAAAATCAAAATCTCACCACTATATATCATTCTGAACGATTCACACAGAAAACACAGAGGAAAACGGCTGAAAAACCCTAAATCACTACTCACAGTAAGAAAATCCTCACTCTCTCACTAAAGCTCATTTTCATAAAAAAACATGATTAGAGTTTCACACTGAAACTCTGATATAGGTGAGTTCAACCCCATTTTAATACAATCGCAAGCAGCAATACTTCGGTAATAACATCAAAAGAGAAGAGGAGAGCTGAGCAGAAGGAAGGGAGATCAAAATACCTGAGCGCGATTGGGAACTCATTCTGAAGAGATCTTCAAGAGGTATCGTTCGGGAAACCCTATTTCTCTTCAATCTGAACTCCATTTTCTTGCTATTGTGTTGTTCATTGCTTTCTGAGTAAAGTAGCTTGCTCTTCATTGCTTGAATTTGTTCTTTGTGGTTTGATTTAGAACTAGGGTTTTTGTTTGGGGACGGGCTCGATTTGAGCAATTGCTTGGTATTTTGAGGAAACCGGTTTTAGATTTGAAAAGAGGGTAGAAAAATATGTCGGTTTTGTGTAGGGTTTTTCATGGTTTAGGGGTGTATCGCCGGAGAAGACGGCGGTGGCCGCCGTGCGCCACCATCTTCTCTGGCCGTTTTAGGTTTCTGGCGAATACCATTTGCAGAGAAGGAGAACGTTAAGAGAGGGAAGGATTTGGAAATGAGACCAAGGGGGTCCTTCTTTTATTTCATTAAGGTGGTCGTGGTGGCTGTTGTAGGGGTGACAAGTGTCCCCCACCGTGACACTTGTCACCGGTGTGCTAACCCTTCCCTGGATTCTATACACACAATTCCTTTATGCATACCGTGTGCCCTCATTCTCGACCCTTATATTCGAGTCAAAGCTGACTCTCTAACCAGGTTAACGGTCCAGATCCGCACTGAGATCAAGAGTTGACATAGAAGTCAATGGTGGACTTTCCCCATCCGTGTGGGCTTTCCTAGTGGGCCTGGGGGCCAATCACTGTTCAGACCCCCATTTTACTGACAATTCTGGCCCTTTTCTTTTTAGTTTTAATTTTTAATATCACTTTTTATTATAAAAAATCCAAAAACAATTTATTTCTCTAAACCTAAAAATCCAAAATACTTTTTTTTAAAAACCTTGATATTAAATTAAATTGATAATTAATTTTATTAAACTACTTTATTTAATACTAATTAACTTTAATAGTTAATTTTATTGAATATTTTAGTTTAATTTGATTAATTATTTGATTTTCACCTTTTCTCTAAAAATCCAAAAACAATTTAGCTTATAATTTCTCCTTTAGACTAACCTTAGGATTAGGTTACTAACTTTACTAACATGTTTGATTTTATTTTCTCCTCATTTTCTTATTTGGTTTTTAATATTTATGTGATGTTTATAATTTTCTCTTATGGGTTAATTTCATGCTCTAATTATATGTATGTCATTCATAATATGCTTGTCCAAACCAAAAGAACTCTTTTCAAACTAATACCTTGACTTAATGTCAAGCCCTTTTAATTCCTTGTAAGTCGATTGTTTTCACGATCGCAATCAACCTCACATAGCCTCCTCTTGGGCTTTATACAACGATACTTGTTGCACATTTCACTTTGGTTTGTATGTGTATGCGTGATTGACTCACTTTAATTTTGGCTCGATTATTCCCACTTGAGTAATTGTATCCCTCTCCCATAAGATTAAAATCAACCTTTTTCTTACAAAAATAAACAAGCTTGATCCAACGTCAAGTATTTTCCAAAAACAAATTCAATTAATCAATTCATCCTCTAGCATTCACTTGATCCACATATCAAGTTCCTTCCCCTCTTGTAAGTCGAATGCTTTTGCCTCGCAATCGACATTACCTTGAACCATTAGGACCTCCTTTCCATTAATTCAATCCTTTAACCATTCCGTACGCAATTTCAAATCTCGATCAACATCGAGCACTTTTTCAAATCAAATCAATACATTTAACCATACTTGAACATCATTTCTTAAAAGGTGAAAAGGAGGGGGATCAAGTCTTTGGTCTTTCTCCTCAATTGTTTGGGTGCGAGTTTTCTTACTCGTGTGTGGACAATTGACGCCTCTAAAACACTTGTAACTCGACAACATTCAAATTTCTTTCGAAGCAATCATTAAAACACTTAATCTTTATCTAAACGCATTTTACTAAAAGGTGAGTGAGGGTGGTCGAGTCTTTGACCCTTCTCCTCAATTGTTTGGGTGCGAGTTTTCTTACTCGTGTGTGGGCAATTGTCACCTCTAAAACATCCAATACGATTAAAACTCTCTTTTCTCACCTTGTGCGGTCGAAACCCTAAAACACACGCAAATCAAATTCTTTTCTTAATCATAATCTTTAATATACTTAATAATATATTCAAACAACTTTCTAAAAGGTGATGTGAGGGGGGCCAAGTCTTTGACCATTCTCCTCAATTGTTTGGGTGCGAGTTCTCTTACTCGTGTGTGGACAATTGGCGCCTACATAAAAAATAAAAACTAAACAACCGTAGTTCCACGAACTACGAATGCTCTGACTTTCCCATTGCACGAGGGAATACGTAGGCACAAGGGTTCTAATCCTTGCCGAGCACCATAATAAAATACCTCCCATCTTCCCCTTAAAACCAATTCTTTTAATATAGAAGATAACAAACAAACCTAGCTAGCTTTCTCATGAATCGAATCAAGAGGTTCCCGTTGAGTACAACGGACGTAGAGGGTGCTAATACCTTCCCTCTTGCGTAACCGACTCCCAAACCCGAATTTGGTTGCGATGACCATTTTCTTATCCCTTTAAAAGGTTTTATCAATATTTTCCTTTCCCTCTTTTGGGATGAATAAAGTTCGGTGGCGACTCTGTTTCGAACGGTTTTTTCCGCGTCCATCGCGAGGATCGTATTTTTCGAGGTACGACAGATGGCGACTATGCTGGGGAATTGCATTGCCCTATGCTAGAGAGAGTCAAGCCTAACTTGACTCAATTCGTGAGTGTTAGATCCACTTGTTTGTTTATCTTCCCTTGCTTGTTTGCTTGGTTGTCTGATTATCTATTATCTACTCGCATGCTCATTAATATTATATCCTATTATTGTTTCTTGTGACACTGTGGGGATTCTCTGATCATTGGTGCTCTGTGAGATGGCTCTACACCCGAGTATAAGGAAAACCCTAGAATTAGGATGGTGGTTGTGTAGTGGAGGTTTGCGTGGTCTCTTCCGCGTGAGCCAAAGCAAAGACCCCGCTTGGAGTAGATTCCCTTGAAAATGTTATCATTTTGACGTTACTTCGTCACGATGATAATGTTTTCGAGCCTGAATCGTCGATCCCAAGGACCTTTAACCCATTTTATCCATGGTGGTTGGTAGTGTTAACTCTTTGTGGGTTAATGCGAACGCCACAATCAGATGAGATCCCTCAAACGTATTACTTCCTGACAGTAATATTTTCGACCTCGATCTAGGATTCTGAGAACCCTACTTAGAACCCGCGTGTCGATGGTTGTGTAATGGACGCCTCCGAGGAGTCTTTCTCGTGGGGAAGAAACGAAGACCTCACCTAGACGAGATCCTTTCAAGGATATTATCGTCTGATGTTCCTTCGTCATGGCTATAATGTCTTTGAAAGATATCCATAACTCTAGGCACCTACCCAATTAGAGTCTACATATGGGGGGTCTTGTGATCAGAAATATCTTGTGTCTAACTCCTTCCTCAGAATCAGATGTTGTTTTGATCCTGGAACTGTGCATAAGCATTGCATACTCATGACATTAGCATGTATGCATGTCATTTTTCCAACAAACTCATCCATCCTTTGTCCGTAACCCGCAGTTGATTTCCCGACAACAGTATCGAAATTGAAGCCGCTTTTGGAAGAATCATGGACTCAGAAGAGCAGAACCAGTTTACGTCAAGAGCAGATGTTGACTTGATAAAGAACCAGTTAGATCAACTCGTGGAAGCTATGATAGCCTTGGCAAGGAAAGAGGACAACATTCAAAGGCCTACAGTCACTGAGAACGTCACTCTGCCTTAAGTGAATAATCTTGCCCAATTTCAGCCTGTGCAGATTCCTGTTGGGAACCAGGTTATACAAGAATGTCACACTATTCAAGATGAACATGCCTCGTCTCATGATGCAGTTGAATACCATAGCTTTACATTCACTACACCAAATTCCCGAGGGACAAGCCTGGTGGTGAATACTGAACGACCTCAAGATGTTGATTTTGCTGAAAGATGTCGTGTGTTGGAAGAGAAGCTTGAAACCATAAAGGGGCATGATGCTTTTGATCTGAATGCTTTGAACATGTGTTTGATACACGGACTTGTATTACCTCCAAAGTTCAAGATGCCAAAATTTGAGAAATACAAAGGAGATAGTTGTCCAAAGCAGCATTTGGTGATGTTTTGTAGAAAGATGACCTCCAATGCTCTCAATGATAAACTTATGATCCACTGTTTCCAAGACAGTCTGAGTGGGGCATCGTTGAGTTGGTACATGCAGCTACAGAGTAGCCATATCCAGTCATGGTTGGACTTAGCCAACGTATTTGTGAAACAATGCCAATATAATCGTGACATGGCTCCCAACCGCATACAGTTGCAAGGCTTATCTCACGAGGAGAATGAATCCTTCAGGGGGTATGCTCAGAGATGGAGAGAGGTAGCTGCTCGCGTTCAACCACCACTTTTAAATAGAGAATTGGTTGACCTGTTCATAGATTCTTTGCAAGGCCCATACCTAGAAAAAATGATGAGCAATGGGACATCAAACTTCTCTGACTTGGTTTTAGTAGGAGAATGCATTGAGAGTCATATCAAGAGTGGAAAGATCCAAGACGCCTCGAGCATCCAGGCTAGAGAGACTGAATCCATTGTCAGTTCTCAAGAGGAAGAGGAGGATGAAATCAATGCAAACTGGGACACTCTACAAGCTCCATCTCCGGTACCTTATCCTCAATACCCAAGCATCTCAAATGTTCAAAGTCAGCAATCCTATGGGCCTCCCTGTGCGATTCCATTCTCTCCACATGGTCAATATACTCCTGTTAATAGAGGTCCCCCTTGTCAACAACAGATTGCACAACAACACTCTTCACAACCCCGACGCTACTATAGTCAAAGACCAAAAAGGCATTTTGATCATTTGCCAGTGCCATTCAGTCATATATTGCCACGTTTGATTAGTAGTGGGTTAATAGTGCCAAAGGGCTTGGATCCTGTTATTCCTCCATACCCACCAGGCTTCGACGCCAATGCACGATGTGGATACCATGCTGGCACCATGGGGCATTCAACTGAGAATTACAAACAGCTCAAAAAAAAGATCTAAGATCTGATTGAGTCCAAGCTAATCTCATTTACGCCTCGAGGTCTTCAAATCAACGTCAATGCTTCAATTGATCGGGTGGGTCCATCCGTCCATGTTATGGAAGAAGTTGCTGAGAGTAGGTGTGAAGAAGGTATCATAGTGGTCTCGATGAACAAGAATGCTAGTCCAACAGTGGGTCAAGAAAGAAAAGCCCAGTGCTCAATGCTGGCAATTTTTAGATCATGTCATTTCTATGCATTTGTAGTTTCTTTTTGTTATACGCTATTTGCTTTTAGACATTGTTGTTTATTAATGGTAATATTAATGAGGTGATCATGCATTTTTTGAACTAATCATGTCGCATTTGCTCACATTTTCTTCACTTATATAAAAAAAAAGTTCATCTATATACCTCTCATTCACTTTCTTAACCAAATTGTTGTTTAGCAAAGATCGGAGGGAGGATTACGAAAACGAGATACCCATAATTGCTGATGGTATGTTTTCAGATAAAATCCTGCCAAGGATGTACAGGCATTGTTTCAAATTCCTAAACACTAGAGAGATAAGGAGTTAATCCCTAGTTCACCACTTCGAGCCGAGAAGTAGAAGTTTCCTTCGGATATTCAAACCCTTACACTCAACCCGGGGCAGGGTAGTGTTCAGTTAATCTGACTTCGTATTCTTGGTACACGTCCTGAGGTGACGAAGAAATCATGCAAAATCCAGAAGTTATGATGGTTGTTCTTCAATGACTACTGACTTGCCAGTCACAAGCCTTACTCTAAAAAAAAATAAAAAAAGAGAGCCCGCTAAGTCAAACACCCCAAAAAGGAGACTTAGGAAAAAACTAGGGCAATCCCGATGGACTCGTAGAATAAAATTAGTCCATGCAAAATTAGGGATCAAAAATAAAAAAACAAAAAAGGTCCTTAAATCCTCAAGCGAAGCAATATAAGATTCAGTGAACACCATATCAAAAATCAAAAGGTCATTGACGTCCATCAAAAACAAAATAAGGTGACTGCCATTTCAAGCGAATCTTGAACCTTCATCTTCATTCTTACACCGTCAAAATCTAAGTACGTGTGCCGATTTAACTGAACGTAGGACTGGAGATCATCACGAAGAAAAGGTGGGTACAGATATAACTTTGAGCCTTATATCATTTGTTTCTATAACCGTGAACCAGACCACGTTATAATCCTCAAAAGACCTAATTGAGGCGGGGTTTATTCTAAAAGCATACTACAACAAGGTTGCTTAAACTGACTCCTGCGAATTTGCTAGTCTTTTGAATTGGTATCATATTCTTTTTGTATCTTTCATACACCAGTAAATCAGCACTGCGTTTGGACTCATGGTTCACTCGTCACACACTAACACATCATTCCAATAAATGATTTTTCAAAACATGCATGAATGTCGCATTGAAATTACCATTTCTGAATGATCAATTTTAGCTGCAAATCAGTACTTGATATTTTAGAAATTCCAACAAAGTGCAATCAGAGGGAAACTTGAGTATTCGTTGGCACTGACTCGAATCGAGACTATCTCATAACCTTGTGAATCTGGGGCAAGTCCTTCAAAGCAATGCTTAGTAAATCTGTGGCAAGTCTTTCAAAAGCCAAGACTGGGGCAGACCGCTGCAAAATCCAGACACATGGGCAGACCACTGATCCAGACACTGGGGCAGATCATCTCATTACCCTCCAGACAGGGGCAGATTTCCTTCATACATTCAAGTTGGTCAAGCTGGCTATGTCATGCACTAAGTGACCCTTGAATTCAACAAGTATTAAAAGCCTTGGGGCAGAGCAAATGCACCATCAGAATGCATTGGATAAGTCGCTACGCTCACAAAATCAACATGCATTGGTTACGTCGCTGCGCTCATACAACCATTTGCAAACCATTTCTAGCATATCAGCTAGAAGTGAGGTTCTCTCATGAACCAAGCACGCGATTTCTGCAAAGGATCAGACTTGGGGCAACAAGAGAATCATATTGGCTTACTGATCATAATATCTTCCATTTTCGAGTGTCGGGGAGTCAAATCTTGGCACCTACCAAAAGTCCAACCCTGCTTGGCACCTCCAAAAAGTCCAACCCTGCTTGGCACCTCCAAAAGCCCAACCTTTCATTGGTAACCACTAAAAGTCCAACCCTGCTTGGTAACCACCAAAAGTCCAACCCTGCTAGAATCACCATCAAATAAAGTCCAACCCTGCTTGGTACCTCCTAAAGTCCAATTCATATTGGCAACTACCAAAAGTCCACCCTGTTGGCATCACCTCCTAAAGTCCACCTTGCTTGGCAACCACCAAAAGTCCACCCTGCTGGCACCTTCATAAAACCAATCCCCTGCTCGCATTCGCATATGCATCACATACAATTAACATGCACCATATGCATACATGACATAATCGTTTCCTTTCTCGACCTCCGAGTCGATATTTACCTTTCTTTCAACCCCCGAGTTGATGCTATTTTGTCTTTATTTTCTCGACCCCCAAGTCGATATTGCCTTAGTTTCTCGACCCCCGAGTCGATATTGTCTTTATTTCCTCGACCCCCGAGTCGATATTACCTTTACCTATCTTTCAACCCCCGAGTTGACGACAGTTTATCTTAATGTTTCTCGACCCCCGAGTCGATATCGTATTTCCTTTTCTCAACCCCCGAGTTGATATGCCAGTATTCCCAGTGGGTCTTTCACCTTGCTCCATCTAATCCCCATTGATCCTTCTTTGGAAACCAGAAATGAAGCCTTGCCCGGTTGCATTCCCATAATAAATCTCATAAAACAAGTTCATTTGCATTCCTGTATGCATGGCATATCCATCCCCAGCATAGCATAACAGGATCCAGGATCAGTTCGCAAGCATCTTGGCCAGTCCTCCTTCAAAGTCGGCAGTATTCATCTGAAGAGAAGTTGATACCCCGCACGCGCTCAAGGAATTGTATTTCCCAGCAAGTCATTCTTCAGCCATGCACTTGATCATGATAATCCCCAGCAGCTGTTGCTATTCATACTCCCCAAGAAGCAGTTATCCTAGAAAATTTCTTGTAAGCTTTCCCCTGCAGAGCCAACACATTTCCTCCAACAGGAATCTTGCTCAACTATCCCCCAACAAATTTACCATAGAGACACTACTTTGGTATCATCGAGGAACCTTAATGGATAAGGGACTGCTTCGACGACCCAGAGAATCGCCTGCCTTCAGAGATACTGCTTTGGTATCATCGAGGAACCTTAATGGATAAGGGACTGCTTCGACGACCCAGAGAATATTCTGCCTTTAGAGATACTGCTTTGGTATCATCGAGGAACCTTAATGGATAAGGGACTGCTTCAACGACCCAGAGAATCGTCTCCCTTCAGAGATACTGCTTTGGTATCATCGAGGAACCTTAATGGATAAGGGACTGCTTCGACGACCCAGAGAATCTTCTGCCTTCAGAGATACTGCTTTGGTATCATCGAGGAACCTTAATGGATAAGGGGCTGCTTCGACGAACCAGAGAATCATTTGCCTTCAGAGATACTGCTTTGGTATCATCAAGGAACCTTAGTGTATAAGGGACTGCTTCGACGACCCAGAGAATCTCACGCCTTCAGAAATACTACTTTCATATCATCGGAGAACCTTAATGGATAAGGGACTGCTTCGACCATCCAAAGGACGTCAAGTTATTTTGTTCAGTTTGAACCCCGCTACCTCATTCTATCAGCTCTTACTCTACAACACTTTATCTTTTGTCAGACAAATTTTGGGGTCTTCTTATATCTAATTGACTTCTACCCTAAAAATGAACGCCATGCAATAGTTCATTCTCTCGAGTCCAAGACAATTAGATAGGGGCATCTGTCATACCCCAAATTTTTCCTACCCTCTCATTTTTCTTATACTAAATGCGTTGTGGTGTCATGGACTTTTCTCAAGATCATCATATATCTTTCGGCCATAATTCTCTAAAACGTAGGCTATGAAGATTTGGTTTGTACTCTATGTGGTCACAGGCTTTTGCAAGAGTGTTGAATTCAAGTGGAAACAAGCAGAGATATGTCCTCATTATCATGGTCAACTACTAAATGATTCTAGGTCATACCTCAAGTTGATTTTCTCAATCCATGCTTAATATTGCTTCAAGTTCTAAGCTTTGGTTAGTTTTTAAGATCATCTGGTAGCAAGTTTCAAGTTGTGATCAAATTAGCCGAGTTTGAATTCAATTTGTGCCAAGATTGATCATGAAATTCAAATTCAATTTGTGCCAAGATTGATCATGAAATTCAATTAGTCAAATTATTCAAAATATCACAAGCCTCTAGAAGTTTCAAGACAAGTTATGAGTAGTTTCAAGATAAGGCAAAATCAAGGAGCATTTGAAGAATAAGAATTCAAAGGTTACAAATGAATACAAGGTATCAATATCAAGTTATTCAAGGTTTAATCTTGTTACGAACAAAAGTTCTTCAGTCACAAAACTATGGTCTGCTTCCTAAAAAGAACATGTCAAGAATCTTAAGTCATAGGTATAGGCGTGCTAGTTTTATTCATTCAAGTGTTATAGTAGATGGACCTTTTGAGCTGATAAGCCCATGCACTTTCCAAGATGGCAAGGTCAATGGTTACAATGGATTCATTTCAAAACTAAAATGATGATGTAATGATGATGAAGGCGAAAGGAGCATGTTATAGATAGTCATGATCAGACTCTCAAGACTGTTATTTTACAAGTTTGATATTCATTGACACCCAAAGACAATTAGAGCAAATACAAGAAATTGGTGAAGGAAGTCTTTTACACATGACTTTACAAGGATGCAAGCAAAATCCAATACAACTCATGTTCACAAGCACTGTCCTAGTCATGCTAAATGAAGAATAATGTTGATACAAAAGGCTACAGGGTGTTATCCTAAGTTAATTAACATCACAAAGATTTCACAAATAAGACTTGGAGCCTTGGTCCACAAGAAGAAGCAGTAAGTCCTGGTGAAGACGAAGTCGCCGTACATCAGTTGGAAACTTGCGTTCGTCATTCTCAGGCTGCACTAACCCTCTATTTCTAAGCCATTGCCAATAGTGGTGAACCTGCAGAAACAAGTAAAAGTGTTGTTTAATAAAGCAGGGTAACTTGATACAAAGCAGAGTTACAATACAAATCTAGTATTCATGGCATAAGCATGGTATCCTAGCTAAAAAAACTAATGCTTCACCAAGTTGCAATGTCATCCCAGCTGCGGAACACGAGCTATAAAACAGGTTGTCAAAGACAAACCAACAGCCACAACAATAAAAGCTCAATTCTGTTTCTCAAAATATTAATGTGAATACCAGATGAAAATCACAAATTTTGTAGCAGTAAGAGCAACGCAGTAAAATATGGTGATCACAAGTTTCGTATTGAATGTGTGGTTTGTCACCATGAACAACCATGAGCAAGATGCATGAAGCTTTGATTCAAAAACGAACAAACATCACAAGAGTATGACATTAAGGAAACTTACTGCTAAAGGCCAGGATAGGGTAGAAAGTCATGAATCCTTTGTTGCCTATTCAAGCTCCATCATCATAGTATTTAAGCCTCAACACAACACTAAGTTGCTCCAAAGTTACTTTTATCTTCATGTCAAATTCTTGTTCCTCGTGACATTCTCTTCATAATCTTTCATCATTATCCCATAACTTGCAAAATAAACCAAGAAAACCAAAAGCGTGCCAAAGTTGCTGCCCTCGTGTCCAATGTCTCGTGTCAAACAATGTACCATGAAAAGAAAAAGAAGTGAAGTCAGTCATTTCAAGTGAACAATGCTCAATAGAATTTCAAACTATCAGAGGGCAGCAGCCACGATACAAATAATATCAGCCAAAATCAAAATCAAGGCACTTGGCAGTAGCAGGAACTTAAGTTGGCATGCGTGAATTTTCAAATAGCAAGCAAATACAGGACAACAGCATGTCGAAATCCATTCAAAGGCCATTCGCGGCAATACCATTCAAGATTCAAAGTGGATGAAATATACAAAATGACAAGTTGCAAAGGGAGTTTTTTTACTACAAACAATCAAGCCTAATTCTACAAGTGAGTATTGAAGCAAAGCTTACTAAAGGCACCATCATCATTGTTACATGAATGCTGCAAGTTCTTGGGTGATCCATCCTTCGCCAAAATGATCTTCAAAATCCTCTGGTTATTAGCATGATATTGAAAGCAAAATAGGTTCGGTTAATATAAGGAATCATGGCAAGTCATGAAATGGGAGGAAGAATTTAAGAGTAAAAAACAATATCAAGGTCCAAGTAATATAAAGACCAATCCATTCTTTCCAAGTATTGACATGAACACAAATTGAAAAGTGCGAGAATTTCACAGTGGTAAAAATAGAGTTACTGCAAACATATTCAATATTCAGTAACAGGTTTTCAAGGGGTCAACACGTTCTAGAAGAGCAGAAAAAAACAAAATAAAGGAATCTGCACATATCACAAATCCCACACAATCAGGTTTCGTACAACATTCACTCTAACGGATTAATTCACCCCAATTCAACCTCATCCTATTTCCTAACAAACTCACACGAGTAAAGGATTCACAAATTTTTCTTCACACGTATGAAAATCAAAATCTCACCACTATATATCATTCTGAACGATTCACACAGAAAACACAGAGGAAAACGACTGAAAAACCCTAAATCACTACTCACAGCAAGAAAATCCTCACTCTCTCACTAAAGCTCGTTTTCATTAAAAAAAAACCTGATTAGAGTTTCACACTGAAACTCTGTTATAGGTGAGTTCAACCCCATTTTAATACAATCGCAAGGAACAACACTTCGGTAACAACATCAAAAGAGAAGAGGAGAGCTGAGTAGAAGGAAGAGATATCAAAATACTCGAGCGCGGTTGGGAACTCATTCTAAAGAGATCTTCAAGAGGTACTATTCAGGAAGCCCTATTTCTCTTCAATCTGAACTCCATTTTCTTGCTATTGTGTTGTTCATTGCTTTCTGAGTAAAGTAGCTTGCTCTTCGTTGCTTGAATTTGTTCTTTGTGGTTTGATTTAGAACTAGGGTTTTTGTTTGGGGACGGGCTCGATTTGAGCAATTGCTTAGTATTTTGAGGAAACCGGTTTTAGATTTGAAAAGAGGGTATAAAAATAGGTCGGGTTTGTATGGGGTTTTTCCTGGTTTAGGGGTGTATCGCCGGAGAAGACGGCGGCGGCCGCCGTGCACCACCATCTTCTTCGGCCGTTTTAGGTTTTCGGCGAATACCATTTGCAGAGAAGGAGAACGTTAAGAGAGGGAAGGATTTGGAAATGAGACCAAAGAGGTCCTTCTTTTATTTCATTAAGGTGGTCATGGTGGCTGTTGTAGGGGTGACAAGTGTCCCCCACCGTGACACTTGTCACCGGTGTGCTAACCCTTCCCTGGAATCTATACACACAAGTCCTTTATGCATACCGTGTGCCCTCATTCTCGACCCTTAGATTCGAGTCAAAGCTGACTCTCTAACTAGATTAACGGTCCAGATCCGCACTGAGATCAAGAGTTGACATACAAGTCCATGGTGGACTTTCCCCATCCATGTGGGCTTTCCTAGTGGGCCTGGGGGCCAATCACTGTTCAGACCCCCATTTTACTGAAAATTCTGGCCCTTTTCTTTTTAGTTTTAATTTTTAATATCACTTTTTATTATAAAAAATCCAAAAACAATTTATTTCTCTAAACCTAAAAATCCAAAATACTTTTTTTTTAAAAACCTTGATAATAAATTAAATTGATAATTAATTTTATTAAACCACTTTATTTAATACTAATTAACTTTAATAGTTAATTTTATTAAATATTTTAGTTTAATTTGATTAATTATTTGATTTTCACCTTTTCTCTAAAAATCCAAAAGCAATTTAGTTTATAATTTCTCCTTTAGACTAACCTTAGGATTAGGTTACTAACTTTACTAACATGTTTGATTTTATTTTCTCCTCATTTTCTTATTTGGTTTTTAATATTTATGTGATGTTTATAATTTTCTCTTATGGGTTAATTTCATGCTCTAATTATATGTATGTCATTCATAATATGCTTGTCCAAACCAAAAGAACTCTTTTCAAACTAATACCTTGACTTAATGTCAAGCCCTTTTAATTCCTTGTAAGTCGATTGTTTTCACGATCGCAATCAACCTCACATAGCCTCCTCTTGGGCTTTATACAACGATACTTGTTGCACATTTCACTTTGGTTTGTATGTGTATGCGTGATTGACTCACTTTAATTTTGGCTCGATTATTCCCACTTGAGTAATTGTATCCCTCTCCCATAAGATTAAAATCAACCTTTTTTTTACAAAAGTAAACAAGCTTGATCCAACGTCAAGTATTTTCCAAAAACAAATTCAATTAATCAATTCATCCTGAAGCATTCACTTGATCCACATATCAAGTTCCTTCCCCTCTTGTAAGTCGAATGCTTTTACCTCGCAATCGACCTTACCTTGAACCATTAGGACCTCCTTTCCATTAATTCAATCCTTTAACCATTCCGTACGAAAATTCAAATATCGATCAACATCGAGCACTTTTTCAAATCTAATCAATACATTTAATTATACTTGAACATCATTTCTTAAAAGGTGAAAAGGAGGGGGATCAAGTCTTTGGTCTTTCTCCTCAATTGTTTGGGTGCGAGTTTTCTTACTCGTGTGTGGACAATTGACGCCTCTAAAACACTTGTAACTCGACAACATTCAAATTTCTTTCTAAGCAATCATTAAAACACTTAATCTCTATCTAAGCGCATTTTACTAAAAGGTGAAGTGAGGGTGGTCGAGTCTTTGACCCTTCTCCTCAATTGTTTGGGTGCGATTTTTCTTACTCGTGTGTGGGCAATTGTCACCTGTAAAACATCCAATACAATTAAAACTCTCTTTTCTCACCTTGTGCGGTCGAAACCCTAAAACACACGCAAATCAAATTCTTTTCTTAATTAAACTCTTTAATATACTTAATCATATATTCAAACGACTTTCTAAAAGGTGATGTGAGGGGGGCCAAGTCTTTGACCATTCTCCTCAATTGTTTGGGTGCAAGTTTTCTTACTCGTGTGTGGACAATTGGCGCCTACATAAAAAATACAAACCAAACAACCGTAGTCCCACGAACTACGAATGATCTGACTTTCCCATTGCATGAGGGAATACGTAGGCATAAGGGTTCTAATCCTTGCCGAGCACCATAATAAAATACCACCCATCTTCCCCTTAAAACCAATTCTTTTAATTTAGAAGATAACAAACAAACCTAGCTATCTTTCTCACGAATCGAATCAAGAGGTTCCCGTTGAGTACAACGGACGTAGAGGATGCTAATACCTCCCCTCTTGCGTAACCGACTCCCGAACCCGAATTTGGTTGCGATGACCATTTTATTATCCCTTTTAAAGGTTTTATCGATATTTTCCTTTCCCTCTTTTGGGATGAATAAAGTTCGGTGGCGACTCTGTTTCGAACGGTTTTTTCTGCGTCCATCGCGAGGATCGTATTTTTCGAGGTACGACAAAGACACCAAAACATATTTTTCCTCCCATAGAATAGGAGGAACTACGATTGCTCTGATTTCCCTGTTTCTTTAAACGGGAATACGTAGGCATAAGATTGGGAAATCTTAGCAAGCATACCAAACAAAAACTTTAGGTCCAGTACCTTCACATCAATCAAAACAGAGGTCCAGTACCTCACCAAAATCACCAAAAACTCACTCTCTATCTCAATCTTCTCCCAACTCATTCCCAGATAAACACCATCAAGTACAAAGTGTAACCTAATGCTAGTAACCTGTGGATAACCGCATATAGGATGGGTAATTAACAACTCCCCATTGTATAACCTGACCCCGAACTCCCCAAATATCTCCTAGCGTTTGTTCAGTTAAACAATCGCGTGCAAGGTTAGTTTTAGATAGCTTCCCTTTTCCTTCCAGCTTCACGGGATAAATAAGAAATCAGAAAGTAGCACCCCACTCCTCCTAAAGAGGAGGAAACCATTCTCTGCGATAAGGTGGTTGCATCACTAACAAAAATCGCACGCTACACAATGTCCATGATCACAATATCTACGATGTTTGCAAAGGAAAATCTCTATGATCCTTAAAAACTGATTGAAACAAAATTTCTATGAATGCATGACTGCATGTGTGCAACACCCACAAACATGATCAAACAAAGCACACAGGTTCAAAGGTTCAGCGCGAGCATGGTGTCAAGGTTGACAACTAACCCGCAATGGTACGTACTAAGGTTATATCAGCATCTGTAGAACAAGGTTCTAAAAATTTTCCAGAGTCGTGATTCCATCTTTTGGATATTATCAGCTTAAATGACTACTCGTCTGAGTATGGTATTGTGTAACAACTGATTCAAGTCTACACCTGAACATCCACCATAAAACGTCTTAATAAGGCCAAGATGGGTTAAAGGGTTGTAAGGTCCTCAGCTTCTCGGGATCCCAAGTCGGAAAAAGTAATGCAAAATACTACTACTCATATGACATCAGTAATCCCAAAGGGGCTACTCCATGTAAGTCGAACAAGACTATACCACCCTTCTATCATAAGTTCACTCAAGTCCGGGTATAGGACTTATCTCACAACACAAAGATCAACAAGCACCCAAACAAAACAAGTAATAACAAACAAATCAAATAAATAAGCGCAGATAAATCAAAGTAGGCTCAACCCGGTAAGAACCAGAGATCCACAGCAGAGTCACCACTTTTCTGTAGCGGGAAAATTTGTAAGTGTAAGCTATTGATTAACTTAGGTAAAAAATGCAAGAGTCGCCACCACACTTTTATTTTATCCAAAAGGAAAGGAAAAAGAGCGAACAAAACTTAAACAAGTTCTAAAATAAGAACAAATGAATAGAGACTGGGTAAGGGGGTGGGTTACGCTATGGGAAGGTGTTAACACCCAAAATGTCTATAGTACTCTATAGGAACCCTTTGAAATATCTACGCTTTTTGGTTTGAAAAGGTTTGTTTGAAATAAGATTAGGGAGATGAGAAGAGAAATATTTTTTTTAGATTTTTGTATTTGGAGAGACTTATCGCCTCATGCCTACGTACCCACAAAATGCAATATAGGATCAAAACCTCGTAGTTCATGGTACAAATAACAAAATTTGTTTGTTTTGGTTCATTTTTAAATGTAACGACAAGTCGTCATTTTAAGGAGAAATCTATGACTAGTCGCCCACAAGTATAAGAAAATAACATTTGCATCATCTTAAGATAGAGGATTTTTGCTTGGATTAAAATCAACAAGTCTATCACTCAACATCTAAGTGGGTAATGTCAACATCTTAAATACTATGAGGAATAAGAGAATTACATCTCAACTATGAAAATGACTTGTGTCTAAACTTTTTGAAAAGTTTTAAAAGAAAAAGTGCACAAAGGCACAAAAGGTTTGAATGAGTTCTTGAATTTTTTAAGTCTTTTTGAAATTAGTCCAAGTATGATTAAAATTGAATGACATTTATTAAAGAAAACAAATTTTTGAAAATCACTTGACAAAAGTCAAGGTTTTTTATGAAAGCGGTTTAATTTTGAAAACAAAAAGGTTTTGAAAAAGGGAGAAAATTTTGAAAATTAAAGAAGGGGTGGAGAAGAAGTGACTATCCTAAAGCAAAAAGATAAAAGCTAGGGATAAGAACGGTCTAACCACACAAGTAAGCTCCATAGAATAAGCATTCTTTCCTTTAGATTAGGCTTTGATCAAGATAGGTCTTCAAAAGAGAACTCCAAGTACCCCAAAATCTAAGGTTTACCATTACAAACTTCCAAGCATAGGTTAAGATCCTAGTTCTAAGTCCAAAGTTCCATGTCCAATGCAAAGGATAGTAACCATAATCCACCATTAATAGAACAAGTTTTTAGGGGTTTTAACCTTTAGTAGTGTTTTTTGGTCCAAATGGACAAAAGAAAAAGAGCATAAACATAAACAAATGGTCCAAGTGGACAAAGGAAAAATGGCGGAAACATAAATAAATAATATGATATGATATGAGAACATAAATGTAATACCCTAATTTTTACCCATAATATCCCACATGTCTTTTTGCATTTCATACCACAAACAAGATCACACATTGGTTCCCTCTTTTGTAGGATTGTGCCTTGCATGGATCTTTGAGTATGTGTGTGTTTGTTAGTTGTTTTATTGCTTAATTTGTTTATGTTTACTAACCATTAATTAAAATCCAAAAATATTTTGTTTTCTTTCACTAACATTTTCAGGGGAAGAACAGGTTAAAAATACCAAGACAACAACCCCGCAGCTCGAATGAATTTCATCTGAACAAAGTCAAAGTTGATCTGCAATTAATTCAAAAATTATCTGATCAAGAGTTTCCAAGTTTTAATTGATTATTATTCAAGAGACTCCAATGTTAATGCTTTTATTTCCATGCCTTCTTTGACGAGCAAAAGAATCGAGCCGAACCACATCAGTGTACTAAAAAGGCATTTTTTTTCAAAATTTACACTGAGTTACCGGTTACCCTATGGTGAGTAAACGGTTACCCTCGTGAAAATTTGAAAAATGGCAGCAAATTCAAATTCAACAATTGGCACCAATTTTCATCATTTTGATCACATGTGAAATATTCTAGACCATCCCATTTTAATTCCCTACATCATCATAATTAATTCCTACCATGTACCTCCACTAATCACCACTCTTTTGATAATTTCCCTCCAAATTCAAATTCCAAGCCTAATTTTCATTTCCAAACCAAACTCCAATCCACCAATTTTTCCAAGCCTAAATTCTATAAATAGAGGCCTCATTTTACTCATTTCACAAGCTTTTGAGAGCCAAATTCACCTTGCTAAAATTTCTCTTGAACCTTTTGATAGCCAACAAACCTCTTGCAAATTCCCTCCCCAACCACAAATTTCACTCAACAGCTCACTTTTCTTCTTTTGAAAGTTAACAAGAATTCACATTGAATCTTGTACAACTTTGAGATAAACCTTCATCCAAACTTGTTTTCTTCATTAATTCTTGTAGATCAAGGCTTTGGTGTTTGGATCTTGAAGAAATTTGAAGGAATTTTCAGATTTGAAGTGGTAATTCATTTTTCACCATTGTTGAAGCTTCATCTTCATCTTCCATAATGTAGATCTTTGGAGATCCTTGTTACTTGATCCTTTGGATCTTGTAATTGTGTTTAATTGTTGGCTTTTGCTATTGTTTTACTTAAAATTTCGTGCAATTTCAGTTCCATGATCATAAGGTGTTTGTACAAAGGTTTGAAAGATGATCATGCTGAATTTTGCACATATTTTTGGCTCTGCGCGCAGAGGAACCGGTTATCATCTGGTGAGTAACCGGTTACTCTGAGTCAGAATGCAGTTTTTTCCTTGATTTTGGGGCTGTTTTGATTTTTCTTCCTCCTTCTTCCCCCTTCTTCTTGTTTTAGCCTTGAAATGCATTATTGAGATTAATTTCTCTTCAATTTCAATGGACTTTGGATATGGTTAAAGTAATTAAACATTCATTAGTTCAAATCTATCTTTTAATGAATTGTTGATTTCATTTGAGGTGCTTTGAATTAGTGATATGTTTTCATACTTAAACCTATCAATTAAAGGTGATTGAACTTGAAGATGAAAGGATCTTGAAAGTGTAACTCAATTTGGCTTTCTCTTCATCTATTTCTTTTTATTTTGATTGATGAAAGTCTTATGGATCTTAGAATTTCTTTGTTGAATTCTTGATCAAGACTAGATCGTTACCTATTTTCTTTTCGTGCGGTATTGCTTTCGGATGACGATTTACATATCGTTCATCTAGCATGCATTAGCACAAAGATCACTATTGACCAGCCTCATTGTAGGGTAATTACTTCATAAATTACTCGAAGATTGCTTAACATAGCGCTACATTTGTCCCTCTTTATCCAATTCGGAATTTGAACTTTCGTGGTCTGGACCTTGATTGGTCGCGTCAACCCAATGTTGGTTAATCTTTTGTATTATGTTCGAAATCTTTGAAACTTGGCATTATAGAGGTTTTGGTTCTACCAATCTTCTGTCAAGTCTTCATTAACCTTGACCTAAGTACATTGTTTAATCACTATAGTTCAAGACGCGAAACGGAATACTCGGTGAAGGCTTATGGCACTAGAGCCCTTGTGCTACTAATTACTAACTTCTAACTTTATTTTTTTATGTTTCCTTCTCTCTCCCTATCTCTCTTTATTTTTATTGCTCATTATCATATATCATATATCATATCATGTTTATGCTTATGTCATTTTTCTTTTGTCCACTTGGACCATATTATCTTGTGCTTTTGTTTTTCTTTTGTCCATTTGAACTCAAAAACATTAATAACGGATTAAACCACTAAAAGACTTGTGCTCTTAATTGTTGGACTATGGCCACTATCCCTTGCATTGGAGTATCTTCTTGGCTTGATTATGGACTTAGACTTAGGATTCTTTCCCTTGTGCTTTGGATCATTATGGAGTTTGATATTCTAGCCTTTATTTGGCTTGCTTATTGGTTCAAGCAGGATGTAATTCTTTTCTTATTATGCTTTGAAGAGTGCCTCCATGTGGTTAGATATTTCTTACCTTAGCTTTTATTTTATGCACTAGGATAGTCACTTCTTCTCCACCCCTTCTTCAATTTTCAAAATCTTCTCCCTTTTTCAAAACTTTCTTGTTTTCAAACTTAAAACCGCTTTCATAATAAAACCTTTACTTCGGTCAATCTATTTTTTTAAATTTTATTTTTCTTTAATAAATGTCAATCCATGTTAATCATATTTTGACCATTTCAAAAAGACTTTAAAAAACACCAAACTCATCAATCTTTTTTTTTGTGCCTTATGCACTTTTTCCCTTTAAAACTTTTTCATAAGTTTAGACATGATTCATTTCTTTAAGCAGAATTATTCGCTTGGAAATGACGACTTGTCTTTACACTTAAAATCAACCAAAACAAACAAATTTTTGTTCTTTGTACCATGAACTACGAGGTTTTGATCCTACATTGCACTTCGTGGGTACATAGGCATGAGGCGATAAGTCTCTCCAAACACAAAAAATATTAAAAAATAATTCTCCTCTCATATCCTCAATCTCTTTTTCAAGAAAACAATTTTCAAAACAAAAAGAAGTAGTGTTGCGGTGAGAATCGGATTACAAGCTATTAATTAACTTGCATCACACATCCTTGAATACACCACCGAGTTTTGATTTATCCAAAGGAAAGGGTAAAGACTGAAAAACCCTAACTGCGCTATGTAGAGATACAACTAAGAGATCTAAGGTTCGGGGGTTGGTTATACTAAGGGAAGGTATTAGCACCCTAAGTATCTGTAGTACTCTACAGGAACCTCTTGTTAGTATTTATGTTATGCTAAAGTTTGCTTGCTAAGGGAAATGTGCTAAAGGAAAAGACCTAGGGGTATATACACTAAGTATGCTCGCCAAGACATCGCATCTCGTGCCTACGTATCTTGACTGGAATGGAATCAGAGCATTCGTAGTTCCCCGCACAATGGGGTAAAAGGGTGAGAAAGAAAAGGTGGAATCCAAGAAGGCATTGGATGTAAAGGAAAAAGGTGGAAAAAGCAAAAGGTAGAAAAAAAGAAATGGTGGAATCCAAGAAGGCATTGGATGTAAAGAAAAAAGGTGGAATCCAAGAAGACACTAGATGTAAAGGAAAAAGGTAGAAAAAGAAAAAGGTGTCTCGCTAGTATCGTCGCAATCCTATGCCTACGTATACTCAAAGGGTACTTTACGAAATCAGAGCGTCCGTAGTTCCCCTCAATGGGGGTGAGGAACTCTTGACTTTGGTCAAGGTTCTAAGGGAAAGTAGGGTCTGAAAAAGCTTGAAAGCAAAGCTTGTGAGGTTTGATTGGTTAGGAGAAAGAGATTAATGGCTATCTCTTGTGAAAGGATTGTGAAGGGTTAGACCGTCTTGAAGGAGAAGAGATTAATGGCTATCTCTTGTGAAGGTTAAAGAAAGGTTAAGATTTATAAGAGATTAGTGGCTATCTCTTGGGAAAGGATAGGTTAAAAGGGAATGAATTGTATATGGGAAAGTAGGGTCTGACAGCAAGACGCCTACGTGGAGTGCGGTGACTCCAAACCTAAGTTTTAGGAGGTCGAGGGAGGATCCTATGACTATGCGGTCAAGGAAGGAAATAATAAGCTATCTATGACATTGAAGTTGATATAGAGGCTTTCCTTTAGAAGGAAGGGGATGATAACAACTCAATATGTACAAGATAGTTACATGGGTTTGAAATTATGGGAATAAAATGAGTGTGAGAATTCTCGGGGATGCACAACATTTAAGCATAAATAACATCAAAATAAATCAAGGTAAACAAATCAAGACAAAACCCAAAAGCAAATCCTATTTCAAGTTATAACATTTAAGAATGTGCGTGAAGTGTCATACAAGTGAGGTAAAGATAATTCTCTTAAGAATTGGAATTTCAAGGTGAATGACAAAGGTTTTGAGTTTAAGAATCGAGGGTGAACATTGAGCCATAAACCTAGGTAAAGGACCTCATTCAAGGTCACAAATTGGTCCTCAAATATCCCTCTAATGTGTCATAAGACACTTACGAAAAATTAGCTCAAGAAGCTAGGGAGAAAAGGTTTTTTTTTCAAAATAGGTTCAAAAATTAAGTTTTAATTTACCTCTAAATTTAGAAAACAAGAAATAACTACTAAAATTAAATAAAAATGAAAATAAAAATATTAGAAAATTAAATTAAACCTTGAAATGTCAACTAGAATATTTTTGGAATTTTTAATCAACAACAACTATTTTTAATAAAACAGAATTCAAAATGAAAATAAAATTAAAAACATTTGAAAAGAAAATAAAAGGGGGTGTACTAGTAAAGGAAAATGAATGGAGGGTTATGTTGTTGCGCGCATGGGCCAGAAACAGGGGGGGTTCATTAGCAAGACGACCCAAAATCCAAAACAAGTGAAAAACAGAAAAAAGGAAATAAAAAGCTAAAAAGGTGTCTGGGGCGAGGGGGATTCGAACCCCAGACCCCTTGGTTTCACATGCGCGCTTCAGACCACTGGGGTGGCTATACATCCATTGTATAAGCCACCCCCACAAATATATATTTTAGGAGCGAAACAAAAAAATGGCCAGGCGAAAACACATAAAAACGTAACAATGAAGCATGCCAACAACATGTCCTCAACCGATCACCTATTCTTAAGTTACTACGCGACAAAACACACACCCAACCACTCACAACGCGCCACGCATCTCCCCCTCCCATGCAACGTGAAAAATCTTGGCATTTTATCGTGGAAAGAAAAGGAAAACGCATGACTTCCTCTCACCTTTCCCAGCCTGGTTCACTCTCATTTCTTCATCATTTTTCACAAACTAGCAGCCTAAACTGATCAGCAAAAAACAAGGATTTTCAATATGCTACTCGTTTGCCCTAAAGTTAAACACACAGCTCGTACGAAAGCAATGACCAGTGCCACAACAACAATATTCAAAGGCTTAAAACTTTAAACATACAAGCCATAACAAGGATGCAATGGTTCACATAACTCAACCACAATAACAAGCATATACCAATATCAAAGAATAAACAAAATCATGGCATGCTTATGCGTTTCAAGGTTTTAGAGGCTTACCTCTTGGAGTAGGTCCAAGGCCTCTTCAAGGGACTTGCAGAAGTGTGATTTCCCTCTCTTTATGCTTGTGGATGCTAGGAGAACTGACCGGGATGCTTGGAATGGCTGGATGCAAGCTGGAGCTCCAAACCCGTGCCCTTGTGTCAATGGAAACTTTGAAAATGGCAGATGTTGTTAGATGTACTACAGTTAGTGTTTGAGTGTTTAGAGGTTCTCTATGAAGTGTTTATGGAGGGTTTGTGGTGTTGGACGATGGAAAGCTCGAGTGGACACTCCTGCAACAATCTTCTTGCAAATGGAGGTGTGGAAATGGCATGTAATGGTGGAGTGATTACAGCTAGGGTTTGAGTGTTTGAAGTTTCTAGATATGATGTTTAGAGAGGTTTTGTGGAGTTTGGGAATGAATGCACGAGGGACATGGCTATTTGAGGTGTTTTTGCAAGTTTGCAAGAAAATGGGGATGAGAGGATGGAGAGAGGATCAGTCTTGGTTTTAAGGTGATTCTGGTGTGTGTTGGAGTGTAGAACAATGCCCTATTTATAGGAAATGTAGAGGGTTCAAGGTATGGGCAGAAATCAGAAATGGCCAAGTTGCCCTTTTGGAAAGTTGTCATTCGTGTGAGCTGGTTTGGTTGAAGAAAAAGTCTTCAAGGCTAAGGTCATAGGCTCTGTAAAATTGTGGATTGATTGGATTGGTTCAGAGCCCAAGTTACAAGGGGGAAAAGTGCTGCCATGCTGTTTTTGGAAAGTTACTCTTTCATGACATCCACTTACATACATTTTGATTAAACAATGTTATTTTGGTGTTACAGCTTGCAAGAAATCGTGGCAGAAGTTTGAATGTGGTAATTTTGCACTTAAACATCATAAGAGTGAAGGTTTTGGGTGATTAAAAGAGTAATGCACCATTATGTATAAGTTGGTAACTTGAAATTCAAGAAATGGACCTCAAACTTCAATAATTTGAATCTCTCAGCTCACTCAATGGATTGAGGAGTTCTTGTACTTTTTGGAAAGCCCTCAATGCCCTCTACAACTTTCACGTTCAAGGATTTTTGATTTGAGGCTTGGAACTGTATGAAAATTTGAGTTGAAGTTGTGTGCAAATAAAGGGTGAAAAGACTGAAATTTCATTGAGTCCTTAAGGGTGATTTATCTTCCAAGTCTTGTAACTCAAAAACCAAGCATTTTTTTGGAAGAGGGTCCTCTAATATGTTTTGAAAATCATGGAAAGAGCTTCCATTTGAGCTTCTAGTCACTCAATTTGGATGTGTGGTTTGAAAGTTATAACTGTTTCAATTTTGGCACAAGTAGTGAAATCTCCACATTTGAAAAGTTTCATGAACCAAACCTTGCTTCCTTTGCAAGAAACTTCTTAAAACTTGATTTCTTATACCTTAAATCATTAATGAGACATGTCATGATGGATTGAGGACTTGGATGTTTCATTTTGGATCAAAATCTCGAGGATTAGGGCCTCAGTCAAAACCCTAATTTCAACTGTGAATGTACTGGAATGATTTCTGATGATCTTGCTTCTTTAATCATATCTAAGGCTCAATCATGGTCTTCAGGGATGTCTTCTATCACGTGGAGTCAAGTCCTAGGGTTTGAGAACAAATCTTGGTCAAAATCAAAGGCCGTGATTGTCTTGTCTTGGAAAAACCCTAATTGGAGGCAGAGTGAACTTGTGGCTCCAGCTACTTGTGATGAAAGTCAGATGGTCTTGATTTCTTGTTGGATTAGACCTCTTGAATGTAAGTGAGCTCACATGGTTGCATTTGGAGCCTTAATTGTCTTTCCTTCTTTGGATCAGATGAGAACTTGGCTTAGGAGACTTTGCCCTCCTCTTGGTATAAGTTCTGGCTTTTCACAGAAGAAATAAACTTGCAAAATGAAATGGTTAGTTAACAATGCATAGATGATTGAACCTAAATGTCAATGCAAGATGTTATGACATCTAAGGGGTAAAATTCGGGGTACAATAGTTGCCCCTATTTAAATAGCTTTACCGGATGGCATGAGGAATGGAAATCCTCGGGGCATCAAGGTGAAAGGTGTTTAAATATAGCAAACCAAAAATTTTGCCCTTAGATGGAATGCAGATGCTAAGGACGAGCAGCAGACATGCAAATGCTGACATGCCATAAACTTCTAGTATGATGATATGATGTCATGATAGATGCAAAAGTGCAGACAGACCAGACACTAGAGATAAAGAGAAAACCACCACAAAGAGCTTACTGGGAAAGGATGAAGGTTAGTATCCATGAGGAAAACTCACTGGGGATTCAGACTAACCAACATAAGAGACTCAAAGGGGAGACTCCGAGGAAACACTGGGGAAAATAAAAGCGCACTCTTTACTGGGCATGGAACCAGAAAGAAAACATGATCCATACTGGGGCCCGGTTTGAAATAGAAGGATAGACATCAACAAAAGATTTCCTGGGATTTTCTTACTGAAGAGTTCAAACGGGATCTTCAAGAAAAGCCCGAAAAGACAGATAAAGGCACATCCGGAAAAACTTCAGATGGCAAAAGAAACCAGACATCTAATAATGGGTTTGACTGAAAGGTACAAATCACAATATCTAATAATGGCTTTAGATAAAAGTGAACAAAGGAGGGATCCAAGAAAGCATTGGATGCAAAGAAACCAGTCCTCCAATAATGGCTTTGAATGAAAGGTACAAATCATAATATCTGAGAAAGCATCAGACGAGAATAAGATAAAATGTTAGATCTGAGAAGACATCAGATGAAAGTGAACAAAGCATGGTAATCCAAGAAGGCATTGGATAAAAGGACACCAGACATTCAATAATGGCTTTGAACGAAAGGTACAAATCACAATATCTAATAATGGCTTTAGATGAATGTGAACAGATACTACATTCAAGAATGGTATTGAATGCAAAGAAACCAGTCATCCAATAATGGCTTTGAATGAAAGGTGAAAATCACAATATCTAATAATGGCTTTAGATGAATGCGAACAAAGACTCGATCTGGAAAAACATCAGATAAAGAGACACATTCGGAAAAGCATCAGTTGGTAAAGAAACCAGACATCCAATAATGGCTTTGAACGAAAGGTATAAACTCAAACTATCTGAGAAGGCATCAGATGCAATTGAGACAAAAGGTAAAATCCAAGAAGGCATTGGATAAACCACAACGTCCAAGAAAGCATTGAACGAATATGAACAAGGAGATACCCAAGAAAGCATTGGATAAAAGGAAATCACAATATCCAAGAAAGCATTGGATGAATGTGAACAAAGGTGAAATCCAAGAAAGCATTAGATAAAAGGAATTATAGTATCCAAGACAGCATTAAATGACTGTGAACTTTCAAGAATGGTACTGAAAGTAAAGACAAATCACTATATTCAGGAACTGTATCGAATGATAGTGAGAAAGACATCCAGGAATGGCACTGAATGCAAAGGAGAAAACTCCTCCAGGAATGGCGCTGAATGAACAGATAAGACTTTCAGAAATGACACTGAAAGATATCCCGACAAATTTGATGAGGATTACAGAAGAGAGGCAAAACTTCCAGGAATAGCACTGGGAAAAACAAGAGGAACAAGATATCCAAGAATAGCACTGGAGATCACAAGAGACGAACATCTAAGAATGGCACTGGAGTGAGAGAGTATAAAGATCCAGGAATAGCATTGGAATGAGAAAAGACCAACATCTATCAACAGGATTAGATGCGCAAGAGAATGACAACATTCAGGAATGGCACTGAATGAAAAGGACAGGTAACGTTTTGGTAAGGCGTCAAGTAAATTGGACTTTGACCACAATGTAAGACGTGGATAATGACACGACCTCGGGAGAAATGCAAATGAGGAAGAAACACTCATGATATGTATATGGTTATGAATTATGCAGATGATATGATCAAATGCAAATGTAGATGAAGACGACACCGCTCAACTCTTTTGGTGAGAAGACAAGACTGGAAGGCTGATTCCTCAACACGGAGATCACTGCCATTCTGCTTGGGGACTAGAGATGCTATTGCTGGACACACCTCAACCAAACTGGTAAACTGTATCCGAATTGATGATCTTGTAGGAAGGATGAAGAGCTGTTTGGGGATACTTCAAGTTAATTGCCCCAAATTAGCTGACTGTTATAGATGAACTGATCATTGCTTCAATTTGTCTGAGTCTTGACATGACTGTTTTGCTGTGCTCTTTGGAAAGCTTGCCCCAGTCTGAGTCATGAAAAATCTTTTGGATAAACCAATTCTGAGAAGGACTTGCCCCTGAACAACAACCATTGAACTGATTCTTCAACAGGAAAGAACTTGCCCCTGATAGGATCACTGACCAAGTTTCTTAATTGTTTGAATATTCCTCGAGTGGAAAGCCAGTTTGCAAACAAAAGTATTTATACAAACATTGTAAATGCAATGTTCATGCAACTTTTGAAATCAAAATTATTTTTTGGAAAGATGCAAAGTAAAATGAGTCACTGGTCTGAACAAGGTGGTTCAAGACATTCAAAGTGAGAAGTAGAGCAAAGGCGTAATGCCAAAACAAATGATCTGCAAAGATATTTGGGAGTCAGTTTACGCAACCTTGCTGTAGTATGCTTTCAAAATAACCTTGCTTCAGTTAGGTCTTTTGAGGGTTATAACGTGGCCTGGTTCATGGTTTATTAAACAAAGGATAAAAGCTCAAAATTTATTTGTGACCCACCCAATCTACGTGATGAACTTCAGTCCTATGCTCAGTTAACTCAAATTAGGCACTCAGGTTCCCATATGTTGGAAATTGAACTGATGATAGTAATGATGATGGTTCAAAATTCAATGGACTTGAGATGACAATCACTGCTTCCTTACAACTCTTGGTTGTCATACAAGCTTGTTCTTTCTTCTCTTTGTATAAGGTAAGGTCATGAGCTTCACACCTTTCTTAGCTTTTGCCTCGAAAGGGACTCGGCTCATTCTTTGAGTAAGTATTTCTTGATGACCCTTCTTCATTTATCACTTTGGGAACAACTTGTACTACATTTATTCATTTAATTTGAAGGAGTTGGAAGGTTGTGAACGTCTGGCTTAATGATTACGGCGAACTATCATTGGCGTTTGACTTGAAAGACATCTTTGACACTTGCTTGCTGTGTGCGAAGGAAAGTTTGTGAACTTTTGTTGAAAGGCGTCTTGCATGAAACTCTTGAATTTGAATGCACAATCAAGTTATTGAGAACTACCCTGCCCCAGGTTAAGATTGCGGGTTTTTTTATTTGTAAAGAAAAGAAACTCATACTTCAAGGCTCAAAGGGTTTGACGAGGTAATGTCTTCCTTATGTCTCCAGTGTTTGGGGATTGAAACAATGCCTTACATCGTCAGTAAGGTTTTGATTTGAAAGCATACCAACAACAATTATGAGTATTTTGTTTTCATCATTCTCCCTCCAATCTTTGCATAATCAAAAGAAAGCAGAAAAAAGATTGAATATTTTGCAAAAGAAAGCATAGAGATGTAGATAACAGACAAAATGAATTGATTCAAAAGTTGCAATGCTCATTTCATTAATTTTGAAAGTACAAACATAATTTGAAAGCAAACAGCTATTACAAAATAAGGAAAATACAAACAACAAGAAACAAGGCCTAGTGACTGATCAAACACAAGGATGTGCTGTCCTGTCTTTAAGAAGTAGCTGGGCTAAAGTCGATTGAAGCTTCACTTGGCGTGCCCTGGCAGAGGGTTTTTCTGAACATTGGGATTGTCCTTAAAGAAGAGGATTTTGTTTCTCACCAGCTCTTGTACTTTAGCCTTCAATGAAAAGCAACCTTCCAAGTTATGGCCCGCACCACCTTGATGGTATTCACAATGAAGATCAGTCCTATAGCCGGCTAGAAGAGGGTTTGGAGGAGGAGGTAAAGGCCTTATGGTAATCAAACCTTGTTGAACCAAACCAGGATAAAGGCCTCATGGGAATAGGTTCAAAGTGATTCCTATTACAGTACTGGTTTTGTCCTGCAGTCAGACGTTGGGAAGCTTGTGTTGGTCATGGAGTAGTAACCATGGGAGTGACAGCGGCAACAGTAGGGTGAATAGTATACTAAGGTTGGGGACGAGGCCTTCTCACTTTAACCATTACAGCGTTAGTCTTATCTTCCGTTTTCTTCTGAAAGTTACCATAGGATTTCTTTACACCATTGGAAGATTCAGCAGTTTTTGACACTTTTCCTTTCTTAAGACCTTCCTCGAGTCTTTGGCCAATAGTAACCAAATCAGTGAAGTTGGAGGAAATGCTTCCAATCATCCTTTCCCAATAGAATGGGGACAGGGTATCCATGAACATTCCAGTCAACTCTTTCTCAGCCAAAGGAGGTTCAACTTGGGAAGCCAACTCCCTCCAGCATTGAGCATACTCCTTAAAAGATTCCTTCTCATGTTGAGTCATATTTTGCAGTTGGCGACGATCAGGAGCCATATCAAGGTTATACTTATATTGTTTCATGAAGGCATTTACAAGATCTTGGAAGCAGTGGATGGAGTTTTGCTCGAGACCCATATACCATTTGAGTGATGCCCCACTCAAGCTATCCTGAAAAGAGTGGATAAGCAGCTTTTGATTTTTTGGTATAAGCAATTATCTTGCGAAGATACATGACCAAATGAGCCCTTGGGCAAGAGTGCCTCTTATATTTCACAAATTCTGGAGTTTTAAACTTAGCAGGCATAACAAGATCAGATACTAAGCACATGTTGTCTGCATCCACATTGAAGAAGTCAGTACCCTCAATAGCTTTGAGTCTTTTGTCTAAGGTTTGAAACTGCTCTCAGACAACTTCAGGCTCAACAAAGTCTTCATGATCTTCACGCTGAGCACTGGCAGCATTGTACTCATAGAGGGGATTCTCAAAGGAAGCTCGAACAGTCTGTGGAACAGCATGGACTGAAAGTCTGGGCTCGGCAAAAACAAGAGCTTGAAATACAGACATAGCAGTAGATATAATCGGCGGAGAATAGTTGTGTGGAAAACCAAACTCGGGCCAAGTTGATGGTGGCATTTGAACCGGCGGAGGATCAGCACTTGAAACTTCCTGGATGAAAGTTCTTTGGGGAGGTTCTCCTCTAGAAATCAAAACTTGAAGCATCTCAGTTAGTTTAGTCATACTTGATTTGAGGTCATCGATCTCCATTCGGACCTCAGCATTGTGTGCCTCTTGCTCTGACATTTTACGTCTGTAGTTAGCTCTAGTCCGGTATTGGTGTCGAGGAATCAGCTTGACGACTCACAGGTGATACTAGAAGATAGAGACAACTGGAGATGAGTTGTTAGACAAACAAATGCATGCAATGAATCATGCAAAGATGCAATTGAAATGCAATGCACACCAAACAGGATGCAAAACACATGCAATAGGACCAAAGGTTCGAGATCACACCATGGAGTCTAGGTAAAGAACCAACCACAGGATGTGTACTAGGGTTTATCAACTGTAGAACAGGGTTCTAAAAGTTCCCAGAGTCTACATAAATCCTTTGGATATTATCGGCCTACGTGACTACTCACGCGGGTTAATAATATTCTCAAGATAAACTCGTCTGAGTGTAGTATCGCGTAACAACTACTTGGGACTACTCCCTCATAGCCACCACACTACGTCCAAAAAGGCCAAGTGGGGTGAAGGTAACTACGGTCCTCAGAATCCCTGGCTCCCAATTGGGAAGAGTGACATCAATGCGACTACTCACATCAGACATCAATAATCCCAAAGGGCCTTAACTGAGCATGGTCATCATATTCCATAAATTGTTAGGACTACTCCCAATAACCGACTATTTATTACACCACAATCCTATCATAAGTGCTCTCAAGTCCGGGTTAGGACTTATCTCACCACTCAAAGTAGCAACCCTGCACATAGAAAACTCAAGCACAACAGGCATATATATATATATATATATATATATATATATAAATATGTACAAATATACAAGCAAGCAAACATGTAAGATAACACAAATACAAATAAGATAGGCTTAACCGTCTTAGGGGGGACGATTCCCCAGCAGAGTCGCCATTTTTGTCGCGATGAGAATCAGATAACAAGCTATTAATTTACTTGCATCACACATCCTTGAATTCACCACCGAGCTTTGATTTATCCAAAGGAAAGGGTAAAGACCAAAAAACCCTAAGTGCGCTATGTAGAAACACAACTAAGAGATCTAAGGTTCGGGGGTTGGTTATACTAAGGGAAGGTATTAGCACCCTAAGTATCTGTAGTACTCTACATGAACCTCTTGTTAGTATTTATGTTATGCTAAAGTTTGCTTGCTAAAGGAAATGTGCTAAAGGAAAATACCTACGGGTATATACACTAAGTATGCTCACCAAGACATCGCATCTCGTGCCTACGTATCCTGACGGGAATAGAATCAGAGCATTCATAGTTCCCCGCACAACGGGGTAAAAGGGTGAGAAAGAAAAGGTGGAACCCAAGAAGGCATTGGATGTAAAGGAAAAAGGTGGAAAAAGAAAAAGGTAGAAAAAAAGAAAAGGTGGAATCCAAGAAGGCATTGGATGTAAAGGAAAAAGGTGGAATCCAAGAAGACATTGGATGTAAAGGAAAAAGGTAGAAAAAGAAAAAGGTGGCTCGCTAGGATCGTCGCAATCCTATGCCTACGTATACTCAAAGGGTACTTTGAGAAATCAGAGCATCTGTAGTTCCCCTCAATGGGGGTGAGGAACTCTTGAATGTGGTCAAGGTTCCAAGGGAAAGTAGGGTCTAAAAAAGCTTGAAAGCAAAGCTTGTGAGGTTTGATTGGTTAGGAGAAAGAGATTAATGACTATCTCTTGTGAAAGGATTGTGAAGGGTTAGACCGTCTTAAAGGAGAAGAGATTAATGGCTATCTCTTGTGAAGGTTAAAGAAAGGTTAAGAGTTATAAGAGATTAGTGGCTATCTCTTGGGAAAGGATAGGTTAAAAGGGAATGAATTGTATATGGGAAAGTAGGATCTGACAGCAAGACGCCTACGTGGAGTGCGGTGACTCCAAACCTAAGTTTTAGGAGGTCGAGGGAGGATCCTATGACTATGCGGTCAAGGAAGGAAATAATAAGCTATCTATGACATTGAAGTCGATATAGAGGCTTTCCTTTAGAAGGAAGGGGATGATAACAACTCAATATGTACAAGATAGTTACATGGGTTTGAAATTATGGGAATAAAATGAGTGTGAGAATTCTCGGGGATGCACAACATTTAAGCATAAATAACATCAAAATAAATCAAGGTAAACAAATCAAGACAAAACCCAAAAGCAAATCCTATTTCAAGTTATAACATTTAAGAATGTGTGTGAAGTGTCATACAAGTGAGGTAAAGATAGTTCTCTTAAGAATTGGAATTTCAAGGTGAATGACCAAGGTTTTGAGTTTAAGAATCGAGGGTGAATATTGAGCCATAAACCTAGGTAAAGGACCTCATTCAAGGTCAAAAATTGGTCCTCAAATATCCCTCTAATGTGTCATAAGACACTTTGGAAAAATTAGCTCAAGAAGCTAGGGAGAAAAGGTTTTTTTCAAAATAGGTTCAAAAATTAAGTTTTAAACAACTTCTAAATTTAGAAAATAAGAAATAACTACTAAAATTAAATAAAAATGAAAATAAAAATATTAGAAAATTAAATTAAACCTTGAAATGTCAACATGAATATTTTTGGAATTTTTAATCAACAACAACTATTTTTAATAAAACAAAATTGAAAATTAAAATAAAATTAAAAACATTTGAAAAGAAAATAAGAGGGGGTGTACTAGTAAAAGAAAATGAACTGAGGGTTATGTTGTTGCGCGCATGGGCCAGAAACAAGGGGGTTTCATTAGCAAGACGACCCAAAATCCAAAACAAGTGAACAACAGAAAAAAAGGAAATAAAAACCTATAAGGGTGTCAAGGGCGAGGGGGATTTGAACCCCAGACCCCTTGGTTTCACATGCGCGCTTCAGACCACTGGGGTGGCTATACATCCATTGTATAAGCCACCCCCACAAATATATATTTTAGGAGCGAAACAAAAAAATGGCCAGGCGAAAACATATAAAAAAACGTAACAATGAAGCATACCAACAACATGTCCTCAACCGATCACCTATGCTTAAGTTACTACGCGACAAAACACACACCCAACCACTCATAACGCGTCACGCATCTCCCCCTCCCATGGAACGTGAAAAGTCTTGGCATTTTATCGTGGAAAGAAAAGGAAAACGCATGACTTCCTCTCATCTTTCCCAGCCTGGTTCACTCTCATTTCTTCATCATTTTTCACAAACTAGCAGCCTAAACTGATCAGCAAAAAACAAGGATTTTCAATATACTACTCGTTTGCCAAAGACCAGTGCCACAACAACAATATTCAGAGGCTTAAAACTTTAAACATACAAGCCATAACAAGGATGCAATGGTTCACATAACTCAACCACAATAGAAAGCATATACCAATATCAAAGAACAAACAAAATCATGGCATGCTTATGCGTTTCAAGGTTTTAGAGGCTTACCTCTTGGAGTAGGTCCAAAGCCTCTTCAAGGGACTTGCAGAAGTGTGATTTCCCTCCCTTTATGCTTGTGGATGCTAGGAGAACTGACCAGGATGCTTGGAATGGCTGGATGCAAGCTGGAGCTCCAAACCCGTGCCCTTGTGTCAATGGAAACTTTGAAAATGGCAAATGTTGGTAGAGGTACTACAGTTAGTGTTTGAGTGTTTAGAGGTTCTCTATGAAGTGTTTGTGAAGGGTTTGTGGTGTTGGATGATGGAAAGCTCGAGTGGACACTCCTACAGCAATATTCTTGCAAATGGAGGTGTGGAAATGGCATGTAATGGTGGAGTGATTACAGCTAGGGTTTGAGTGTTTGAAGTTTCTCTATATGATGTTTAGAGAGGTTTTGTGGAGTTTGGGAATGACTGCACGAGGGACATGGCTGTTTGAGGTGTTTTTACAAGTTTGCAAGAAAATGGGGATGAGAGGATGGAGAGAGGATCAACATCAATAATTAACAGCAACTAATCAACAACAAAACAAAATTGGCCGTAGGCCTCACAATTCAATACCACCTGCAAATTCATATTTTTCAGCAAGGTACACAACCCAACGAATCAACCAAAATAAGCTTCAAATAAATCGCATAATTATTCGGACAGTCTTCGACTAAAACCGGTTACTTAATTATCGGCTAAATTCTAATATTTCTACTCCGAGCTACTATTCTTATTAGTCCTCTGTTAAATTAATACTGCCTTACAACCAAAAACATATAATTCAGTCACTATTGTTTTATACCCATATTACTAGTTCTGTTATTCACTTAATAACTATTGGCACTGGTCACTGTATCATTCATCCACTATTTATAATTCTCTGCTACCAATAATAATACTACTAATTATCTGCTAAATTAATTAAATTAATCAAAAGGGATACTACTGTAATTAATGAAGCCAATTCTGCAACTTATTAAATTCATCTCTGCCAAACAGTTATATATACCATCCCTCTCAACTAACTTAAAATGGAACAGACCAAGTGAAGCCATAGAAGACAGAAATGAACAAAAATGGAAACAGAAACAATTACACAGCAGGCCCGTGTGATGCTCGTCACAACTTCCTGGCCCTCGTCACAATGCGTGACGGTCGTAACACATGAGTGACGGTCGTCACTAGCACACGACCTGCGTGACGCTCGTCATGCTCTCCATCACAGTCGTCATACCCCCAATTCCCAATTTCCTTCATTCTCAGCATTCCTTCCGCGCCTGTTTTCCTCGTCCTAGTTTCACATACTCATACCAATTCCATGACAGACACCCATCTCAGTACAACAGCAACATACAGAATTCATACTCAATCAACATAGATTCATTTTTATATGACTAATTCAATCACAACAACCAATTTCAGTATCAATTACAAAAATCAAAAACAAAAATAGAGTAATTCTACAACCCAATACCACATATCATTTATCAGCTACCCAATTATAGAGTCAGGACCCCACCCTTACCTTAGATTGAAGGTCGCTCTAAATCTCCAATTGGGTTCCCGTTCTCACAGCCTCTCCGTGTTCCTATTCCAAACCCTTGCTCCTCTCTTTCGTACCTCTGTGTTGTAACTGCTACTTCTCCTTTTCTTTTTAATTCAACTACACAAAATAATACTCTTTTCTCTTATTGGGTCTACTATTCATACACCCCCTTATAACTTCATTACAACCAAATAATAAGCCCAACTAAATAATAATAGTATTATTCTAATACTATTCTCCAACTTAATCACCAGTTAATTAAATATCAACTTATCACAGCATTTCTCGACATATCACAACTCCAACAATTCCAACAAATAATTCAAAAATATTTCAAAAATATTTAATTAAATAATTAATTAAATATTGGGTGTTACAACTCTCCCTCACTTAGAATATTTTCGTCCTCGAAAATCTATTCGATACTACCACTTTTAACGCAAATTCCCCATCCAACTCTCTGATCCTCAAGTCGCGTTTGTCAACACTTCGATCCCTACCTTTCCGACATAACTACAACTCAACATGATTTCAATCCAATACACACATGCTAATCATTCAACATCTTCACGACATAATCGTCAATAACTTATCAACCACTCGATAATATCTTGACATATCAACATCTAAGTAGCCAAATCCATACACACTTATACCTGGATATACATAGTCACATTACCATCTTATCAACATTCTCAACACTACAACACATCCACAATCTCATTCTCATATAAGCGTATGTCACTCATCAACAAAATGTCAACAACTTATTCATATCGTCGTATCACTCTTATAGTGACATCAACCTAGCCAACATAATCAACTTCGTCATACCATGCAGTATTACTCACCCTTATATCAACAATCCACCCAGTAAAACATGTAGATTAATACCTATCATTCCCTTAGGCTTTTGATATTTAGTCCTTCACTTCTAACGAGTCGTACACGCATCCCAAATGCGCCACATCACACTTCAGCTGCGCAACTCTGATCATCCATCTTAAGTCATCGTCCTTATTAAAATTTCCGTCAACTATATGGTTTACAAGTTCAATCTAGTTTTGGACTTTCTTTAACATCCGCCATAAAATCGTCGTTCAATTGATATTCTCAATCTTTCACTTTGCGACGTTAGCTCGTATATAAACCCGCTACTCCAAATTGTTCGATACGTCTCAACTCTTTCCTAGCCACTCCTCTATTAATCCACACCAACTGGTGAGCGACTATCCTCACGATATAACATCAATCAATTTACACACTATTAAGATAGCAAGACAAGTCTATACCATCCAACACGATCTCGTCTACTATCAACAGGAGATTAAGGGTGATCAGTTCCTCAATTTGTCAATAGATAGCCGATAACCATAAAGGAGTATAAACCCTCGTTACCAAACTATTATAGTGTTCCTTTAGAACTTGTACACAAGTCACCTAAAGCACCATAATCCAATAATTTCCAATGAGGTTTACAAATACTCCCACAATTTCCCTCTCATTTGATCTTGTCGATGAGACACCAACGCCCAACACATTACACGGTCCACGTTACACTCACTTAGCCTCACACGAAGGTTAAGTATTCTCTGACTCAAGAATTACTACTATACCAGTACATTACACGTCGTCTCGTTCCAATTGAAATCTCAACAATGTCGTTCCACACCGCTTTGGTGATAGAACCTCTCCAGTTCTTCTTTTACACATGCCACTACCTTGGCATCATAAACACGACTCTAATGCCTCTTAAAAGCATCTTCCTTTAAAAGGACATCTTCATTCTAATCGTTGTTAATCATCATAAGCTGCATCTATATGCACTTCGCCAATACTTTCACATCCTTTTTAATGTCGAACATCTCATTTCTCCACTTATTTGCCAACAACACATTATGCTTGACCTTGTCTCAAACAACTGCGATAACAACCATTAATGCCCAAAAAGCCTCTACCTCTGTAACCGACTTTAGAGTACCTCCATATAGGAATGCATCTACCGTATTTGAAAACACTTTCATAGGATAGAATATATTTTTATCTCCTCATAGGTTCAAACGGAACATCAATCTGATACTCGGAACACAAGATATGAAGTTCCAAAGTTATCCGAAAATGCGACCACCGACGTCATGCAACGACATACTTACACATGCCTTACGATAAAATCGGAACATAATTTCTTCGTACCAGTACCAACACTTATCATTCTTGAAATCGTACTCATCTTCTCGCATCTTCGACTCTGACTTGCGATTCAAACATTCCAACAACTTTTACAACTTTTTTTTTTCAATCACTCGCAAGGACCCCACGACACGGTCTACAGCAATCTGTTACTCCATCACTGTTCAAACGTCGACATCTTACGCAAGGGCTACTCAAACCGACAACTTCACAGTCCACTCGCAACGCTGAAATATCACAACTTTCTAAATTCCATCTTCTAAAAATTATCCTTGTTACTTAACAATAGCCTTCAGAAACATCAGGGATTTTCTCTCTACTCGTATATCAACAACCGTTACATTGCTCCTCATCCTTCGAGAAGTAAACATCAACAACGTCTAATCATCTTTTCTCAAGGCGCTCCAACTTGATTAACAACAAAATCTTGAATCCATGTCTCCTCCGGATTCGGGAAACAACATACTTCAACAATACTTGCACAGTCGCCATCAGCAGCATACCGAGCCAACATCTTACAACCAAAACACATCCGAGAAGCAAATCTTCTTCCCCACTTATCTTCAAACCTACTCCTGCATACCATCGATTAGGAAAACAAACAAGTACCGACAGTGTTCCACACACTTGTCGCATACTAAGGGATATACAACATTAGACAACTTGGCCGGACAGACCGACCTGCTCTGATACCACTACTGTAACACCCCATTTCTACCCGGCGGATAATTATAAAATCAGAGTTTCAAAATTTCAACATACAAATGAGATGCTACACTTTCAACTTAAAAACGACTTCATATTATCGCATGTTAATCAGATACATAACACTTTAACTCGGATGAACCGATAACAACAAAATTAGTCTTTAAAATAAAACAACTTTTATTAACTAAATAGCGGAATCATACTTTTTAACTCAAATGACATAACATCTTTTGTTCATCTGAAAACAACTGCAACATAACAAGTATTCAATGACATCAACTTATAATTCAACAACTGAAATATAACAACTATAAAACAACGATCGTTCATCCCCCGAGTGTTACGTATCAGAGCAAGACCCTCTTGACTTGCATTAAAGCAACATAAGGACTCCAAAAACTATTTCGAACTGCCACTGCTATTCTTGAGTACCTGCCCATTTCCCATGGTAGGGGAAATATCAGCAGAAGGGGTGAGATATCTAACAATATAATAAGATGTATGATAAATAATATATTAGAATTTAGATCATATAAAATTACCACTTTACAGCTTATAACAACAATTAGCACAACCAGTCATCAGCATTATATCACAACAAAGTCATCAACTTAATATCACAAAAATTTAACCAACTTAATATAACAACTTTCAAACCACAAATATAACAACAAAACCCTCAACAGGTTATAACAACATTTTCATAGCTTTTAGACCGTACCTGTCACAACAAGTCAAAAATATAATAACAACGAATATATCATCACAACACTGGAATATGCAGCTTAAAATGTGACTCATACAATGCACATGCATCTGGTACCATTGGAGCAGAACTCCCAACTTAGGAATTGCCAAGTAATAGAAGCATCAAACAAGGCATAAGCCTTCAACTTTCAACTTTTTGCCAATCCAGGTCAACTTATTCAACAACAACACAACAATAACACAACTGCAACTTAACAACAATTTCAACTTTGGCCACCGGCCTACAACTTAATATTTGCCAATTAATAGAGGCAATTCAACAACAACAAATATCCTGCAACTTCGCATCATCAACAGCAACAACATATCAGCATCAATAATTAACAGCAACTAATCAACAACAAAACAACATTGGCCGTAGGCCTCACAATTCAACACCACCTGCAAATTCATATTTTTCAGCAAGGTACACAACCCAACGAATCAACCAAAATAAGCTTCAAATAAATCGCATAATTATTCGGACAGTCTTCGACTAAAACCGGTTACTTAATTATCGGCTAAATTCTAATATTTCTACTCCGAGCTACTATTCTTATTAGTCCTCTGTTAAATTAATACTGCCTTACAACCAAAAACATATAATTCAGTCACTATTGTTTTATACCCATATTACTAGTTCTGTTATTCACTTAATAACTATTGGCACGGGTCACTGTATCATTCATCCACTATTTATAATTCTCTGCTACCAATAATAATACTACTAATTATCTGCTAAATTAATTAAATTAATCAAAAGGGATACTACTGTAATTAATGAAGCCAATTCTGCAACTTATTAAATTCATCTCTGCCAAACAGTTATATATACCATCCCTCTCAACTAACTTAAAATGGAACAGACCAAGTGAAGCCATAGCAGACAGAAATGAACAAAAACGGAAACAGAAACAATTACACAGCAGGCCCGTGTGACGTTCGTCACAACTTCCTGGCCCTCGTCACAATGCGTGACGGTCGTAACACATAAGTGACGGTCGTCACTCGCACACGACCTGCGTGACGCTCGTCACGCTCTCCATCACAGTCGTCATACCCCCAATTCCCAATTTCCTTCATTCTCAGCATTCCTTCCGCGCCTGTTTTCCTCGTCCCAGTTTCACATACTCATACCAATTCCATGACTGACACCCATCTCAGTACAACAACAACATACAGAATTCATACTCAATCAACATAGATTCATTTTTATACGACTAATTCAATCACAACAACCAATTTCAGTATCAATTACAAAAATCAAAAACACAAACAGAGTAATTCTACAACCCAATCCCACATATCATTTATCAACTACCCAATTATAGAGTCAGGACCCCACCCTTACCTTGGATTGAAGGTCGCTCTAAATCTCCGATTGGGTTCCCGTTCTCGCAGCCTCTCCGTGTTCCAATTCCAAACCCTTGCTCCTCTCTTTCGTAACCTCTGTGTTGTAACTGCTACTTATCCTTTTCTTTTTAATTCAACCACACAAAATAATAATTTTTTCTCTTATTGGGTCTACTATTCATACACCCCCTTATAACTTCATTACAACCAAATAATAAGCCCAACTAAATAATAATAGTATTATTCTAATACCATTCTCCAACTTAATCACCAATTAATTAAATATCAACTTATCACAGCATTTCTCGACATATCACAACTCCAACAATTCCAACAAATAATTCGAAAATATTTCAAAAATATTTAATTAAATAATTAATTAAATATCGGGCGTTACAGAAAGCATGAGATTTTATGCTTTGGTGTACTTGAATTGATCAGAAAGAAGCTTTATTTATAGTAGAGCAAGTTTGTTTTGGGAGCAATAGTGAATGAAGGTTGATCACCCTATTATCCAATGGTTTTTGTCTTGTTGCCAAAGTCTCCTCTAGCCATTGACTTGAGTTAATCTTGCAGGCTATGAGTCTTCTGTTGCAGGGATAAGGCTTGACTCATTTGGTTGAACATGGACAGATACATGCTAGCTCTATGCATCCATTCAATGCCTCTTGACAAGTTTGGAGTATTGTATTTGAAACTTGAATGTTACATGCCAAAAGAGGCGGTGTCTTAACTTGCAAGGCTTTGTGATCAGATTATCCATCATTCAAGTTGATTTTGGACAGAAATGAAATGATGCAAGTGTCCAAAATTTGATCAAGAAATCCTGGGAACCAAGTTTCATGTTCATGTTGTCTTGAAAAATCAGGTTTTTAGGCCATGTTTCAAGGCTTGTAACTCCCTACTCAAGTGGAGTTAGAGTGAGTTATTGTACTTTTTGGAAAGCCCCAATGACATACTTCAACTTTGATGTCCAACATTGGTCTTGTTTCAGCTTGGATCATAATGAAAAATGGCCCTAAAGTTGGTGAAAAACCAAGACAGATTATGTCCAAAAGTTTCACTAAGTTTTGGAAAAAGTGGCCATTTTCATGTTTTTGTGATTTTGATCAATCTATAACTCAAAATCCATGAGGATTTGGAATCTCTTGTAGTTGACAATTTTTAAGTATGCAATGAGATATTTCATTTGAGCATTGGATGGAAGCAAATGGCTTTGTGGTTTAGGAGTTATGACCTTGCAAAGTTGGTACCAAATCACTTTTCTCCCATAACTTAGAAAATTTTAAGTTCTTCAAGGTTGCCCCTTTTTCAAGTAACCTTACTTTTCTTGATTTTTCTTGATGGATGATGATACAAACCATGAATTAACATTGTTTTAGACTTAGGGAAGCCTTGATTGTCAAGAAATTCAAAAAGTCAAACTTGATTTTTTGGCACAGTTGACTTTTTGTCAGATGAATTCCAAACTGTGTGATCCTCTATGAAATTAAGTCCTTGACCTAATTCAAACCTAATGGATGTATTCCTTAGGTGTTATAGAGTGTCTTGAATCATGTCCCAAGGTTTGGGAACATGTCTTGGTCAAAAGTCAAAGATACAGTTGACTTTTTCATCAAGAAACCCTAATTGGTGCAGATGAATTTGAATCCTTGCATTGCTTGTGAACCAGGTTATTTGAATCAATCCAACCTTGTGAATGGATCAATATGATGTATTGGAGGTCTTTAAAACACTTCTTGAGGTCTTGGCTCATGCCTTGCTCCAAAAGTCAACTTAGGGGTGAATTAGGTCAAGAAACCCTAATTCCTGATTTTTTTTAATGCATCCCCTGAGGCTATTTTGACTCTATGATTGGGTTTATGAGGTTCTTTTAAGCTTCTTGATTCATGTTTTAAAGTATTAACTCATGCCCAGATGAAAATTTTCATCTGGAGGCCATGGTCGACCAAAACCCTAATTTGGTGACACTGGCGATCTTGAGGCTTGATCCACTTGGAATGTTGCAACCTTGTGCTTGATTCTTGATAAGGGAGACCTTTTGATCTTTTATGGGTGTTTGAGAGGCTAGACAAGTTGAATATCATATCAATTCTTGATTTATATTTTGTCTGAGTGCTCTGAGATGGCTCAAAACCCTAATTCTTGGTTATAGTAAACACTCAACAATCTTTGAGAGGATTGATGAGGTATGAAAGTACATCCATATTATGGTGATGATTGGCACAATGATGGGAAATCTTGTGGTCAAATTTTGGGGTATGACACCATAATAGATCCAATCAAGTACATTTTTAAAATCCTGATTTGACTGGAAGGATTGCTCATTGGCAAATGTTGTTATCTGAATATGATATTGAGTACCATACACAGAAAGCAATTAAAGGAAGTATTATGGCTGATCATTTGACTCACCAGCCAATTGATGATTATCAATCCATTAGGTTTTATTTCCCTGATGAAAACGTTATGTATTTGAAAGCCAAAGATTGTGATGAACCATTGCCCGAAGAAGGACCAAATCCTGAATCCCAGTGGGGTTTAGTGTTTGATGGAGCTGTTAATACTTATGGTAATGGAATTGGGGCAATCATTATTATTCCTCAGGGTTCTCATATCCCTTTCATTGCAAGACTGATGTTTGATTGTACAAACAACATGGCAGAATATGAAGCTTGTATCATGGGTTTTAAAGAAGCAATCGATTTAAGAATTAAGATCCTTGATGTGTGTGGAGATTCAGCCCTGGTGGTTAATCAGATAAAAGAAAAATGGGAGACTCGTCAGCCTGGTTTGATTCCTTAGCAAGATTATGCAAGGAGGTTGTTGACTTTCTTTAACAAAGTTGAGTTTCATCGTATACCTCGTGAAGAAAATAAGATGGCAAATGCTTTGGGTACTTTGTCTTCTATGTTTAAAGTGAATCTTTGGAATGACACACCTAAGATCAGTGTTATGCGCCTTGATAGACCTGCCCATGTGTTTGCAGCAGAAGAAGTCACAGATGATAAGCCTTGGTATCATGATATTAAGTGTTTCCTCCAAAGTAAGGAGTACCCACTTGGGGCATCCAACAAAGATAAGAAGACTTTGAAAAGATTGGCTGGAAATTTCTTTCTAAATGAAGATATGCTATATAAGATAAACTTTGACATGGTCTTGCTCAGATGCGTGGATAGACACGAAGCAGCCATGTTAATGCAAGAAGTTCAAGAAGGATCCTTAGGTACTCATGCCAATGGACATGCAATGGCTAAAAAGATGTTAAGGGCAGGTTACTATTGGTTGACAATGGAATCCGATTATTGTAAATATGTGAAGAAGTGCCATAAATGTCATATTTATGTTGATAAGATTTACGTGCCTCCGACTCTTCTCAATGTTATTTCATCTCCATGGCCTTTCTCTATGTGGGGAATTGACATGATTGGTATGATTGGGCCCAAAGCTTCGAACGAACATCATTTCATTCTGGTGGATATTGATTACTTCACCAAGTGGGTTGAAGCAACATCTTATGCTAATGTGACCAAGCAGGTTATGGTCAGGTTTATCAAGAATTATATTATTTGCCGATATGGTGTTCTGAGTAAGATCATTACTGATAAGTGTCAAACTTGAATAATAAGATAATGAAAGAGATTTTTGAAAATTTCAAGGTTGAACATCACAATTCTTCTCCTTACATGCCTAATATAAATGGGGTTGTTGAAGCTACAAATAAGAATATTAAGAAAATTATCCAGAAGATGGTTGTGACATATAAAGATTGGCATGAGATGCTCCATATTGCTTTGCATGGGTATTGTACATCCGTCTGCACTTCGACAGGGGAAACCCCTTTCTCACTTGTGTATGGAATGGAAGCCGTACTCCCCGTAGAGGTTGAGATCCCATCAATGCGAGTCTTGATCGAAGCCAAGTTATCTGATGCTGAATGGTGTCAAAGCAGATATGATCAATTGAATTTGATTGAAGAGAAGAGGATGACGGCTTTGTGTCATGGTCAGTTATATCAGAAAAGAATGAAGAAAGCATTTGATAAGAAGGTTCGACCTCATGTATTCAAAGAAGGCGACCTCGTGCTCAAAAAGATCTTGTTTTTCAACACTGATTCTAGGGGCAAGTAGACTCTTAATTATGAAGGCCCATGTGTTGTTAACAAAACCTTCTCTGGCGGTGTATTAACTCTTACGACTATGGATGGTGAGGAGCTCTCTCGTCTTGTGAATGCTGATGCAGTCAAGAAATACTTCGCCTAGAAAAATAAAAGAATAACTCGCTAAGTGGTAAACCCGAAAGGGCAGGTTAGGCAAAAATGAGCGTCTCGATGGGCTAAAAACCCAAAAGGGCGGTCCAGGAAAAAGTTAGAGATATAAATAGAAAATAATCATCCCGGTAAATTGAAAACCCGAAAGGGAAATCTAGGCAAAAGTTAGGGAACATGGCAAGTAACTGCATCAGGCCAGACTTGATCACTTGAAACAACATTATCCATCAAAGATTCTCATTCTCATCATTCTCGACAGAAGTTTTGAGCACAATGGAATTCAAAGTTTGATAGGGAGAATATTGTTCATTGTATTTCAAAGTAGCCTTTTCCTTTATTTACCATTTTTCAACTTTGTAATGATCCATGGAGTCATGCCATTTGCGGACTACCATTTTATTAATAAAATTCGAGCCTTTGTTCATCTTCTTTCAATTCTTATTTCTTTCTGTTTTGCAAAATTTCATTTATTTTTTATAATAAATATTGAAACAAAAGATAAATAACAATCATGCTTTTGAAGATTACAAAAAATATTTTCCTTTGATTTGTGAATACAAAAAGGAACGTCGACAGTTCTTCCAAGAATGGTAAAATCTCAAAGTGTTGAACTCAGTGTTCTCCCAAGCAGAGTTGTTCTTGTGGATGTATTCAGGTTTCCCCTACAGTTGTTAATCTGATAGTGGGTTTCCTCCAAGTTTCAATAATGTGTTAGGTTTTGCAATCCACTCCCTCCAGTTGAGCATTAGTTTAGGTGTTCCCTAGCTGAGTATTGAATTCAATATTTCCTAGTTGAATTTTGAACTCGGGTTTCCCAACTAAGTCTTGATTCAGATTTCTCCAACTGAGTGTAATTCTCTAGCCAGGTTGAGATCAGGTAGATATGTGAATTTGTGAAGTTTTATTCAGATTGTTGGATTCTATCTTTCTTTGTGTTGAGACTTAATGTGGAAGCCCCTGTAGGTTTTTACCTTCTCTGGTATGGTTTTGTTGCTTTTTGTGCCACCCAAGTAACAAATCCATAGCAGTGTTTCCTACTAAGAAGTGTTGAGATAGCAGTCAACTGTTGGGATTTAGTCGAGTATTCGGTTGTACTTTGATGTTTGATCATCCTCAGTTTATCTTTGTGCCTGTTTTGTCAGCATATACAATACATTCTTTCATTCATTGATACATACATCATGCAGAGCTTAGTGAAGATTCATGCTCATCTCGCATTTCTTGGTGTTTCTTATCCACTCTCTGGTGTTGTTATCCCCCAAAAAGTGTGTGTATCCTCTCTCTATTAGAGTGTCTACCTTAAGCAGAAAGTGTATATCCTTTCTAATTCCCCATTGAGTTTATTCCTCGTGGAAGAATTTTGCTTTAGTTTTCCTTTCCAGCTTATTATCTAGATGGAACTAATCCTCAGTCGAGTTATTTCCTCATTGGGTAGAGTCGTGTTTGACCGTTTCTCTCTAGTTTGTTCCTGGATTGAACTTTGGTCCCCTGCAGCATTTATTTTGAATCTTTCTAGGCTGTGAAACCTGGATAATGAGAAGGCATTTATTTTGCACCTTTGAGGATTTTATTTTCCTCAGCAGAAATCTGTTTATGATTACCCATCAAAAGATGAATATTTTGTTTCCCCTGCAGTGTTGTGATAACACTCTCTTGGAGTCTTTGCCTGACAGCAAGTGGCAATCTCTTTATATAAGAAGCTCATATGTCCCCAGCATGGTAAGCCTTACCTAGTAACAAGTTCCAATCTCTTTGAGAAGCTTGTTTACTATTTTCAACCTTTGCAACGATAAGTGGCAGCCTCTTTTGAGAAGCTTATCCATTTTCGGTGGTTCTCCAACCTTTGCAATAACAAGTGGCAGTTTCTTTAAGAAGCTTGTTTGCTATTTTCAACTTTTGTTTGACTTCTAGTGGCAGCCTTTTTATTTGAGCAGCTTGTATGTCCCCAAATATCAATATCTATCTTCACATTAAATGGCATCTCTCTAGTTTATCCTCAATAGAGAAGTTTTTTGTGAAATCCTTGATCCTCATCTAATCAAGTGAAGACCTGGACTTGTTATTTGAACAGGTGGCATCTCTTTATTTGAGAATCCTGTTGCGACTCCATCATTTTTTCAAACAAATGGCATCTATCTGGTATATTCTCGTTAGAGAAGTTTTTTGTGAAATCTTAATCATCACCAACAGATTGTTGTCTTTTTATTTGAGAAGTCTGTTGTGCAATCTAACCTACACGTATCTCTTTTGAAGATCCCCGATAGAGTTATTGATTCATAATTCCTAGTAGGTGGAAGTCCCTTTAACATAGATAACTTGTATTTGGTCCTTTTTCAAATGAGAGGCTTAATTGAAGAAGAAATTGTGACCCATTCTCGGAATTGGGGCAATCATCATAACACCTCAGGGTACCCACATTCCTTTCTCTGCCAGACTTACATTCAAGTGTACAAACAACGAGGCCGAATACGAAGCTTGTATTATGGGTCTCGAGGAAGCAATTGATTTGAGGATCAAGAACTTGGATGTATATGGCGACTCAGCCCTGGTTATCAATCAGATCAAAGGAGATTGGAACACATACCAATCAGGACTGATTTTTTACAAAGATTACGCGAGAAGGCATGTTACCATTCTTCAACATTTTTAGATACATGACATCTTCGTCTGGGAAGTCAAACCTGACTGATTCTTGATCGTCAATCGGTTAATGAGCCAAATGATCGGCTAAAACACTTCCTTTAACAGCTTTCTGAGCGTGGTACTCGATGTCATATTCTGATAACAACATCTGCCAACGGGCAATCCTTCCCGTGAGAGCATGTTTTTCAAAGTATACTTGATTGGATCCATTTCGGAGATTAACCAAGTAGTGTGACGAATCATGTACTGGCGAAGACGTTTGACTGCCCAAGCCAAAGCACAACAAGTTTTCTCAAGCATAGTGTACCGAGTCTCGCAGTCGGTGAATTTCTTGCTCAAATAGTAGATGGTGGACTCTTTCCTTTTTGTTTCGTCTTGTTGGCTAAGTACACAACCCATTGAGTCCTCCAAGACTGTTAGGTAGATGATCAGTGGTCTTCCTTCCACTAGAGGGGATAGAATCAGCGGTTCAACAGGTATTCCTTGATACTGTCGAAGGCGGTTTGGCAATCTTCTGTCCAAACGCAATCCTGATTCTTTTTGAGTAATTTGAAGATTGGCGCACACGTCGCGGTCATGAGGAATATGAATCTGAAAATGTAGTTCAGACGTCCTAGGAATCCTCTGACTTATTTTTCAGTCTTTGGAGAAGGCATTTCTTGAATGGCCTTGACCTTGTCAGGATCAACCTCAATTCCTTTCTGGCTGACGATGAACCCTAAGAGTTTCCCCGAACGAACACCGAAGGGGCACTTGTTGGGATTCAAGGGAAGTTTGTATCTCCTCAAACGGTCAAATAATTTTGACAGGTGGGTCACATGCTCCTCCTCTGTTTTAGATTTTGCAATCATATCATCGACATATACCTCGATTTCCTTGTGTATCATGTCATGAAACAGAGTAGTCATGGCCCTTTGATAGGTTGCCCCGGCGTTCTTCAGACCGAACGACATTACCTTGTAACAAAAGGTACCCCATGGGGTGATGAACGAAGTTTTCTCCATGTCTTTCGGCGCCATTTTGATTTGATTATAGCCCGAGAATCCATCCATGAAGGAAAAGACTTTGAACTTTGCTGTACTGTTTACCAGCATGTCAATGTGTGGTAAAGGGAAGTCGTCCTTTGGACTAGCGTTATTTAGATCTCTATAATCGACACACATTCTAACCTTTCCATCCTTTTTTGGAACGGGTACGATATTGGCTAACCATTGAGGATATTCTGATGTGGCGAGGAAACCCGCGTCAATTTGTTTATGTACCTCCTCTTTGATTTTGATGGCCATTTTCGGGTGAGTCCGTCTCAACCTTTGTTTTACTAGCGGACATTCTGACCTTAACGGTAGATGATGTTCCACGATGCTGGTATCCAACCCTGGCATGTCCTGATAGGAACAAGCAAATAAATCGGGAAAATCTTTGAGAAGTTTTATCAAACTCTCTTTGGCAGTTGGACTGAGCAGTGCCCCAATCCTGATTTCTTTTCTCTCTTCTTCTGAACCCAAGTTGGCCATTTCCAACGGATCTTTGTGAGGTTCAATGGGCCTTTCCTCTTGTTTGAGTAGTCGGGAGATCTCTTCTGGAATTTCATCACCAACTTCTTCTTCAGCCCCAAATACCGGGAACAAGCAATCTGCATGACGGTATGATTTGTGTTTAGAAGAGATAGAGAAAATGCAAGTGTGTGCAGTGTATTTTCTGATAACTGCTTATTTATTTTGAATTGTTTTTTAGGATTACCATTTTCTGAGAAAAGCGAAAAGAGAAAACAACAATTAATATGGAAATTACAAAACGACGTTATTTTATTTATGAACAAGTCGATTCTTGAAACTACAACCCTATAAAACAAAACTCTGTCGCTTTGGACGAAGCGAAGAGGGATAATTACAGAAAGCGAGCCCTATCAAAACATCTGTTTCACCTGGGCCGGGTGAAAGGTTAAAGACGGCAATTACTTTGACTTATGAACGATCTTTGGAACATCGACAGCAACCCATTGGCGGCGAACTCCTCGGTGAATCACAAAGTCTGGTACCTTCCTTGGTTTGTCTTCAGAAATAACACTGATTTCTGGCGGAGCAGGATCATTGGAATCTGTTTCCCAGGCAGAGTTGTCATATGAGGATTCCTCAGTTTTATTTTGTAGAGTATTTATGCTCTCAGGAAAATCTCCTCATCCAGTTGACTGGATGTCTTCGAGCTTGATACGAGAGCTTTCAGGAGCGGTGTATTTGACCATGAAGTCGTATTTCCCACTCGGTTGTCCCAAGGTGTCCCACACTTCTTTAGAATTGGAGGAGTCATCTCTCTCGATGACGTTGACATCAGGAAAAGCATAGTTGATGAACTCTAGTCCGGCGAACGTTGCAAATTCATGGTCGTGCTGGATATTTTCTAAATGACCTGAGTGTTGATCCCATGACATGGTGGGGACGCAGGTATTCTGTTCAATGATGTTCAGCTGATTTTCATTATTCGGCTGATTTTCTTGCCCCAAGTCTCCGGGGTACAGATAGGCATGACATCCATTGGGCCATAATAGTCGTGGTCAAAGTTGTCTTTCATCAGAGTGTCTTCCTCTAATGAATTTGGTGGAGCACGGCATCCTTCTGGATCACAATCTCCGTATATCATTTTGACATCTGACCTTGATATAAATCTCAGACTCTGTGCGGAATAGCAAAATGGCGTAGGCACCTCTTCTTGAGACATATAGTCGTCCTTGTTAAGATAAGACTTCCATTCTTTATTCGTATCAGAGGGATCTCCCTCGTTGATGGTATGGACTGCTTGAGGCACTAGGTGAAGGAAACCTCCACTGTGGAAGAAGTCCTGAATGGGATAAAGACTTTCATCTCTAGCAGCAGTCTAGGTGCAGGTCGCAGAAAAACCAACACCCTTCTTTGTTTTATTATCAGTTGGAATGACAAGCTGCCCCATCCTTTTGCATTGTTACTCTCGATTACTTTGAGAGCATCTTTGTATGAGGAAATCGATGTTCCTTTTTCTGACTGATTCTCATTGCTCACCGAAAGTGCTTGGAACTGAGTTCCAACAACCTCCTCGGGTTCTATACAAGTAGATAATGACAGGTTACTCACGATCAAGGCTTGTTCTCCACAGACCGTGACGAGTTGATCGTTCTTGATGAACTTTAGTTTCTGGTGCAGCATCGAAGTGACTGCCCCAGCCTGGTGTATCCAAGGTCTTCCGAATAAACAGATGTACGCTGCCCGAACGTCCATGACCTGGAGAGTGAGTAGGAAAGTGTGAGGACCGATAGTTATGGGAAGGTCGACTTCGCCGATAACTGTTTTCCGAGATCCGTTAAAGGCTTTGACGATGACCTCACTGCCCCTCATCGGTGGTCCTTTGAATGATAGTCGCATTAAAGTGGACTTCGGCATAATATTGATGGCTGATCCTGTGTCTACCAGTACGCTGGCTAAAGCATCGTCCTGGCAGTTAACTGTGATATTGAGCGCCATGTTGTGACTTTTGCCCCCCTCTGGCAAATCCTCATCACTGAATCCTAAGTTGTTTCAAGAAGTGATGTTAGAGATGATGCTATCGAACTGTCGTATTGACACATCCTGTTCCACAAAGGCCTGCTCTAAGACTTTCTGTAGAGCCTCTCTGTGGGCTTCAAAACTGAGTAAAAGTGATAGCACTGAGATCTTTGAAGGAGTTTGTAACAGTTGATCAACAATGTTGTATTCACTCCTTTGGATGAGCTTCAGCATCTCATAGTCGTTCTTTGAAATGTCGGGATTACTGGATTGACCGACTGGCGGATCAGGAGCTTCTGTCGGAAGTTCCTTTTCTTTGTTAGGTTCTCCAACTCCTCGGTTGAAGATTCGACCGTTCCGTGTTACTCGACTAATGTCTGCAATATTCACGACGGAGGGTAATGGAATTTCCTTTCCATTCTCAATTATTGTTGCACCGTATTTGTAAGGGACCGCCTTAGCTGATTCATACGGTAATGGTCCCGGCAAATAAATAACTACAGGAGCCTTCTGAATTTTCTGACTGTCTTAAGTAACTTCAATCAATTCTTGGTTAAGAACCTTCGATTCGTCAAGTAGAGGGATGATGGCGCAAACATCCTTGGTCCTTTCATGATCAGAGATCACAACAACATCCTTAATCTGATCAGCAAAATAGTCTGGCGTCCAGTTGATAGACCCCACTACTGAATATTGTTGGATTTCTTTGCGATCCAACTGACTCTGAAGGGCTTCTCGCACGAGGTAACATCCTTGGTTATTTTCAGAGCAGACTCTACAGTGTTCATAGTTGTGTGGTGGCACCTGGCCACGCCCGCTTTGAATGCAGTGCAACCTTACCAGGATTGTTTCCATAGATCAGACATCCTGACTTTGATGCCGAGTAGGGTTTCCATTAAGCACACTGATTTGTTGCGTGTCTTCATCCAGATAGATTATAAGCCACCAGTGGTTTAACAAGTACTGTAAAGTTCTCTGAACGAGAGCGCACCCTTGGTTACTCTCACAACATCCTTTACAGCTCAGATAATCATGTGAAGTGAGAAAACAGAGTTGAACCTGCTTGGCGTGTAACTCAACCAAGCTAGTATTCATCTGACAAATATCGAAGATTTGAATCATGTTGATCTGATAGGGATTTCTATCATGGTAGTCCTAGATCCATCCAAGATCCATCTGACGCTGGAGGGCCTCTTGTATAAAAGAGCATCCCTGTTTGTTTACCGAGTAAGTCAAACAGGAATTGTAATCGTGTCGCGGTAGATTATGATACTGGCTTTGCCTTGAGTGCATTGCCACCAAGTTGGCATTCATTGCACGGATGTCGTAGTTCTGAATGACACTGGAATTCGTATAGGTCATGTTGACTCCACGAACTCGATGCTCTTGGATCCATCCGAGATCCAATTGTTCCTGTAGAGCTGATTGCACCACAGAACATCCTTGATTGTTTTTAGAGCAGATATCACACTAGTGATAATTATGAGGTGACACATGGCCATATCTGCTCTGTCTACAATGCATCTTGACCAAATTGGCCCTTAATAAGAGTACATCATGAATTTGACAGATGTTGTTAGACTCTCCCTCTATCAAATTTACTGCAGCCTTCTCATGTTGAGGCAGCGGGTTTATGAGAACATTCGGATTTGTATCTTTGAAAGATAAGACCCCGCTCCTAACAAGCTTTTGCACATCAGATTTGAAACTGAGACAGTTTTCTATGTTATGCCCTGGTCTTCCTTGATGGTAAGGGCAAGCCTGATCCGCCTTAAACCAAAAAGGCAGATTTTCCGGTACTTTAAGAGGAAACCTGGTTTGGACGTGTCCCTTGACCAGTAATAACGGAAACAATTCTGCGTACAACACTGATATAGGGTCGAACCCTGGTGGTCGCGTTGTACGATTGTTGTCGTACGGAGAACGAGTCTGCTGAAGAGGTTGTTATGTCCTTTGCTGATATTGCTGTTGATTCAGTTGGCTCTGAGCAACCTAAGGTTGATACGTAGGAACAGGTGCGGGATTGATAGCAGGTGTTACAGCTGCTACTGGTTGATATCGTCGCCTTTGCTTTCCGAGAGAGATATTCCCGATATCTTGCCCTTTTTTCTTAGGGAGAGCACTACCGTATCGTTTTGTACTGCCTGATGATCGAACGTCTTTAACCAAATGTCCTTCTCGGACGGCTTCCTCAAGATGAACCCCCATGCCCACCATCTCGGTGAAATCACTGGGCGCACTGGCGACCATTCTGTCATAGTAAAATGAGCTTAAGGTCTTTAAGAAGATCTTTGTCATCTCTTTTTCCTCCAGAGGTGGAGAAATCTGAGCGGCAATTTCACGCCATCTCTGAGCGTACTCCTTAAAGGTTTCCTTGTCCTTTTGTGACATCAATCTGAGTTGATCTCTTTCCGGTGCCATGTCTAAATTGTATTTATATTGTTGAACGAAAGCAGCGCCAAGATCTCTGAATGTTCTGATCGTAGCTTGGTTTAAACCCATGTACCATTTGAGTGCGGCGCCGGTTAAACTATCCTGAAAGTAGTGAATCAGTAGCTCTTAGTTCTTTGTCTGACCTGACATTCGTCGAGCGTACATCACTAAATGACTTTGAGGGCAAGAGTTACACTTGTACTTTTCAAAATCGGGCACCTGGAATTTGTGTGGAACTTTCACATTGGGGACCAAGCAAAGGACTGTTGCGTCCTTTCCAAATAAATCCTGACCGCGAAGGCCTTGCAGTTCCTTCTACATCTCCAGGAATTGTTCCTGGAACTCATTCATTCTGTCGAACATGCTGTCATTTCCACCAGAAGGTATCTGTGGAACCTGTCCTTCCGGGACAGTGTGTACCACGGGTGGTGGTATAGTCATTATGGCCGAGACTCTCGGTGCCTCCTGAAGTTTGTAACCTTCAGGAGTTGCTGTCATTCCCCTGGTATCTTCGCTTTCTCGAAGTTTGCAACCTTCAGGCCCAGCGGTTCCTGCTGTGGTTCCTTCATCCTCATTGATCGGCGGAACATATCCTTCCGGGATATAGTTAATAGGCATGCCCAGGGACAATCTTTCGGCATTTTGTACCTAGGATCATACTTCTCCACTATGGGCGTAGATGTGATCTCTGAGATCACAGTCCTTTGTTGTTGCATTTAAGCTTCTACTAAAGCTTGCATGTCGTTATGAAACTTTCTCAGATCCTCTTTCAGAGTTTCGATCTCTTTCCTCAACTCTCTGTTCTCTTCCTCGACATCATCCATCTTTTTCTAACGATTGGCCCGAGTATTGTACGAATGAGACAGTTTGACTCTAGAATCGAGACGCAAACGTGAGATTCGTAGGTAAGAAGAATGTGTTATGTGAGAATGATGAATGATATGCAATGATTATTTTAATTGTATGTTTTTGTTTACTCAAAGTAAACTTCGACAATTAGATTGCAAATATCAAACAGTGGGGAAACCCCATTTTATTGAATTCAAAGGATTGCGGAAACAGAAATACAGTAAATTACAAAGTGCTGCGAAAGGAAATCTAAACTAATGGATCCTGAGTCCTCTCTGAAGAAAGCTCAGGTGTTGGTTCTGGTACTTTCCTCTTCTTTGATCGGGGCTCTTGGGCCGTTGTTGGGTTGTCGTTCCTTTGCCAAGTGAAAGGAGCAAGCAAATTCCTTTGGTCATCCTGATTTTCTACAGCATGTTGCTCTAAAATCTCAATCAAAGCGTCCTTTTCTCTTAATAGCTGCTGTATTTTCTTACACTCCACATTGAGAATACGGTACTTCTTCCTCGAAGACCTCTTCTCCTGCTGAACTTTGTTGAGAGTAACCTGAAGTTTTTCTGTCTCAGGCATAAAATAAAAGCCAGAGTCCCTTAATGGAAGAACTTCCTGGTGAGGGTAAGGCATCCTCAGCTTGAGAACTCTAGTTTGTACCCAATGGAGATAAGGCTCCACCGAGACACAGTCTGGTTTTCCTAGAGACTCTCTTCCTTTCCTGTGAATGTGTTTCCAGGCATGCACTATTTCCGTCTTTAGTGCCCTGTTATTTTCTCCTTCCTTGAAGAAAAGACCTTCCAGATGAGCATTACGCGGGACATGCCTCATCGGGTATCCAAATTGACGATGAACAAGAATTGAATAATAGTTGATTCCTCCCTTAGTTCCTATAAGGGGTACATTTGAGAAATTTCCACAACGATCAATGATTCTTATCCCGTTATAGATCCGATTGTACCAATCTATGTCAGAGTTGGTAAGAGACATAATTCTCTGCGACCAACGTAAAGTATTCTTTTGATCCCAAAATGCAGCAGACTTGGGTAAGTGGGAAGTGAACCACTTGTAAAGCAGGGGTACACAGCATGTGATCATTCCTCCGCTGTATAAATTCCTTAAGTGTACCGAATGATACGCGTCGGCGAGTAAGGTCGGTACAGGGTTTCCAATCAGAAAAATCTTAATGGCGTTGACATCTACGAAGTTATCAATGTTAGGAAACAAAAATAACCCGTAAGTGAGTAAAACAAAGATGCTCTTGAAAGCGACCACGTTCCCTATACTAGCAAAGTACAGAGCTTTCTTTATCAAGAACTAGGCTGGCAAACCCTGGATTCCACCCTTAGTGGTCATGTGAGTCCTGACTTCTGACTCATCCAAATAAATTGCTCTTGCAATGGTATGGTCCTTTGGAATTTCTTCCAGTCCAGAAAAGGGAGCTTGATCAGTAATATGTAAATTAGTCAGGTGAGAATACTCCTCCAGCGTTGGTGCAAGCTGATAATCCGGGAATGTGAAACAGTGATAAACTGGATCGTAGAACTAGATTAACGTGGACAGGATTCCTTTAATTATGTAGACCTTTAACAAGGACAGCAGTCCTCCATACTTGGCTCTGAAAACCTCGTGGTTGGTAATCATTCTCACCAAACCTCTCAAATCCTCTAGCTTTGGAACCTTGAAGGTGTACTTATGAGTTTTTCTTCTACCGAAATCCATTAGCGCAATCTCCTTTCTCTGATATTTGCAATCATTGTCTCAGTTTAATTTGAAAAAGAGAGACTAGAAGATAAGATTTTCTTTTTTGAATGTTTTTTAAATGAATGTATGAATGCAGCACATAAAAACATAGAAAAAACATGGGGTCAAAGGGTCGGTGTCATGAAGTCAAGGCTCTACCCCCCCCCCCCCCCCCCAAAGGTTTATACTGGTATTTTTTGTACCTGTCTGCAAAATCATTATCCCCTCTTGGGATAACAACAACAAGCGGATCACCAGCAAGCTGATGTATCCTAGAGCGATCTCAGATGGGGGTAGTATTGCGTAACAACTATTTCCGATAGCTTCCGCACTACAAAATGGCTTAAGTCTACTAAAAACCTCAGCTTCTCAGATAACCCAGTCGACCACACTACTTTCAACAACCGAAGTCGTATAGGCAATGTATCTGCAAAGGGAGTCTCCACTGATTTTGATGGTCGATTAGGGACTCTTAATTGGGATTCACTCCCCGAAAGATTACCCGCATTGCCATCACCTATCTTAGGTGTATACTCAATCTTTCCACATGCGGCATCACACGCATTCCCATTAGCAGAAAAATAAACACATATATCAATTAGGAAAAGCAATATATATATTTGTCTTAGTCATCCTAGACCTCTAGTCTTATGATCCTATACAGACAATGAATCCCCAGTAGAGTCGCCATTTCTGTGATATTTTGGTGAACTCAAGGTTTCCACCGAAGATTGTAAACAAGAGAAGACGGGCCCCACGGTGGGCGCCATTTTTCTGTAGCACGATTTTTATGGTCCTGAGTCACTATCGCTTGGGCACTACAGTTCGATTCATTTTTTATCCTGTTGAGCTGATTAAGGAAGGGAAATAGAAGTCTCCAATTAACCCCTGCTTGCATACTGAGTTTGAACAGCGGTCTGTTAGGTTACAGATGCTATGTGGATGTGGGGCCCAATCTTTGGGTATTTTGTTAAGAACACAGTGTCTGGATTATTTGTGAGGTCTTTAGTAATGTGTTTAGATTTGATGCTTTTGGGTTGATTTGGTGGAGATACTGAATTTTGGGTTTTTGATTAGTATGCTCGCTAAGATTTTTTTTAATCTTATGCCTACGTATTCCCGTTTGATGAAACAGGGAAATCAGAACGATCGTAGTTCCTCCTATTCTATGGGAGGAAAAGAGGTTGTTTTGGTGTCTTGTTCAAAGCCCAAGACATGAAGCTAAAGAGGTGATTTGTATCTTGTTTAAAGCCCAAGATGTGAAGCTGGAGGGTTTTGACTTTAGAGAGAATTTTTCGTCTCTAAAGGGGGATATTTGGTCTGTTTATCCCAATTGTCGGGTGACTGATTATAAAGGAGAATTACTTTAACTGGGATATGTGAACCCAGCAATGCCATAATTTCCTTTATAGGGGATTTTTAACCTGAAGGAGAAGACTTTAACTCAGTTTAGAGCAATGTCATCTTTCCTTAGGAATTTCTCATGCTAAAAGAGGAACAGTGGCGTGGATGTAAATAATCCAAAGGCTTGCCGTTTACAGCAATTTAGATGAAGGAAAAGGAGTTGTGTTTGTATAATGTGAGCAAGGCACATATTTTGATGCTAAAAGGTTGATTCACTCAACCGGGGTTTTCTTATACAAAGCCTAAGAGGAGGCTATTGACCCAACAAGAGGGTGTTTTTATGTGTCTCGTACGAAGCCCGAGAGAGAGGCTAAAAGGGTTGACTCAATAAGAGAGTGCTTTTATGTGTCTTGTACGAAGCCCAAGACGGAGGCTAAAAGGTTTTGACTCAACATGAGAGTCTTTTATACTCAAAAAGAGAGTGATTTTTATCTCGTACGAAGCCCGAGATGGAGGCTAAAAGGGGTTTGACTCAACAAGAGAGTCTTTTATACTCAACAAGAGAGTGTTTTAGTATCTCGTACGAAGCCCAAGATAGAGGCTAAACAGGTTTGACTCAACAAGAGAGTGTGAAAAGGTTAGCTCCGCTGGGGAGAATCATTGTACGAAGCCCAAGAGAGGCTATTTATGCTGGTGACTGTTTCAGTTTAGTGACAGGTCCAATATGTTGGATAAAGAGAAAATCAGTTCTTATGAAGGGAAAGATTAAAGGTATGGTTATGCCTTGGCACTGATCAGAGGATCAGGGTTATTTCTTGTTCTTTAAGGAAATAGAAAATCGAAAGGGTATTGAGACTGTCCAAGTCTACTGGTGGTTTGAGAAATCGAGTCTCAGGTAGTAAATGATCTTTGTATGATGCCCAAGAGAAAGCTGGTATGTTAAAGGATGAAGGTCAACCCATTAATTGGTCTGACACTTGACTCAAAAAGACAGCTCTAGCAAATTGATGACTAGGTTCTGTTCCTATACCTGTAGAGGTCTCTAGGTCCTTGTACTAAGCCCAAGAGAAGGCATGAGAGCTTTTAAGAAGCCGAAGGGTCCTTGTACAACACTCAAGAGAAGGCGGGGATGCTTTTAAGAAGCACGTGGGTCCCCAAACCCCGAGAAGTTCAAGACATGCCATTCACCAAGAATAGATCAAGCCACGAAAGTCCGAGAATTTGGAAGAAACTCAAGAGATGCCATTCAAGGAGAAAAGATCATCTATGGGGAGTAGAGTCTCTTTGACGATTTCTAAGAGTGACAGTCTGAGAAAGGGTTCACCGAGAATGCTGCCTTTCACGTCTCCATATTGTTTAACCCTAAGAGGAGGAAAGACTGTGTCTAGTAATCCTATGGGGATCTTGTTTTGTTTGTATTTAAGAGTGACCAACAGGGCTTTACCTAGTGCTAGACGTAGTTGCCGGGGAAAACTCTAAATAACTATACTAGTATTACACAGTGGATATTTGACGAGTATATAAAAGTTTGTGAAAGAAGACTTACAGTGAGCAGCCCCACAATACAGTTATATATATATATATATATATATGAAAGCGGATAAAGAAAGCGGGTAAACACTTACTCAGTTGTAGAGCTTCCATGCTGTTTTGTTAATTGTTCAACAAAGAAAGCTTTGATAATAATATTATATTCTAAATCAAAGGAGAAAATGCTTTGAAAATATTGTTGGGGCTTACAGCTCAAGGAGAGGCCCAAGGTTTTATCAGTGATTGCACTGTTGTTTTGAAATTGTACAGGGACTTATACAAGTGACTGAGGCCCAAAAAGGTTTTCTGTACAAAGGGATGGGTCTTACACTCTCTCAAGAGGCCCAAAGGTGTTTAAAGAAAAAGTGGGGCTTATAACACGAGGGTAGGCCCAAATGATTTGTTTTTGAACTGGCGATCGTGCCGAGATTTCTTTTTTAACGCGGAGGGACTTATACCATGTCTGAGGCCCAAAAAGTTTTGGTTAAAAGGGGGTTGGGTCTTACACTCTTTTAGAGGCCCAAAAAATGATTTTAAAAGAAAAGATGGGGCTTACAACTCAAGGAGAGGCCCAAGGTTTTTTTGTTAAAAAGGCGACGATAGTGCCGAACTTTTTTATGGGATCGGGACTTATACAATACACTGAGGCCCCAAAAGGTTTGTATTTACAAAGGATTTGGTCTTACACTCTACCAAGAGGCCTAAAGGGTTTGAAAAAGATTTGATGAGGGTTGAATTGATCAAAACCCTAATTTGTTTTCAAAATATATTTTAATTGAATAAAAATTCAATTAAAATGATCAAAATTGTTAAACATGTGTGAAAAACAAATTGTGGTATTGGATTAATGTGTGACAAATCATGTTTAGACCCACAACATAATTTGGAAATCAATTAAGTTTGGAAAATCAAGGGAGAAAAAATATTTCAAATGTTAAAAACAAATAAAACATTAATTCTTTGCAAAAATATCAAATATATGAAATAAGTAATATTTTTGGGATTTTTTGGTAAAATAAAATATTTTAACATTTTTGTGAATTATTAAAAAAAGAATTAACTCAAAATCATTAAAACTCAGAGAGAAATTAATTTTTGAATCAATTAAATAAAATCACAAAAATTCAAATATTTGAATTTTCAAAAAGGGCGCCAAGAACATGGCAAGAACACGCGCCACCCTCTGTTTCTGCATATTTGCATTTTCTATCCAATCTCACTAAATACTTGATTATATCATGCAATCTACATATCAATCTACTCGTTTTCACCTCACGATCATGTCTATGGTCTTTAATTTCATTTATTTTAAGCATGGAATAAGAAATCAAAGAGAAACCTCAAGAACCCTAAAATTTACATGATGGCTCGGAAATTCCATACACGATTCAAACAAAGCAATTGATTGAGGTAAAACACTCTATGCATGATTATGAACATATGGCCAAATTATTGTGCAGCAAAAAATGCATGGATCATATAGTTAGAAGAGCTCATGCATACCTCTTGCAGCTGGTGATCGTGTTTTGTGTTAGAGGTGTTACAGCTAGGTTCCAATGATGTGGATAGCTTCCCTAAGTGCCAAGTGATGTGCCTGGGTGCTTGGAATGGTTTGAAACAAGCTGGAACTGAAGATGGTATCCTGTAGCGAGCGAAACTGGACGTGTTTCTTAAGCACTGTCGTTCTTTGGGGTTACTGCAGTTCGATTCATTTTTTATCCTATTGAAGCTGATGAAGGAAGGGAAATAGATGTCTCTAATTAACCCTGCTTGCATACTGAGTTTAAACAGCGGTCTGTTAGGTTACGGATGCTATATGGAAGTGGGGCCTCTTTCTTTTTACTTTGTTCAGGGTGAAATGACAGGACGGTTCATGGGTAGGATGTTTAGGACTGAGGGTATGGGATTTTTAGTTTTTGTTTAGTGTGCTCGCTAAGATTTTTCTTTCAATCTTATGCCTACGTATTCCCGTTTTCCGAAACAGGGAAATCAGAGCGATCGTAGTTCCTCCTATTCTATGGGAGGAAATGGTGTTTTGGTGTCTTGTTCAAAGCCCAATACGTGAAGCTAAAGGTGATTTGTATCTTGTTCAAAGCCCAAGATGTGAAGCTAAAGGGTCTATTTGTATCTTGTTCGAAGCCCAAGATGTGAATCTAAAAAGGTGTTGTCTTTAGAGAGAATTTGTCATCTCTAAAGGGGGTCTGTTTGTCATGACTGTTGGGTGACAAACTATAAAGGAGGATTACTTTAACCGGGATATGCGAATCCTAGAAATGCCATAATTTACTTTATAGGGAGTTTTAACCTGAAGGAGAAGACTTTAACTCAGTGTAGAGCAATCTTATCTTTCCTTAGGAATTTCTCATGCTAAAAGAAGGACAGTGGCGTGGATGTGAATAATCCAGAGGCTTGCCGTCTACAGCAATTAGATGAAGGGAGTTGTTGATGTTTGTATCCTGTGAACGAGGCACAGTTTTGATGCTAAAAGGTTGATTGACTCAACCGGGGTTTCCTTATACGAAGCCTAAGAGGAGGCTATTGACCCAACAAGAGGATGTTTTTATGTGTCTCGTACGAAGCCCGAGAGAGAGGCTAAAAGGGTTGACTCAACAAGAGAGTGCTTTGTATCTCGTACGAAGCCCGAGATGGAGGTTATAGTTATTGTTTCAGTTGAGTGACAAGTCTAATATGCTAATTTAAAGAGAAAATCAGTTCTTATATCAGTAATGTTTGCACTCAGGGATTTTGATTCGAGGATCAGGGATATTTCCTGTTCTTTAAGGAAATGGGAAATCCAAAGGGGATTGGGACTGTCCGAGTCTACGGGTTTCATCTCCTAGTTTTGAAAGGAACTTTAGAATGTCTTTGAGACTCAAGGAAATTAGACTGTCCAAGTCTAGAGTTTCATCTTTTGTACTACGTTTAAGAAACAGCAGTAGCAGGATCTAGACTCTTTGAAAAAACTGTTCTATTAAGAAGCCGAGGGACAATTTGTACGAAGCCCAAGAGGAGGCTATCATTCCCGGAGGAAGAAATCATTTATACGAAGCCTAAGAGGGAGTTGTGAATACTTGTACGAAGCCGATGGGTCCTTGTACAATGCCCAAGAGGAGGCAGGGATACTTTTAAGAAGCCGATGGGTCCCCAAACCCCGAGAATTTCAAGACAGGATATTCACAGAGAATAGATCAAGCCAGGAAAGTTCGAGATTTTGGAAGAAACTCAAGAGATGCCATTCACGGAGAATAGATCAACTCTAGGGAGTAGAGTCTCTTGACAATTACTAGGAGGACAGCCGAAGAGAAGACTGTATCTGGTAATCCTATGGGGATCTAGTTTAGTCTATTTAAGAGTGATCAACAGGGCTTAGTGCTAGACGTAGTTGCCGGGGAAACTCTACTTACAGTGAAACAACCCCACAATACAGTTATATACATATGAAAGCGTTAAATGAAAGCATATAAACACTTACTCGGTTGTAGAGCTTTCATGTTTTTTTGTAAGTTGTTCAACAAAGAAAGATTGAAAACAACAGTATATCTAAAATCAAAGGAGAAAGTGCTTTGAAAGAAAAATTGGGGCTTACAGCTCAAGGAGAGGCCCAGGGTTTTTACCAATGATCGCACTATCGTTTTGTACAGAGGGGCTTATACAAGTGACTGAGGCCAAAAAGGTTTTCTATACAAAGGGGTGGGTCTTACACTCTCTTAAGAGGCCAAAAAGGTTTTAAAGAAAAAGAGTGGGGCTTATAACACGAGGGTAGGCCCAGATGATTTTTCGTTTGAGATGGCGATCGCGCAAACCCAGTGGGTCTTATACAATGACTGAGGCCCAAGATAATTTGGTTTTCAAAAGGGGTTGGGTCTTACACTCTAATAGAGGCCCAGAAGGTTTGAATGGGTCTTACAACTCGAGGAGAGGCCCAAGGTTTGTTTTTTGAACTGACGCCGAGATTTTCTTTTAACGCAGAGAGACTTATACAATATCTGAGGCCCAAAATTGTTTTGGTTAAAAGGGGATTGGGTCTTACACTCTATCAGAGGCCTATGAGTGTTTGAAAATGACTGATGAGGGTGAAAATCAAAGAAACCCTAATTTGTTATTCTTTTAAAAGTAAATATTAAAAGAAAATCAAGGAAAAATACCAAATGAATTTGAATAAACCACTTGTGATTTTTGTTTAAGGTTTGAAAAATGAAGTTTTAATCACAAGAGATATTAAAACTCATTTGGTCTTGATTTTTCAAGATGAATGTTCATTTTAAAATGTTTAAAATAAATAAAAAATGAAGTTATTCACAAAAATACTAATTATATTAAATAAATAATATAAACTTAATTTTTTTGTGTAATAAAATATTTCAACATTTTTGTGATATTTTGCAAAAAGAACCAATCAAAAATAATTAAAATTGAAAGAGTTATTAATTTTTCAATTAATTAACAAAACATAAAATATTGGAAAAAATGGCAAAATATGAAAAAACACAAAATGGCATGGGTGGGGTTTGAACCCATGACCTCAAGGTCACAAGGCGCGTACCTTACCACTGGGGTGGTGATTCATCCATTGTTTGAAGTGAAATCACAAATATACAAGTCATGCCTTGGTTTTAGGCCTGACCCAAGGCAAGGCAAGGCAAGTTTTGGCTCAGAAACGTGAAGGTCATAACTTTCTCAATTCTTAATGGTTTGGGACAAAATTTATATGCATCTGGACCAGAATTTCACAATGAATCCAATGGTGGTGGTAGTTTTTTCAGATCACACTCCCTCCTCAAAACCCGATAGTGGTTTTGAAAAAGGCCTATAATTGCATTTTCTATGCTACACTTTGATACAGGCATGAATTACATGATCAATTGGTTCAAACACAACATATTTAACATGTATGAGGTGTGCATGATCAGTGGACTTCAAAGCATTGCATATTTTGGAAAGTTCAAGTCATGAGGCTTACCCTTTTTTGAGCTTTTTGGAGTTTTTGTGTAATCTGTCAAGCCTCTTGTTCCAGAAATGATTTGATGCTTTAGACACACTCAAATGATCCCTTAGAAGCTTTTAGGATGATTGGAATCAGCTGGTACCTGCAAAAACACAAATTGGCCCTTTCTTACAAAAGGGGTTAAAAGTGACCAAAATAGCAACTCTCTCAAATGGTGTTCCAGATGGGGGGACCATTTGGGACAGTTCAAGGATGATATTTGGAGTGTGTTTGAGGTTTTATCTGGTTTGGAAAGTGACTGAATCAAGACATGGCTTGAAAAATGCACAAAAAGCCTATTTTGAGGTTTTGAGAGGTGACTTTGTGATTTTGTGATCACAGGTCACTTGTGAGAGTTTGGATCACCTACATATGATGTTTATGAGGTGTGTGTGTGATTGGTTTGATTGAAAAAGCTCTCAAACTCAAAAACTCAGAGTTACCTTGCTAAAGAAGGCATTTTTGCCAAGAAAAAGAGATTTTGAGGAAAGCATCTGTTTGATGGCTTTGGTGTACTCAAACTGAGCACAAATGAGCTCTATTTATAGTAGAGCAAGTTTGTTTTGGGATCAATACTGAATGGCAACTACAGTAGAGGTTTGGCCAATGTTGGAAAATGAAAATCCAAGTCTCCTCTAGCCATTGACTAGAGGTTAGAGCACAGAGCTTTGGTTCCCTACTTGTTGGAGGAATCTTGACTGAATTCAGTTGCAAATGTGTCAGTCCATGCCACCTCTAAGCATCTATTAAATGCTCCAATCCAAAATTGGAGTCTTGTCCCTCTTTTAGGCAATTCTACGTTTGGCATGCTACTTCTTGTTCCAAGGACTTTGGAGGCTTGGCTCAGTGATTGTCCCCTTTAGATTTGATCCTCAGATGTGTCCAAGATGTTGACAAGGCTTGAAATTGGCTGATTTTGGCAAATCGACCAAAAATACAAAATTCTGCCTTGCCTTGGCAGTTTTCAGCAAGGCATTTTGCCACTACCATAACTCTTAGCTCAAATTGAATTTGGTGATGTTCTTGGCCATTTTGGAAAGCCCTTATATGATACAATAACTGTTTGATCATATTTGGTTTTGATACTTTTTGGATCCAAGTGAAAAATGTCCCTACATTTGGAAACAAGTGAAGGCAGATTCTGACTTAGTGAAAATTTCACTAAGTGTTGGAAAAAAGTGACATTTTCACTTTTTGTGATTTTGATCAATCCATAACTCACAATCCATGAAGAATTGGAATGAGGTCTAGTTGAAGTTTTTGTAGAGGGCCATGAGATCTACAAATCAACCTTTGGATGGGGAAAAATGGCTTTGTGGTTTAGGAGTTATGATCCTCCAAAGTTGGTACCCTTGCCACTTTGTTCATAACTTAGAAAATTTTCTAAGTTTTTATGGTTACCCCTTTTACAAGTTATCCCAATTTCTTTGATTTTTCTTGATGAATGATGATTCAAATCATACATTAACATCATTTTAGGGTTAAAAATCCATAATTGTGAAAAATCTCAAAAAGTCAAAGTTGACTTTTGTGCACAGTTGACTTTTTATCAAATGAATTCCAAACTGTGCAATCCTTTAGGAAATCATGTCCTTGACCTAAATCAAACTTGATGGACATGTTCCATGGGTGTTATAGGGTATATTGAATCATGTCTTAGGGCTTGGGAGCATGTCCTGTTCAAAAGTCAAAGTTACAGTTGACTTTTCTCGCGAAACCCTAATTGTGGCTCTGATGAATTTGAGACTTGTTGCTCAAGCTTCTTGGATTAATCCATTGTTACAAATGGATCAATGTGGTGCAATAGAGACCCTAAAATCCTCTCTTGAGGTCTTGGCTCATGATTTGTCCCAAAAGTCAACTTAGGGGTGAATTAGGTCAAGAAACCCTAATTCCTGATTTTTTATGACTGCATCCCCTGAGGCAAAATTGACTTGATGATTGGGTCCATGAGGTTCCATGGAGCATATTAGGCTATGCTTTAAAGCATTGGCTCATGCCCAGAGGAAAATTTCCATCTGGAGGCCCTGGTCGACCAAAACCCTAATTTGGTGACACTGGCGATCTCGAGGCTTGATCCACCTAAAAGGGAGCAATCTTGTGCTTAATTCTTGAAGTGGGAGTCCTTTTGATCCATTGTCGATGTTTGAGAGGTTTAGACAAGTTGAAGATCATGTCATTCCTTGATTGATCCTTTGTCTAAGAACTCAGAGAGGGCTTGAAACCCTAATTTTGACTGTAGTAAGTGTTCACCCATCTTTGGGGAGACTAATGAGGCATAATGATACACCCATATTGTGATGATGATTTGCACACTAATGGGAAATATTAGTGGTCAAAATTTGGGGTATGACAGATGCCCCTATTTAATCTTCTTGGACCCGAAGGTGCGAATGACGAAGGTGTTCGGGCATTCGGGGTGCAAGAGGATTAAATATCAGAATACCCAAAATTTTGATGGTGGTTATGAATGGTAGCTTATGCATTCATCTTCTTTTGCTAAGCAATGGTGGTTAGAAAAGGTAAAAACTTCCCCTCGATCCTGGTCTCCTACCAAGGAACTGGTCTTAGTTTCTGAAATGAACTTCCCCTCGATCCTGGCTTCCTACCAAGGAACTGGTCATAGTTTCTGAAATAAACTTCCCCTCGATCCTGGTTTCCTACCAAGGAACTGGTCTTAGTTTCTGAAATGAACTTCCCCTCAATCCTGGTTTCCTACCAAGGAACTGGTCTCAGTTTCTGAAATAAACTTCCCCTCGATCCTGGTTTCTTACCAAGGAACTGGTCTTAGTTTCTGAAATAAACTTCCCCTCGATCCTGGTTTCCTACCAAGGAACTGGTCTTAGTTTCTGAAATGAACTTCCCCTCGATCCTGGTTTCCTACCAAGGAACTGGTCTCAGTTTCTTTTGTCAATAAACTTTCTTGACAAGGGACACTATTCGTAGCGGTTTTCCTCAAACTTCTCGCCGAATTTTCCTGGGGAGATGCCATTTGATAGAAAAAGTTTTGATATCAGACTCGCTAGGGAACCCAGTCGTCTGAGTTGTAGAGGTACACAAACTTCTCTATTGGAGACGCCATTTGTTTCTACTGGGGAAGGCAAGTTTCTTGAGAGACTGCTTCCACTTGGAGTCTTACATCATACTTTTCTGGGGATCTTCTTGGAGATATGCCATATGATGGGATCCAACTTTGAGGTGCTGATGACCTTTTAATCAGCGGTTTTTTTTTTTGGAGAAAAATTGATGTATTGCCGAATCTCTGCTTAAGAGGCTTCCTCTAGGGATTTTCCTTAATTCGGGAAAGCAAAAATATCATCTTCAATGGCAAAGAGTGACATTGGTTGAAGGTTCTCTAGTCTTTCAGAGGTTCAAGTTATCAAAGTGGTCGAGGGCCAATTCTGATCCAGAAATAAACTGGAGGAGAGAGATTGTTCAGACGCAACCTTTCCTGACTAGGAAAGAACTGACGACTCGATTGTAAAGACTTTTATCACTAGGGGACAAGGCCGACTAAAGTGATAGTGATGCAATATGAATGTGAATGCAAATCAATAATGCATGATGTATGTATGTATATGCTGACAAAACCGACGCAACATATAGACTAAAAGATGAACATGATAGGATACTCGGCCATCGCGGGGCGAAGTCGTACCATTGGTCCAAGAGTAGCAATTATGCCTTGCTTAGGAGAGACAGTCCCTGCGGGGAATACCGTTGGTCGGGCTTAGGAGATGGGAACTCGGTCGAGGGTATCATATGGGAAGACTGCATCCGATACAGCTGATCCTTCATTCAAGCGCACTGGCTTAGAAGGAGTACTTTGATTCTGCATTTTGACGTTCGAACACTTTTGGAGAAGCGATCGATGTTCTTTCGGTGTTCAACCGTCAAAAGAAATTGTCGCCTTTATTTTAAAAGCACAAAAAATTTTACAAGTAAATTCAATTTTGCTTCGTTTCACGAATCGTTGATCATGTTAAAATGTCGTTCTATAAAGCTAAAACAAATAAGAATTACAAACAAAAGTACAAGGGCTCAAATTTTATTGATAGGATGGAAATCAGCCAAACGCGTGATTCCAAAGAGTATTTACAAAGTTTAGAAAATGGTAATTTAAGGGAAAAGGGCTACATCGAAACATAACGACCATTATCCTTCTACCAACTTTGAATTCGGGGCATCCTGAGCTTCTGTCGAAGATGACCGTGACTGGCATTTTTCTGATGGATGACATAACTGCTGCTGAGGGATTTGCCCCTTTGTTGAACGTAGTTACTTGCCATTATCCCTAATTTTTTCCTGGATCATACTTTGAGATTTCCAATCCATCGGGATGATTTTTGATTATGTCTCTAATTTTTGCCTGGACCGCCCTTTCGGGTTTTCAATCCACCGAGACGTTTTTTTAGGCGAAGTATTTCTTGACTACATCAACATTCGTGGGGTAGGCAAATTCCTCTCCATCCATGGTTGCAAGTCTCAAGGCGCCACCTGAGAAAGCTTTTTTGACCACGTAGGGGCTGTCATAATTCGGAGTCCATTTGCCCCGGGAATCAGTGAGAAATGATTGTATCTTCTTGAGCACGAGGTCTCCTTTCCTGAAGACGCGAGGTTGGACCTTTTTTTCAAATGCCTTCTTCATTCTCTGTTGATACAACTGACCAGGGCATAGTGCCGTTATTCACTTTTCTTCGATCAGGGTTAATTCGTCGCGTCGACTCTGACACCATTCAGCTTCTATAAGCTTAGCTTCCATCAATACCCGGATTGATGGGATCTCTACTTCTATGGGGAGCATTGCTTCCATGCCATATACTAGAGAGAAAGGGGTTGCCCCTGTTGAAGTGCGGACAGATGTGCGATAACCGTGAAGCGCAAAGGGTAACATCTCGTGCCAATCTTTGTAGATTACAACCATCTTTTGAATAATCTTCTTGATGTTCTTGTTAGCCGCTTCTACCGCTCCGTTCATCTTAGGCCGGTAGAGAGATAAGTTATGGTGTTTGATATTTAACTCTGCGCACAACTCCTTCATCATCTTATTGTTCAAGTTAGATCCATTATCGGTAATGATCTGGCCGGGAACACCATAACGGCAGATGATATTGTTTTTGATAAATCGGACCACCACTTGTCAGGTTACATTAGCGTACGACGCTGCTTCGACCCACTTAGTGAAGTAATCAATGGCTACCAAAATGAACCGATGTCCGTTTCTAGCTTTGGGCTCAATCAAGCCAATCATGTCGATTCCCCATATGGAGAAAGGCCATGGGGAAGAAAGAACTTTGAGATGTGTTGGCGGTACATGAATTTTGTCAGAGTATATCTGACATTTGTGACACTTCCTCATGTACTTGTAGCAGTCGGACTCCATGGTCAACCAGTAGTACCCTGCTCTTAGAATTTTTCTCGCCATTGTATGTCCGTTGGCATGAGTGCCAAAGGATCCTTCGTGAATTTCTTTTATCAGCATGTCTGCTTCTGGTCTGTCGACGCATCGGAGCAAGACCATGTCGAAATTCCGCTTATAAAGTGTATCACCGCTCAGAAAGAAGTTTCCAGCCAGTCTTCTGAGGGTTTTTCTGTCCTTTCTAGACGCCCCATGTGGGTACTCTTGTTTCTGAAGGAAGCATTTGATATCGTAATACCAAGGTTTGTCATCTATGACTGCTTCAATCGCGAAGATGTAAGCGGGCCGTTCAAGGCGCATTATGTCAATCTTAGGTAAGTCGTTCCATTGACCTACACTAATCATGGAAGAGAGAGTGGCTAATGCATCAGCCATGTGATTCTCCTCACGAGGGATATGATGAAACTCAATCCTGTTGAAGAAGGGTAGCAACCTTCTTGCATAATCTTTGTAAGGAATTAGTCCTGATTGGTATGTGTTCCAATCTCCTTTGATCTGATTGATAACCAGGGCTGAGTCGCCGTATACGTCCAAGTTTTTGATCCTCAAATCAATTGCTTCCTCGAGACCCATGATACAAGCTTTGTATTCGGCCTCGTTGTTTGTATACTTGAATGTAAGTATGGCGGTGAAAGGAATGTGGGTACCCTGAGGTGCAATAATGATTGCCCCAATTCCATTTCCATAATGATTAACTGCTCCGTCAAAGATAAGTCCCCATTGGGAATCTAGTTCTGGCCCTTCACTGGGTAGCAGTTCATCGCAATCTTTCATTTTTAGATACATGACATCTTCGTCTGGGAAGTCAAATCTGATTGATTCTTGATCGTCAATCGGTTGATGAGCCAAATGATCGGCTAAAACACTCCCCTTAATGGCTTTCTGAGCGTGGTACTCAATGTCATATTCTGATAGCAACATCTGCCAACGGGAAATCCTTCCCGTGAGAGCAGGCATTTCAAAGACATACTTGATTGGATCCATCTCGGAGACCAACCAAGTAGCGTGACGAATCATGTACTGGCGCAAACGTTTGGCTGCCCAAGCCAAAGCGCAACAAGTTTTCTCAAGGATAGTGTACCGAGTCTCGCAGTCGGTGAATTTCTTGCTCAGATAGTAGATGGAAGACTCTTTTCGTTTCGTTTCGTCTTGTTAACCAAGTACACATCCCATTGAGTCCTCTAGGACTGTTAAATAGATAATCAGTGGTCTTCCCTCCACAGGAGGTAATAGAATCGGCGGATTCAACAGGTATTCCTTAATATTGTTGAAGGCGGTTTGACAGTCTTCTGTCCAAATGCAGTCCTGATTCTTTTTGAGTAATTTGAAAATCGACGCACAGGTCGCGGTCATGAGGAATATGAATCTGGAGATGTAGTTCAAACGTCCCAGGAATCCTCTGACTTGTTTTTCAGTCTTCGGAGAAGGCATTTCTTGAATGGCCTTGACATTGTCAGGATCAACCTCAATTCCTTTCTGGCTGACGATGAACCCTAAGAGTTTCCCTGAACGGACACCGAAGGTGCACTTGTTGGGATTCAAGCGGAGTTTGTACTTTCTCAACCGCTCGAATAGCTTTGACAGGTGGGTCGCATGCTCCTCCCTTGTCTTAGATTTTGCAATCATATCATCGACATATACCTCAATTTCTTTGTGTATCATGTCATGAAACAGAGTAGTCATGGCCCTTTGATAGGTTGCCCCGACGTTCTTCAAACCGAATGGCATTACCTTGTAACAAAAAGTACCCCATGGGGTGATGAATGAAGTTTTCTCCATGTCTTTCGGCGCGATTTTGATCTGGTTATAGCCCGAGAATCCATCCATGAAAGAGAAAACTTTGAACTTTGCTGTACTGTCAACCAGCATGTCAATGTGTGGCAAGGGGAAGTCGTCCTTTGGACTAGCCTTGTTTAGATCTCTGTAATCGACACACATTCTGACCTTTCCGTCCTTTTTCAGAACGGGTACGATGTTGGCTAACCATTGAGGATATTCTGATGTGGCGAGGAAACCTGCGTCAATCTGTTTCTGTATCTCCTCTTTGATTTTGATGGCCATGTTCGGGTGAGTCCGTCTCAACTTCTGTTTTACTGGCAGACATTCCGATCTCAATGGTAAATGATGTTCCATGATGCTGGTATCCAACCCTGGCATATCCTGGTAGAACCAAGCGAATACATTGAGAAACTCTTTGAGAAGCTTTATCAAATTCTCTTTGGCAATTAGACTGAGTAGCGCCCCAATCTTGACTTTTTTCTCTCTTCTTCTGAGCCCAAGTTGATTGTTTCCAGCAACTCTTTGTGCGGCTCAATGGACCTTTCCTCTTGTCTGAGTAGTCGGGAGATCTCTTCTGGAATTTCGTTGTCAACTTCTTCTTCAGCCCCAAATACTGGGAACTCAAAGTCGGGAGAAGGCATCGGATCGTATGTTTCAACGGGGTTTAAAACAAGCAATCTGCATGACGTGATGATTCGTGTTTTAGAAGAGATAGAGAGAATGCAAAAGTGTGTGCAGTGTTTTTTCTTTTACTGCTTGTTTTTATTGAGTTGTTTTTTTTTAGGATTACCATTTTCTGAGAAAACCAAAAGAGAAAACAACAATTAATGCAGAAATTACAGAATGACGTTTATTTATTTATGAACAAGTCGATTCGTGAAACTACAGCCCTATAAAACAAAACTCTGTCACTTTGGGCGAAGCGAAGAGGGAAATTTACAGAAAGTAAGCCCTATCAAAACATCTGTTTCACCTGGGCAGGGTGAAAGGTTAAAAACGACAATTACTTTGACTTTTGAACAACTTTCGGAATATCGATAGCAACCCATTGGTGGCGAACTCCTCGGTGAATCACAAAGTCTGGAACCTTCCTTGATTTGTCTTCAGAAATAATGCTGATTTCTGGCAGAGCAGGGTCATTGGAATCTGTCTCCCAGGCAGAGTCGTCGTAGGAGGATTCCTCTGTTGTATTTTGCATAGCATTTGTGCTCTCAGGCAGATCTCCCCATCCAGTTGGCTGGATGTCTTCGAGCCTGATACGAGAACTTTCAGGAGCGGTGTACTTGACCTTGAAGTCGTATTTTCCACTCGGTTGTCCTAAGGTGTCCCACACTTCTTTGGAACTGGAGGAGTCATCTCTCTTGATGACGTTGACCTCGAGAAAAGCATAGTTGATGAATTCTAGTCCTGCGAACGTTGCGAATTCATCGTTGTGTGGGGTATCTTCAGGATACCCTGGGTGAGGATCCCATGACATGGTGGGGACATAAGTATTCTTTTCAATGATGCTCAGCTAATTTTCATTGTTCGGCTGATTCTCTTGCCCCAAGTCTCCCGGATACGGCTGCCACATTGGTAGGCCATCCATTGGGCCATAATAGTCGTGGTCAAAGTTGTTTTTCATCGGAGTGTCTTCCTCTAATGAGTTTGGTGGAGCACGGCATCCTTCCGGATCACAATTTCCATATATCATTTTGACATCCGACCGGGGTATAAATCTCGAATCCTGTGCAGGAAAGGAAAATGGCGTCTACGTTTCATCCTGAGACATATAACCATCCTCGTTAAGATAGGACTTTCATTCCTCATCTGTGTCGGGGGGATCCTCCTCATTGATAGTGTGTACTTCTTGGGTCACCGGTTGAAGGAAACCTCCACTGTGAAAGAAGTTCTGAATGGGATGAAGACTTTTATCGCTGGTAGTAGCTGTCTGGGTGCAGGTTGCAGAAAAACCAAGACCCTTCTTTGTTTTATTGTCAGTAGGAATGACGAGCTGTCCCCATCCTATTGTATTGGTACTCTCGACCGCTTTGATAGCATCTTTGTATGAGGAAATGGAAGTTCCCTCTTCGGATTGATTGTCCTTGCTCACCGACAGTGCTTGGAACTGAGTTCCAATAACCTCCTCGGGTTCTACACAAGTTGATGATGATATGTTACTCACGAGCAAGGCTTGTTCTCCACAGACTGTGACGAGCTGGTTGTTCTGAACGAACTTTAACTTTTGGTGGAGGGTCGAGGTGTCCGCCTTAGCCTGATGTATCCAAGGTCTTCCTAATAAACAACTGTATGTTGCCCAGATGTCCATGACCTGGAAAGTGACTAGGAAAGTGTGAGGACCGATAGTTATGGGAAGGTCGACTTCGCCGATAACTGTTTTTCTGGATCCGTCAAACGCTTTGATGACGACCTCGTTGGTTCTCATCGGGGGTCCTTTGAAGGATAATTGCATCAAAGTGGACTTCGGCATAACATTCAGGGATGACCCTGTGTCTACCAGTACGCTGGCTAAAGCATCGCCCTGGCAGCTGACCGTGATATTGAGCGCCATGTTATGACGACGACCTTCTTCAGGTAATTCCTCATCGTTAAATCCCAAGTTATTGCAGGAAGTGATGTTAGAGACAATACTATCAAACTGTCTGATTGTTACATCCTGTTCCATAAAGGCTTGCTCCAAGACTTTCTGTAAAGCCTCCCTGTGCGCTTCTGTACTGAGTAACAGTGATAATACCAAGATCTTTGAAGGAGTTTGTAATAGCTGATCAACAATGTTGTATTCACTCCTTTGGATGAACTTTAGCATCTCATCATCGTTTTTTGAAAGGTCGGGATTACTGGACTGACCGACTGGTGGATTAGGAACTTCTGTCTGAGGTTCCTTTTCTTTGCTGGACTCTCCAACTCCTCTGTTGAAGATTCGACCGCTCCGTGTTACACGAATGATGTCTGCAATATTCACGACGGAGGGTAATGGAATTTCCTTTCCATTCTCAATTATCGTTGCACCGTATTTGTAAGGGATAACCTTAGTTGATTCATACGCTAGTGGTCCCGGTAGATAGATGACTATGGGTACCTTCTGATTTTTCCAACCATCGTAAGTAATTTCGATCCATTCCCGGTTAGGAACTCTCGATTCGTCAAGTAGAGGGATGATGGTACAAACATCCCTAGCCTTCTGATGATCAGAGATTACGACAACATCCTCAATTTGATCAGCGAGGTAGTCTGTCGCCCAGTTGATTGGTCCGGAACCCGGATATGGGCAAATCTCTCTACGATCCACCTGACCCTGAAGAGTTGCTCGCACAAGGTAACATCCTTGGTTACTTTTCAAACAGACTCTACAACGTTCATAGTTGTGTGGTGGCACCTGGCCACTTCCGCTTTGAATGCAATGTAACCTTATTAGGTTAGCTTCCACAGATCGAACATCCTGACTTTGATGCCGAGTAGGGTTCCTGTTATTGATACTAATTTGCTGAGTATCTTCATCCATATAGATTGGCATCCACCAGTGATTTAACAAGTGCTGAAGTGCCTCCTGGACAAGGGCACAACCTTGATCATTTTCGCAACCCGCTTTACAGCTCTGGTAATCATATGATACCAGGAATCCGAGACGGACCTGCTCAGCATGTAACTCTACCAGGTTGGTATTCATTAAACGAATGTCGAAGATTTAAACCATATTGATCTGATAAGGATTCCTATCATGGTAGTCCTGGATCCATCCAAGATCCATCTGACGCTGGAGGGCCTCTTGTACCAAAGAGCATCCCTGATTGTTTACCGAGCAAGTCAGACAAGAACTGTAATCGTGCCATGGCAGATTATGATACTGGCTTTGCCTAGAATGCATCGCCACCAAGTTGACATTCATTGCACGGATGTCGTGGTTCTGAATGATGTTAGAATTCGTGTAAACCATGTTAACTCCACAAACTCGGTGCTCTTGGATCCATCCGAGATCCATCTGTTCCTGTAGAGCTGATTGCACCACGGAACATCCTTGATTGTTTTTACAGCAGATATCACACTGATGATAATTATGAGGTGGCACATGGCCATATCCACTCCGTCTACAATGCATCTTGACCAAGTTGGCCCTCAATAAGAGTACATCGTGAATTTGATAGGTGTTGTTAGACTCTCCCTCTATCAAATTGACTGCGACTTTCTCGTGTTGAGGCAGCGGGTTTGTGAGAACATTGGGATTTGTATCCTTGAAAGATAAAACCCAGCTCCTAACAAGCTTTTGCACGTCGGATTTGAAACTGAGACAGTTCTCTATGTTATGCCCTGGTCCTCCTTGATGGTAAGGGCAAGTCTGATCCACCTTAAACCAAAAAGGCAGATTTTCTGGTACTGTAAGAGGAGACTTAGTCTGGACATGCCCCTTGGCTAATAGTAATGGAAATAGTTCTGCGTACGATACGGGTATAGAATCAAATCCTGGTGGCCGCGTTGTACGGTTGTTATTGTATGGAGGACGAGCCTGCTGAAGAGGCTATTGTGTCCTTTGCTGATTAGGTTGGCTCTGTGCAACCGAAGGTTGATACGTACAAATAGGTGCAGGATTGATAACAGGAGTCACAGCCGCTACTGGCTGATAACGTCGCCTTTGCCTTCCGAGAGAGATATTCCCAATATCTTGCTCTTTTTTCTTAGGGAGAGTACTACCATATCGTTTTGTACTACTTGATGATCCAACGTCTTTTATTAGACGTCCTTCTCGAACAGCTTCCTCGAGATGTACCCTATACCAACCATTTCGGTGAAGTCACTGGGTGCACTGGCAACCATTCTGTCGTAGTAAAATGAGCTTAAGGTCGTTAAGAAGATTTTTGTCATCTCTTTTTCCTCAAGAGGTGGACAAATTTGGGCGGCAATTTCACGCCATCTCTGAGCGTACTCCTTAAAAGTTTCCTTGTCCTTTTGTGACATCGATCTGAGTTGATCTCTGTCTGGTGCCATGTCCAAATTGTATTTGTATTGTTGGACGAATGCAGTCGGGAACTTGGAACTTGTGCGGAACTTTCACATTGGGAACCAGACAAAGGTCTGCGGCGTCCTTTCCAAATAAATCCTGACCGCGAATGGCTTGCAGTTCCTTTTGCATTTCCAGGAACTGCTCCTGGAACTCATCCATCCTGTCGAACATAGTTTCCTTTCTTCCAGAAGGCATCTGTGGAATCTGTCCTTCTGGGACAGTGTGCACCATAGGGGGTGGTACCGTTACTACGGCAGTGAATCTTGGCGTTTCCCGAAGTTTGTAACCTTCAGGAGTCCTCAATATGCCTCTGGCATCCTTGCTTTCCCGAAGTTTGTAACCTTCAGGCCCAGCGGCTTCTACTGAAGTTTCCGGATCTCCAGTGATCGGCGGAACATATCCTTCCGGGATATAGTTAACAGGCATGCCCCAGGGACGATCTTTCGGCATTTTGTACCTAGGATCATACTTCTCCACTATGGGCGTTGAGGTGATCTCTGAGATCACAGTTCTTTGTAGCTGAGCTTCCGCCATGACTTGCATGTCGTTACGAAGCTTTCTCATATCCTCTCTCAGAGTGTCGATCTCTTCTTTCAACTCTCTGTTCTCTTCCTCAAGATCATCCATCTTTTTCTGTCGATTAGCCCGAGTATTGTACGAATGAGACAGTTTAACTCTAGAATCGAGACACAAACGTGAAACTCGTAGGTAAGGAGAATACGTGATGTGAGAATGATGAATGCAATGATTATATTATATTGTTTTCTTTTTTTAATCAAAATAAACTTCGACAATTAGATTGCAAATATCAAACAATGGGAAAACCCCGTTTTATTGAATTCAAAGGATTGCGGAAATGAAAATACAGTAGATTACAAGGTGCAGAAACAGAAACCTAAGCTAATGGGTCCCGAGTCCTTTCTGAGGAGAAACTGGATGCTGATTATGGCACTTTCCTTTTCTTTGACCGGGCTTGAGCCTTTGTCGGGTTGTCATTCCTTTTCCAGGTGAAAGGAGTGAGCAAATTCCTGTGGTCATCCTGATTTTCTACAGCATGCTGCTCCAAAATTTCAATCAGAGCATCTTTATCCTTCAGTAGTTGCTGTATTTTGATACACTCCACATTGAGGGTGCGGTACTTGTTCTTCCAAGACCTTCTCTCCCACTGAACTTTGTTGAGAGTAACCTGGAGTTTTTCCGTTTCAGTCATGAAGTACATGACAGACTCCCTTGGCGGAAGAACTTCGTGGTGAGGATAAGGCATCTTTAGCTTGAGAGCTCTAGTTTGTACCCAGTGGAGGTAAGGCTCCACCGAGACACAGACCGGTTTTCCAAGAGACTCTCGTCCTTTCTTATGAACATGTTTCCAAGCGTGCACTATTTCCATCTATAGTGCTCTGTCATTTTCTCCTTCTTTGAAGAAAAGACCTTCCAAATGAGTATTCTGCGGGACATGCCTCATCGGGTATCCAAATTAACGACGAACCAACACTGGATGGTAATTGATTCCTCCCTTAGTTCCTATGAGGGGTACGTTGGGGAAGTTTCCACAACGGTCAATGATCCCGATTCCCTTATAAATCCTATTGCACCAATCTATGTCAAAGTTGGTAAGAGACATGATTCTCTGCGACCAACGTAAAGTATTCTTATGATCCCAAAAAGCAACAGACTTAGGCAAATGGGAGATAAACCATTTGTATAGCAGATGTACACAACATGTGATCTCCCCTCCACTGTACAAATTCCCTAAGTGTACAGAATGATATGCGTCTGCGAGCAAAGTTAGCACAGGGTTTCCGATGAGAAAAACCTTAATGGAGTTGATATCGACGAAGTTATTGATGTTGGGAAACAAAAATAACCCGTAGGTGAGTAAAACAAAGATGCTTTCAAAAGTAGTCACGTTCCCTATACTAGCGAAATACAGGGCCTTCTTTGTCAATAATTGGGCCGGCAAACCTTGTATGCCACCCTTAGTGGTCATGTGAGTCCTGACCTCTGACTCGTCCAAATAAATTGCTCTTGCAATGGTCTGATCCTTTGGAATTTCTTCCAGTCCAGAAAAAGGAGCTCGATCAGTGATGTGTAAATCAATCAGATGAGAATATTCCTCCAGCGTTGGGCCGAGCTGATAATCTGGGAATGTGAAACAGTGATAGACCGGATCATAAAACTGAACGAGTGCATCCATGATTCTTTCAATTACTTGAACCCTTAATAGAGATAGCAAACCTCCATACTTGGCTCTGAAAGCCTCTTGGTTCGTGATCATTCTCGCCAAACCTCTCAAATCCTCTATTTTTGGAACCTTGAAGGTGTACTTATGAGTTCTCCTTCTACCGAAATCCATGACCGCAATCTTTTTCTCTGACATTTGCAATCATTGTCTTAGTTTAATTTGAAAAAGAGAGACTAGAAGAGAAGATTTCTTTTGTTTTAATTTTCTTTTTTTTAAATGAATGCATGAATGCAACACACAAAAACATAGTAAAAACATGGGGTCAAAGGGTCGATGTCATAGAGTCAAGGCTCTACCCGTCCCAAAGGTTTATACTAGTGATTTTTGTCAAGAAAAACACCAGCGGGCCAGGAACCGTGCTAGGTGGTGTTTTTTCGAAGAGCCCTCAGAAGAGGGTGGTATCGCGTGACAACCATTTCCGATAGCTTCCGCACCACTAAAGAGGTTTTTCCTAGGTGTATACTCAATCTTTCCACATGTGGCATCACACGCATTCCCATTAGCAGAAAAATAAACACATATATCAATTAGGAAAAGCAGTATATATATTTGTCCTATTGTCCTAGACTTTTAAGAGCTATGAATCCTATGTTCCTGACAGAAAATGGCTCCCCGACGGAGTCGCCATTCTGTGGTTCCTTCCCAACTTTAAAGTTTTTGACCTAAGATCCTAGTGAAGTCAAAAAAAGTCCTATCCCAGTGAAATCCACAAGAAAGAAAGAAAGAAAGAAGGGCCCCACGGTGGGTGCCACTTTTCTGTAGCGAGCGAAACTGGACGTGTTTCTTAAGCACTGTCGCTCTTTGGGGTTACTACAGTTCGATTCATTTTTTATCCTATTGAAGCTGATGAAGGAAGGGAAATAGATGTCTCCAATTAACCCTGCTTGCATACTGAGTTTAAACAACAGTCTGTTAGGTTACGGATGCTATATGGAAGTGGAGCCTCTTTCTTTTTACTTTGTTCAGGGTGAAATGACAGGACGGTTCATGGGTAGGATGTTTAGGACTAAGGGTATGGGATTTTGAGTCTTTGTTTAGTGTGCTCGCTAAGATTTTTCTTTCAATCTTATGCCTACGTATTCCCGTTTTCCGAAACAGGGAAATCAGAGCGATCGTAGTTCCTCCTATTCTATGGGAGGAAATGGTGTTTTGGTGTCTTGTTCAAAGCCCAAGACGTGAAGCTAAATGTGATTTGTATCTTGTTCAAAGCCCAAGATGTGAAGCTAAAGGGTCTATTTGTATCTTGTTTGAAGCCCAAGATGTGAAGCTAAAAAGGTGTTGTCTTTGGAGAGGATTTGTCATCTCTAAAGGGGGTCTGTTTGTCATGACTGTTGGGTGACGGACTATAAAGGAGGATTACTTTAACCAGGATATGCAAATCCTAGCAATGCCATAATTTACTTTATAGGGAGTTTTAACCTGAAGGAGAAGACTTTAACTCAGTGTAGAGCAATGATATCTTTCCTTAGGAATTTCTCATGCTAAAAGAAGGACAGTGGCGTGGATGTGAATAATCCAGAGGCTTGCCACTTACAGCAATTAGATGAAGGGAGTTGTTGATGTTTGTATCCTATGAACGAGGCACAGTTTTGATGCTAAAAGGTTGATTGACTCTGTCGGGGTTTCCTTATACGAAGCCTATGAGGAGCCTATTGACCCAACAAGAAGGTGTTTTTATGTGTCTCGTACGAAGCCCGAGAGAGAGGCTAAAAGGGTTGACTCAACAAGAGAGTGCTTTGTATCTCGTATGAAGCCTGAGATGGAGGCTATGGTTATTTTTTTAGTTGAGTGACAAGTCCAATATGCTGATTTAAAGAGAAAACCAGTTCTTATATGAGTAATGTTTGCGCTCAGGGATTTTGATTCGAGGATCAGGGATATTTCCTGTTCTTTAAGGAAATGGGAAATCCAAAGGGGATTGGGACTGTCCGAGTCTACAGGTTTCATCTCCTAGTTTTGAAAGGAACTTGAGAATGTCTTTGAGACTCAAGGAAATTAGACTGTCCAAGTCTAGAGTTTCATCTTTTGTACTACGTTTAAGAAACATAAGTAGCAGGATCTAGACTCTTTGAAAAAACTGTTCTATTAAGATGACTAATTTCTGTTCCTATACCTCTAGGAGGTCGTCGGGACAATTTGTACGAAGCCCAAGAGGAGGCTAGAATCTTTTAAGAAGCTGAAGGACAATTTATACGAAGCCCAAGAGGAGGCTATCATTCCCGGAGGAAGAAATCATTTATACGAAGCCTAAGAGGAGGTTGTGAATACTTTTAAGAAGCCGACGGGTCCTTGTACAACGCCCAAGAGGAGGCAGGGATGCTTTTAAGAAGCCGATGGGTCCCCAAACCCCGAGAATTTCAAGACAGGCTATTCACAGAGAATAGATCAAGCCAGGAAAGTTCGAGAATTTGGAAGAAACTCAAGAGATACCATTCACGGAGAATAGATCAACTCTGGAGAGTAGAGTCTCTTGACGATTCCTAGGAGGACAGCCGAAGAGAAGACTGTATCTGGTAATCCTATGGGGATCTAGTTTAGTCTATTTAAGAGTGATCAACAGGGCTTAGTGCTAGACGTAGTTGTCGGGGAAACTCTAAATAGCTATACTATTATTACACAGTTGATATGAGATTATGAAAGGAGACTTACAGTGAAACAGCCCCACAATACAATTATATACATATGAAAGCGGTAAATGAAAGCGTATAAAAACTTACTCGGTTGTAGAGCTTCCATGTTGTTTTGTTAGTTGTTCAACAAAGAAAGATTGAAAACAACAGTATATCCAAAATCAAAGGAGAAAGTGCTTTGAAAGAAAAATTGGGGCTTACAGCTCAAGGAGAGGTCCAGGGTTTTTACCAATGATCGCACTATCGTTTTGTACAGATGGGCTTATACAAGTTACTGAGGCCAAAAAGGTTTTCTGTACAAAGGGGTGGGTCTTACACTCTCTTAAGAGGCCCAAAAGGTTTTAAAGAAAAAGAGTGAGGCTTATAACACGAGGGTAGGCCCAAATGATTTTTCGTTTGAGATGGCGATCGCGCCGAGATTTTGAAAACGCAGTGGGTCTTATACAATGACTGAGGCCCAAGATAATTTGGTTTTCAAATGGGGTTGGGTCTTACACTCTAATAGAGGCCCAAAAGGTTTGAATGGGTCTTACAGCTCGAGGAGAGGCCCAAGGTTTGTTTTTTGAACTGGCGATCGCGCCGAGATTTTCTTTTAACGCAGAGGGACTTATACAATATCTGAGGCCCAAAATTGTTTTGGTTAAAAGGGAATTGGGTCTTACACTCTATCAGAGGCCCATGAGTGTTTGAAAATGATTGATGAGGGTGAAAATTAAAGAAACCCTAATTTGTTATTCTTTTAAAAGTAAATATTAAAAGAAAATCAAGGAAAAATACCAAATGAATTTGAATAAACCACTTGTGATTTTTGTTTAATGTTTGAAAAATGAAGTTTTAATCACAAGAGATATTAAAACTCATTTGGTCTTATTTTTTAAGATGAATGTTCATTTTAAAATGTTTTAAACAAATAAAAAATGAAGTTATTCACAAAAATACTAATTATATTAAATAAATAATATAAACTTAATTTTTTTGTGGAATAAAATATTTCAACATTTTTGTGATTTTTTGCAAAAAGAACCAATAAAAAATAATCAAAATTGAAAGAGTTATTAATTTTCCAATTAATTAACAAAACATTAAATATTGGAAAAAATGGCAAAATATGAAAAAACACAAAATGGAATGGGTGGGGTTTGAACCCATGACCTCAAGGTCACAAGGCGCGCGCCTTACCACTGGGGTGGTGATACATCCATTGTTTGAAGTGAAATCACAAATATACAAGTCATGCCTTGGTTTTAGGCCTGGCCCAAGGCAAGGCAAGGCAAGTTTTGGCTCAGAAACGTGAAGGTCATAACTTTCTCAATTCTTAATGGTTTGAGACAAAATTTATATGCATCTGGATCAAAATTTCCCAAGGAATCCAATGGTGGTGGTAGTTTTTTCAGATCACACTCCCTCCTCAAACCCGATAGTGGTTTTGAAAAAGGCATATAATTGCATTTTCTATGCTACACTTTGATACAGGCATGAATTACATGATCAATTGGTTCAAACACAACATATTTAACATGTATGAGGTGTGCATGATCAGTGGACTTCAAAGCATTGCATATTTTGGAAAGTTCAAGTCATGAGGCTTACCCTTTTTGAGCTTTTTGGAGTTTTTGTGCAATCTGTCAAGCCTCTTGTTCCAGAAATGATTTGATGCTTTAGACACACTCAAATGATCCCTTAGAAGCTTTTACGATGATTGGAATCAGCTGGTACCTGCAAAAAAACAAACTGCCCCTTTCTTGCAAAAGGGGAAAAGTGACCAAAATAGCAACTCTCTCAAATGGTGTTCCAGATGGGGGGCCATTTGGGACAGTTCAAGGATGATATTTGGAGTGTGTTTGAGGTTTTATCTGGTTTGGAAAGTTACTGAATCAAGACATGGCTTGAAAAATGCACAAAGAGCCTATTTTGAGGTTTTGAGAGGTGACTTTGTGATTTTGTGATTACAGGTCACTTGTGAGAGTTTGGATCACCTACATATGATGTTTATGAGGTGTGTGTGTGATTGGTTTGATTGAAAAATCTCTCAAACTTAAAAACTCAGAGTTACCTTGCTAAAGAAGGCATTTTTGCCAAGAAAAAGAGATTTTGAGGAAAGCATCTGTTTAATGGCTTTGGTGTACTCAAACTGAGAACAAATGAGCTCTATTTATAGTAGAACAAGTTTGTTTTGGGATCAATAGTGAATGGCAACTGCAACAGAGGTTTGGCCAATGTTGGCAAATGAAAATCCAAGTCTCCTCTAGCCATTGACTAGAGGTTATAGCACAGAGCTTTGGTTCCCTGCTTGTTGGAGGAATCTTGACTGAATTCAATTGCAAATGTATCAGTCCATGCCACCTCTCAGCATCTATTAAATGCTCCAATCCAAAATTGGAGTCTTGTCCCTCTTTTAGGCAATTCTAGGTTTGGCATGCTACTTCTTGTTCCAAGGACTTTGAAGGCTTGGCTCAGTGATTGTCCCCTTTAGATTTGATCCTCAGATGTGTCCAAGATGATGACAAGGCTTGAAATTGGCTGATTTTGGCAAATCGACCAAAAAAGCAAAATTCTGCCTTGCCTTGGCAGTTTTCAGCAAGGCATTTTGCCACTACCATAACTCTTAGCTCAAATTGAATTTGGTGATGTTCTTGGCCATTTTGGAAAGCCCTTATATGATACAACAACTGTTTGATCATATTTGGCTTTAATACTTTTTGGATCCAAGTGAAAAATGTCCCTACATTTGGAAAAAAGTGAAGGCAGATTCTGACTTAGTGAAAATTTCACTAAGTGTTGGAAAAAAGTGACATTTTCACTTTTTGTGATTTTGATCAATCCATAACTCAAAATCCATGAAGAATTGGAATGAGGTCTAGTTGAAGTTTTTGTAGAGGTCCATGAGATCTACAAATCAACCTTTGGATGGGGAAAAATGGCTTTGTGGTTTAGGAGTTATGATCCTCCAAAGTTGGTACCCTTGCCACTTTGTTCATAACTTAGAAAATTTTCTAAGTTTTTATGGTTACCCCTTTTACAAGTTATCCCACTTTCTTTGATTTTTCTTGATGAATGATGATTCAAATCATACATTAACATCATTTTAGGGTTAAAAATCCATAATTGTGAAAATTCTCAAAAAGTCAAAGTTGACTTTTGTGCACAGTTGACTTTTTATCAGATGAATTCCAAACTGTGCAATCCTTTAGGAAATCATGTCCTTGACCTAAATCAAACTTGATGGACATGTTCCATGGGTGTTATAGGGTATATTGAATCATGTCTTAGGGCTAGGGAGCATGTCCTGGTCAAAAGTCAAAGTTACAATTGACTTTTCTCGCGAAACCCTAATTGTGGCTCTGATGAATTTGAGAGTTGTTGCTCAAGCTTCTTGGATCAATCCATTGTTACAAATGGATCAATGTGGTGCATTAGAGACCCTCAAATCCTCTCTTGAGGTCTTGGCTCATGATTTGTCCCAAAAGTCAACTTAGGGGTGAATTAGGTCAAGAAACCCTAATTCCTGATTTTTTATGACTGCATCCCCTGAGGCAAAATTGACTTGATGATTGGGTCCATGAGGTTCCATGGAGCATATTAGGTTATGCTTTAAAGCATTGGCTCATGCCTAGAGGAAAATTTCCATCTGGAGGCCCTGGTCGACCAAAACCCTAATTTGGTGACACTAGCGATCTCGAGGCTTGATCCACCTAAAAGGGAGCAATCTTGTGCTTAATCCTTGAAGTGGGAGTCCTTTTGATCCATTGTGGATGTTTGAGAGGTTTAGACAAGTTGAAGATCATGTCATTCCTTGATTGATCCTTTATCTAAGAACTCAGAGAGGGCTTGAAACCCTAATTTTGACTGTAGTAAGTGTTCACCCATCTTTGGGGAGACTAATGAGGCATAATGATACACCCATGTTGTGATGATGATTTGCACACTGATGGGAAATCTTAGTGGTCAAAATTTGGGGTATGACATATCCCAATTGCAACTTGGTTAAAACCTTGAGCAGTTGGCTGGTGATTTTGAGAAATCAGTGTTCCAGATGTTGTTTAAGTGTTTGGATCACTTCTATATGATGTTTATGAGGTGTGTGTGTGTGTGTGATTGGTTTGGTTGGAATTGCTCTCAAACTCAAAACCCGATAGTGACTTGCTTTGGAAGGCAAATTTGGAAGTGAGAAGAAGATTTTTAGGAATGCATCTGTTTGATGGCTTTGGTGTACTTAAATTGATCACAAATGAGCTCTATTTATAGTAGAGCAAGTTTGTTTTGGGAGCAATAGTGATTGGCAACTGCTGCAGAGGTTTGGCCAATGTTGATAAATGAGAATCCAAGTCTCCTCTAGCCATTGACTAGACGTTAGGGCACAGGCTGCTGGTTCCCTTGGTCTTGGATAAGTCTTGACTGAATTCAGTTGGAAATGGCTCAGTCCATGCCACCTTGGTGCATCCATTAAATGCTCCAAACCAAAATTGGAGTCTTGTCCCTCTTTTAGGCATTTCTAGGTTTGGCATGCTACTTTGGTTCCAAAGACTTGGGAGGCTTATGGATCAGTGTTTTTCCTTCCTTGGTCTCCCCCTGAGGTGTTCAAATGGATAAGTGTATTTGTCATTTGCACAAATTTCGCAAATCGAGCAAAATGCACAAATCTGCCTTGCTTTGACAGTTTTCAGCAAGGCATATTGCCATTGTCATATCTCATGGCTCAAGTGGAATTTGATGGAGTTCTTGGCCATTTTGGAAAGCCCTCATATGATAAAACAACTGTTTGATCATAATTGGTTTTGATACTTTTTGGATCCAAATGAAAAATGCCCCTACATTTGGAAAAAGTAAAGGCAGATTCTGACTTAGTGAAAATTTCACTAAGTGTTGGAAAAAGTGACATTTTCACTTTTTGTGATTTTGATCATTCCATAACATAAAATCCATGAGGAATTGGAATGAGTTGTGTTTGAAGCTTTTGTAGAGGGCCATGAGAGCTACAAATCCAGCTTTGAATGGGGAAAAATGGCCTTGTGGTTTAGGAGTTATGATCCTCCAAAGTTGGTACCCTAGCCACTTTGTTCCATAACTTAAAAAAATTTCTAAGTTTTTATGGTTACCCCTTTTACAAGTTATCCCACTTTTCTTGATTTTTCTTGATGAATGATGATTCCAATCACACATTAACATCATTTTAGGGTTAAGGAACCATAATTGTGAAAATCTCAAAAAGTCAAAGTTAACTTTTGTGCACAATTGACTTTTTGTCATATGAATTCTAAACAATGCGATCCTCTATGAAATCCAGTCCTTGGCCTAAACCAAACTTGATGGATTGATTTCATAGGTGTTATAGGGTGTATTAAATCATGTCCAAAGTTTTGGGATCATGTCTTGGTCAAAAGTCAAAGGTGTAACACCCCAAAATTTGCCCTTTTATTTTGAAGCTAACTGGCTTATGTTTCTTTGCATTTCTTGCATTAGCATTTGTGCATGGCATTGGTTCTTAGCATGGGATCAAGGTACTTGGTTCATCTCAAAGGAGTCTCAAGCCTCAAGGTGTGTTGTGGAGGTCATCATATCTTCATAAGATCAAGAGTGGCAAAAGGATTTCAAGTGAATCTTTCCCTCCTAACCAGAGGGACCAAATTAGGGTTCTTGGGTTCAAAGAGCTTCTTGAGAAAACTTTGTGGATTTAAGCATGCTCTCATGGGTTCCATATGCTCCCAAACACTCATACAAGAAGGCTTGGCTAGTGGTTCATTGTGGAAGATGTTCAGTGGATCAGTTGCTTGTGAACCAAGAAAAGTCAACTGTAAGGAGGAAAGTCAACCATGGAATTTGAGGTCCTCTTCATGATTTTTAAGGTCTTATGCCCTCATATGGTCCTCAAAGGCTAGGATTCATACCATTCACCAAGAGCCAAGAGTTTGTGCAAAAGTTACTATTTTTGGAAAATGACCTATAATGTGAAACTTCCATTTTTGGCAACTTTTCAAACCATCTTCACCTTGACTTTTCATCATCAAAGAAGCTTCAAATGAATTTTCCTCAAACATGAAAGTTGAATATCTCTCTCTCCCCTTTCCAAAAAGTACTAGATTATCTCCATATCATTTGTGAAACTCAAGATATGACCAAAAGAAGGGAAGGTGCTTTTTAGGGTTTTCACATGTATCCATTTTTCCACATTTTGCATTTTGGTTCAAAATGACTTGTACTGACCTCTAATGCTTCAAGTCATATTGCAACATCCAAGTACACATCCCAAGGACCATTTTTGACCCTTGAATCACTCCAATCCGTGCCATGTACTTCATGAATTTCACAAAATGCAAATTTGCAAGATGGATTGAACCTCACAAATCAGACCACTACAAAGCCCACACCCAATTCAGATGTGATCAGCAAGAGAAATGTGAATGACTCGTGATGAAAAGCATGACAATGCACGTGTGGATTAGTGGTTTCATCACATCTTGCATTTTTGCAAATCACTTTGGATAGCCTTAATCAAGGGATTAATCAAACCCTAATCATGCTCAGAGCTCTAACCAAGTGTATATAAGGAGAGTCACACGTTCATTCACACCTCATGCACTCTCATTTGCTCTGAATTTCATTTTTCACTTAAAACTTTCCTTCTTCGAAACTCACTCCTCACAAGGGTTTCTGAAGAACTTTTTCCATATTCTTGATCCACATACTCCATAGAACAAGAATCAACCATTGTTTGAAGCTCTAAGCAAGGTTTTCATCAGATTCTAATTTGAGTTGCTCACTTTCAAACTTCAAGATCCAGCCTGATTCAAGCCTCATATTGCATTTATTTTGCAATCAGAAGTTCCGAGTAGATCTGCAGCTTTCTGAAGGTTTTCTTGGTGTATTCTGAGTTCTACAAGTTTCAGGTTAGTGTGAAATTCATGATCCTAGAACTTGTTTTTATGGTGTGCATAATGTTCCTCATGCTTTGATGATCATCCTGATGTGATGTGTTTTTATTTTGGACGTGTATCATGGCTGTATTGTGGATCTAAAGTTTTTAGATCCAAACTTTTCTTCTTCGATTTGGTTTATACATGTATGATCTGTTGAAACAAATTGCATATCTGAAATCCTTGTGAAATTCTGAGTTGAATGATGGTGGAGTTTTTTATTTTTGGGAATTTTTGAGTTTGTGTTTGCCGGAGAAGGTGACCGGAGCTAGGGCTCTGGCACCTGGTTATTTTTCAGGCAGATCAGTGTTTGGAGGTTGAAGACATAATCCTGGCCGTTGGTTGTCCAGATCTGATGGTTCTTGTGTTTCCAGCACATCTAATTTTCACGTGTTTTTATTTTAATATGTGTGTGCGTCTCCATGATTGTTACCATGTGCATCAAATCTGAGCCACACATCTTGTATACTTTGTGTTTTGCTGACTGATTCATGTGTGTTGGATTCATCTGAGGGTTACCAATTTGCCAGCGCATTAAAGTTCCCACATGCTTCTCACGTGAGTTTTATTTAGTCCAGATCATGATTGTTGTGTGTCTCCCCACATTAATTACCATGCGCGTGTGATTTGAGCCATTGATCATGATTACTTTTCATTTGTTGACTGATCTTGGCACGTTGGATTGATCCAAGGGCAATGATTGAGTCAATCTTGTTGACTCTGAGCCTTCATAAGAAGCGCTTTGGGCTTCTTTTCTATTCGCACCCTTGTTTTGGCCTGGTCCAATATTTGAACTAATTTCACTTGCTTAATGCACCCCTGGCTTCTTCATTTTCTTTTTATTTTATTTAATTGTTTCATTTTCATTTTTAATTGTTAAAATTAGTTTAATGCATCAGAAAATTATGAAAAAATTCATGGATCATCTTTAGGATTTTATAAAAAAATTTCAAATTTTATTTTTCCATTTTATTTTATTTTGTGCATCTGAATTAATTGTTTGATTAATTTCCTTTGGAATTGTCTCAATTGTGCACACCCAGCCTTGTTGATTTTTGTTATCATCTTTGGTATATGATTTGCATCCCATGCTTTTTGCATATTTCAGAAGACATCTTGAGGTTATTAAAAACATTTTTTTCATATTTTTAAACTCATTTCATATTGCATTTTAGTCCCTCTATTTGTGCATTGTTCTTCTTTGTTCTTATGCAAATTTGAAGCATTGTTTGAGGTACTTAACCTGTGAATTTTTGTGTGATCTTTTGGCATGTTTCTAGCTTCTGACTTAGCTCACTTGGGTTTTAATTCCACAATTTTTGAATGTCATTTGATATATGTTTGATTATTTGTGCTTAAGTGAATTATGCATGATCATCTCTTGACATCTCTTAACCCTAATTGTTTTGCCATGCCTAATTGTTTGAGTTTCTTTGTGATTCTTTGCATGAGAATTTGATATGATGTTTACCCCTGGTTGAGGTCCCTTATGACCAAATTTTGCAATTTGTGGATCATGTTTGGGTATGCTTTAAGTGCTTGAACTTTGACTTCCTTTTGTGGACTTTCTTTGGTGCATAATGTTTCATGTTTTGATCTTCTCTTGCACATGAGAATTGTTGATGATGGTATGATCTTGATTCTGACTTGCTTTCATCTTCATCTTATTTTTCTCATTTCATCTTGATATGAAGTTCATTGGTGCTTAATTGTGCATTTCATATAAGTATGCTTGCATTCTTTCATGATTACTTTTGCATGCTTACTTGAGATGTTTTGCATGATCTTTGAGACTTGTTTATTGATGCAAGTTAGATATACTTGATATGATGTGCTTGCTGCCCTATCTTGTTTCTTATCTCATCCTTCTCTTTCTCATTCTTCTCTTTCACTCTCTTTCTCCCATGAATCTCAAGACTTGTTTAAGTCTTGGATTCTCTCCCTTTAGAGCTACCTAGTCCAACTTAATTTTTGATGAAGCTTGGAGTAGGATCAGCATTAGGTTTTAGGTAGTTGTCTCTCCTAAGCCTCACTAACCATAAGTCACCCATGCATGATGACATTAGGAATTTTAGTTTCCCTTTAGAGTTTCCTTTGGTTCTTCTCTCATCTCATCTCAAAACTTCTTGAAAACACTTAATAAAGATAAAGTGTATTGCGCACGAGCCTTAAGCGTAGGGAATGAGAAATGAGGGGCTTCCTCTCATCTTTCTAGAGTGCTTAGCGGGCGTCTTGGCTTGGGACGATTCGTTAAGTATTCGTCCCTGTGCCCTAGACTTTTGTGCAGTGCAAGTTATGAACTAACTTAAAAAGAAAACACTTATGTCTAAAAAACACAAAAACAAATTCAAATCTTTTTATCCTTCGGGATTGTTGGGTTTCGAATTTCATTTTCAAAAAAGAGCTCGTCGCTCACGTAAAAAACACTTACCCATCCGTGATCTACATATCCTCAATCGGACGAGAGAGAGGAATCATAGCTAATGTAGTTCGTGGGTACGACCACGGATGGGCAAGTGTTTTTTACGTGAGCGACGAGCTCTTTTTTGAAAATGAAATTCGAAACCCAACAATCCCGAAGGATAAAAAAATTTGAATTTGTTTTTGTGTTTTTTAGACATAAGTGTTTTCTTTTTAAGTTAGTTCCTAAGCTGCATTGCACCAAAGTCTAGGGCACATGGGCGAATACTTAACGCATCATCCCAAGACAGGACGCTCGCTAAGCACTCTAGAAAGATGAGAGGAAGCCCCTCATTTCTCACTCCCCATACTTAAGGCTCGTGCGCAATACACCTTATTATTATTACGTGTTTTAAAGAAATTTGAGATGAGAAGAGAGAAGACGCAAGGGTAACCCTAAGGGGGGACTATAGGTCCTAAAGTCATCATGCATGGGTAACCTACGGTTAGTGAGGTTCAACCTAAACCCTAAAGAAAGGAAAAGAGAGGGAAGGAAGAAGTAAGGGTGACCATGGATACTTATCCATACCCTTAAAGAACTTACCTTTGTCCCTGCATAAAAGATTAGTACAGAATAGGCACAAGTAAGAGAGATGAGGTGAAAGAAAATTAAGCAAAGGCAAACAACAATGATAATAATCAAAACATGAACTCAAAGAAACAAAGGACAACCCTAAAGAAAATGGCACAAGTGCCTTTTCAAACAGATAATCACACAAGGTCAAAGACGCGCCTGCAAGAAAATCTCAAGTGAAAAAAAATCAGATAATTAGAAGAATGACTCCTAAAATTCCCAAATTAAACATTAAAGTTCCTCAACCAGAGGCAAACAACATCTCAAAAGTCCCAGCAAAAAATCAAGATATTAGTCATTCAAATGGTTAGGTAAAGCTCAGGTGGGAATTAGGGTTCAGTGGGCAAAAGGGAAGGACCTAAATGCAATATGAAATAAATTTAAAAATGAAAGAAAAATATTTTTAAGCACTTTAGAATGTTAATGAATGAATGCAAAAGGAACGGATAAAAAATATTTTTCGAATGCAGAGAAATAAAATAAACAAATTGAGTATGAATGAAATGTGTAATGCAAAAAGGAAATTAAGTAAATAATTAATTAGGATGATGAAAATAAAATAAAAATAAAAAATAAAATTTGTAAAAATTTTATAAAATAATACAGATGATATATTAATTTTATGATGATTTTTAGATGTAAAAAACTATTTTTTAAAATTAAAATATGAAATATAATAACTAAAATAAAATAAAAATGAAGCAACGGGCTAGGGGTGTGTTTAGTAGGAAAATGAAGTGAAAATTGGAGTGGGCTGAAGAGTGGGGGGGTGCGAACAGCAACCCAGCCCACTAATTGATCACAAAAACAAAAATAAAAAATGAGTCCACCGTATACGTACCATGTGCCAGGCACATGGCAATTTTAATGTGCTGGCTGGTTATTGCTCGCTTGATTCATCACGCGGTTCACAATTGGTCAACGGAAATGAAAGTAATTCAAATAAAACATTATAGTTGGACGTGCATGGTAATTGCGGTGGGTGAATGTCCACCTGATCGTTAATTTTAATTCAGAAAAAAAATAAAATAAAAGAATATGTGGCACGCCCTGGACCGTCGGATGAGAAAAATGGACGGCTGAGGGTCATCTTCTTCACCAAAAACCCTAGCCGGCCGGAATCTTCCCAGGTCGCCAGAGCCCTAGCTCCGGCCGCCTCCCACCACCACCTGCAAACGTAAACCTGCCCAGAAATCCTCGACCCTTATACCATTCGAACCGGAATTCCACGAGGATTCCAAATCTCTCCTCCAAAATCACAAATAATTAACACATAATACAAATCAAAGGGATTAGTGTTAGGGCAAAAAAATTCAAATCAACATTACAATCAATATACGCATCCAATCACTAAACCAATCATACCAGAATGATCAGTGACAACAACACAACAATATTCACGTAAAAAATTGGAGTTTTAGGATCCTCAAAAATCCTACCAACCTGAGACGGTTCCCCTTGTACACTTGCTTTTGGCTGCGAATAGTAGTTGATTTGCACTCTATGGACTACCAAGAGAAGCTTTGTGGAAGAATTCTAGAGGAACTCCTTGTAAATCGTGAGTTTTGTTGAAATAAAGCTTTAGGGTTCAAATGCTCCAATCCTCCAAATATCACATGTAACTCCCTCTAACCAGTGCATGGATGGGTTTATAAAGACTAGGGTTTGCCTCTGAATATGAATTGGGCTTGGGTATTTCCATGTTTAATGATTTTTGAATTATTTTGGAATTTTGCATTATGTGGAATATACCTCTCTTCATGCATGTTCACTTAAAAATTCCATGATGGATCACTAGCATTTGGATTGATAATTACACCCCTATGGAACTTGGGCCTTGAAAATAATTGATTTATGAGTTTTTAACATTTTGGCAATTTTGAATAATGGAGAATAAGTGAGTAATAACCCATGAAACCACTTGATTAAAAAGCCAAAAATGCTCCTTAGGGATTATTTATGGATATTAGAAAGTGACATGAAACAATGGAATTGATCATAGGCCATCATGCCCAAAGTTGTGAAAATGGCATTATGAGAAACCCTAAAAATCACTTTGCCTTCTTTTGATCATAACTGGAGCTTCACAAATGATATGGAGACCCACTAGTACTTGTTAGAAATAGGAGAAAAAGACCTTCAACTTTCATGTTGGAGAAAAATTCATTTGAAGCTTTCTTGATGGTGAAAAGTCAAGTTGAATACAGTGCAGGAACTTGCCAAAAATGGAAACTTTTCATTATAGGTCACTTTCCAAAATTAGAAATTTTGCACCAACTCCTGATTCCTGACAAATATGTATGAAACTTGACCCCTGGAGACCATATGAGGATATGAGATCTTAAAATCCCTGAAGAGAACCTCAAAATTTCATAGTTGACTTTTCCCCTTTCACTGTTGACTTTTTCCCAAATTCAACTGATTTTCAATCCATTGGCTGATTGAACTTCTCCTGAACCAAGCTAATGGATAATCTTCCACCCCTAGGTATTTAGGGACCCAAGGGATACCATGGAACCAAGTCTTGCCCAAAAAAATCAGAAATAAACTGACTTTATAGCAAACCCTAGTTTTAGTACCCTCAGTCTAGGAGGAAATAGCACAATCTCCAATTCAAATTCCTCTGAATATGATGTGTATCCTCTCCAACAAAGATAAGATATGCCATTTGGTGATGATAAAAACCCAAGGAGCTTGCCCATTGGAGCAATAAACCCTAGAATCTCAAAACCCTAATCTATGCACTGGTTAGGAGAGGATGATTGCCACTTGTGAACTCTTGATGATGTGATAGACCAGATAGGACCTTCTTGGACTGTCTCAAGCACCTTGACCCCATGCTAAGAACCAATGATATGCCCACATGATAATGCAGAATGCAATGCAACATAAGCCAGTTAGTAATAAAGTAAGGAGGGAAAATTTTGGGGTGCAACAGCTGCCCCTATTCAATCAACTTGGTCCTGAAGGTATGATAGCAACGGCTCTCAGACATTCCAGGGTACACGGGGATTGAATACCGAAAGAGCACCGGAAATTTGCTAATGGTGAGAATAATGAGATAGAGTGTACTGAAAAATAAGGAATATGACCTCAACCATATCCACAAAAAACAAATACGACCTCAATCGTACCCACAAAACGAATACAACCTCAATTGTACCCACAAAAGGAAGACTGACCTCAATCACTCTACCCACAAAGAAAAATACGAATACGACCTCAATCGCACCCACAAAAGGAATACAACCTCAATTGTACCCACAAAGGAAGACTAACCTCAATCACTCTACCCACAAAGAAAGTACGAATACGACCTCGATCGCATCCACAAAACGAATACAACCTCAATTGTACCCACAAAGGAAGACTGACCTCAATCACTCTACCCACAAAGAAAAATACGAATACGACCTCAATCGCACCCACAAAACGAATACAACCTCAATTGTACCCACAAAAGGAAGACTGACCTCAATCACTCTACCCACAAAGAATAATACGAATACGACCTCAATCGCACCCACAAAACGAATACAACCTCAATTGTACCCACAAAGGAAGACTGGCCTCAATCACTCTACCCACAAAGAAAATACAAATACGACCTCAATCGCACCCACAAAACGAATACAACCTTAGTTGTACCCACAAAGGAAGACTGGCCTCAATCACTCTACCCACAAAGAAAATACGAATACAACCTCAATCGCACCCACAAAACGAATACAACCTCAATTGTACCCATAAAGGGAGACTGACCTCAATCACTCTACCCACAAATAAAATACGAATACGACCTCAATCGCACCCACAAAATGAATACAACCTCAGTTGTACCCACAAAGGAAGACTGACCTCAATCACTCTACCCGCAAAAGGATAACCAACATAAAGTGGCAACTTCACTGGGGATAACGTGAAACAAAACTTCTGGTTCATACCACCCCTACTGAGAAAAGGATAATGGTAAACTGGATCTCACAAAAGAGAAAGGCCAAACAAAAGCAAACTTCTAACGGACTCAAGATCCACAGATAAGATGACTCCGCTAGGGAAAGGGGAAGGCTAAATAAAAGACTCTGCCGAGGAGCACAAACATGAGGAACGCATCCCTCCAAAATCTCCTGAGTTATGCCATCTCTGTTGGGAAAGAAAACTGGCAAGGAAAGCGTCAAACCTGGCTTATGCTTTGAATGCAAATGTTTGAATTTTTCCGTAATGCTCCACACGAAGTGGAAATGCTACACGTTTTGAGGATGCAATGCAAATGCTTATGATATACAAAAGAGGCCCCTCCAGCAAAATAAATGCTGGAGAGAAAAGACCAATTCAGCTGCGGTTGACAAAAATAAATTGTCCTCTCTGCTGAGAAGGATCACACTGATTGACCCCTTGGATCAGCAACTTCTGCTGGGGATGAGAACCCGAAAGAACTACCGGGGCTACACCTGTCCTTTACTGGAGGTAACATCCAAAACCTGAGATTTCTCCTCTACTGGGGGAGTTGAGAATGAGTGCCAATGATGGAACCGAAAGTCCGTTGCTGAGGATTGCTGATAACCAGTTGGGCTCAGGACCTGCTGGGGAAACTAGTCCATGATACTAGCCTGCTTGGGGATACTGCTGAACTTAGCCTGCTGAAGGGGAGAATGACTTTACTCCCACCTTGCTGGGGATTAGAATATGACATCGTCGGCGAGAGCACGCTTCCTGACTGGATGGGGGAGGTGAACACCCTGATTCTGTGGGGAAATAACGTCTTGATCCGGAGAAAATGCTTCCCAAGTCTCCTGCTGAGGAAGGTCTGCTCTGCTGAGGAAAGTTTGTCCTGCTGGGGAAGGAGCAATCTCAATGCTGGGGGGAGCCAACTGCTGGGGATGTACAATCTGTTGCCCTGCAACCTAACTTGTCTTTATGGTCATAAGCGGCTCTTTGAACTTTTCATCTCAAGAGGATTTTACAGAAGATCGGGCGTTCGCACTGCCCCAGGGTCTTCAAACTCTTGGAGAGATTTATCATATCTCGACATAATTGCCCCAGTCTTTATAATCCACGACGTACATTACCTCGAAGGGAATCGTAATGACTTGACAATACTCTGCTTCAGCATCTTGAACCTTGAGGAGGTGTTTTTAATTAACCATTTTCAGGCGTCGACGATCTCCTATGCTCGAGAGGTGGCCTGCCCCACTATGGGCTTTGAAGTGACTTTGCCCCTGATCTTAGAATGAATGCCCCAGAATAACTGAATTTCGGAGAGATTTCTCGACGTGACTGCCCCAGATTGGCTACATCTTAACACGACTTACTGGAGAGAGGCCCTTCTATACTGAGTCTCCTGGAAGCCTGCCCTTTGATATGATTGTCCTTCAGAATTTCCAAGCATCCCAACTTGGCAGGATCAAGCTTCTTGGCTGACTTTCACTGTGAAAGCTGCATTAATGCTTAGGCACATGTATGCAAACAGAACAATTTATTTATGAGAATGACAATTCTAATGTAACACTCATGTTAACCTTGAAGTTTATTGAAAATACGTCGCAAAGCCTTGTGAACGAATCACTTGCTGGGATGCGACCTTGATTTTTGAATGGTAAAACAATGCGATACCAACAAACCTTATTAACACAACTCGTAGGAGTCAGGAACGCTATCCTGTTGAGGTGCGCTTTAGGAATAAACCCTGTTTCAATTAGGACTTTTAAGGGTTGTTACGCGGTCTGGTTCACGGTTTCAGAAAAAAAGGATTTATGGCTCAAAATTTATCGGTGCCCACCCCCTCTCCGTGATGTTCTCCAGTCCTATGTTCAGTTAATCTGACCCAAGCGCTCATCTCTCAAAAGGTTTATGATTTTCAAGGAACCTATGCCACTAATGGTTTGGCACCTAAGGAGGAATGACAGTCACCCCTTTTTATCTTTTGTGTCTGTAATCACACAAATTTGTTCTTATCGAGGATTTTCTTTTGTAATCCTTTTCGCCTTTTGCTTTTTCTTTCTTTTGCTTTTTGATCCCTAATTTTTGCCTGGACTGACTCTTTTAAGTTTTTTCGATTTTTAAAGTCCAACGGGATGCCCTAACTTTTGCCTAAGTCGCTTGTTTTCAAGTTTCGACTTAGCGGGCTTTCTCTTTTTTTTTTATTCCCCTCTTTTGAACAAAGCGTGTGACACTGGATGTCTTACTTGCTTGACAGGGTTGTGACTGCCTCACTCCTTGATTGTTGATGGATAACCATTGTGGTTTCACATCTCTTTGACGGTGGGATAGAAGGTAATGGTTCCTCGAATGCACACTCTCCTTGAAATCTGAACGCTTGGTCAAACTAACTGACGCCTACCCTTCCCCTGGGTTAAGTATGAGGGGTTTTTTCGTATGAAAAAAGCTCCTACTTCAAGGCTCAAAGGGGTTAACGAGGGTTTATCTCCTTATCTCTCCAGTGTTTAGGGGTTTGAAACAATGCATGTACATCCTCAACAGGGTTTTATCCAAAAGCGTACCATTAGAAACCTGCGTTCTTATTTCGTCATCCTCCCTCAAGAGTTCTAAATAAAGAAAATCGGTATTGCAGTGCATATAAACATTTAAGAGTGAACACGAATGGATTACTTCAAGGAAAACATACTCATTGCATTAATATCATCATAAAAAAACAAACAAGTCTTGCATACATACGATGCTTTAACAAGAAATGAAAAACTACGAATGAAAATGCAAGTAAAGAAGCTGAAGATTGCCATTGCTGAGGAAGCTTAATTCTGTCTGGACGTACTTGCAGACTGAGTGTTCATTTGAGAAAGGAGGCTTCCATTGATGTACATGTCATCTTCAGTGAATACAATGATCTCTGAGTCTACCAGGTCTTGCACCTTGTGCTTGAATACATTACACTCATCAATTGCGTGCCCAAACGTTCCCGAGTGGAACTCGCACCTAGCAGTCATGTCATAATCCGGAGGAATAGGGTATGGTACTGGCGCGGTACCCCTTGTTTGAATCAGAGACTTCTTGAGCAGACGCGTAAACAGCTGACTATAAGGGATTGGAACAGGATCAATTGTCCTCTTGGGCCCTCTTGGTCTTGGTTGCCCCTGTGGCTGATAATTCTGCTGTCGATGCGGATTTGGGCGCCTCACCTGCGCTTGCTCTTTCCTTTCCACATTTGGCTGCGGCACAAATAAAGGTTGCTGACGTAAAACTTCTGTAGCAAAAGGCTGTGGAGAAAGTCCATGGTATGAGGTAGATCCTGCAAAGAGGGGAGGAGCCTTCACTTCTTCTGCAATAATTGGGGTAACATCACCTTGTACATTCACGCCGTCCGATGTGAACTCAATTGCCCCTGCGTCAATCAAATGCTGGACTCGATGCTGAAAGGCCCTACACTCCTCCACAGTATGCCCTGGTGCCCCAGAATGGAAATCACAATGGGCTCTTGCATCATATCCTGGTGGAGGATTACCAGTGAGAGGAGCCAAAGTCCTTTTCCATACCAGTTGAAACTGAAGGAGATACGGCAATAGCTGAGAATATGGTATAGGGAGCGGATGAAAAACTCTTTCAGACTTCTTCTGCCCTTGTGTACACTTTTTGCCCTTGGGCCTCTCTTGGGAGCCAAGACCTAGCTGCTACTGGGAAAGTTCTGGAACTTCCGCTTGTGGAAGAGACTCACGAGGTGATCCATGATTTAAATCAAATTCCAAAGAGATGGGAGGAGTAAGGATCCCTGTTGTGGAAGCGGCCACAGGACTGTCTTCCTTCTTCAACACTGTTTTCAAAATTTCTATGACCAAACCCATCTGAGTCTTCATCTGACTGATCTCCTCCCTCAGCATCCTCTGCTCCTGGAGCATGTCTTCCCCAAATTGACTCATCTGAATCTTCAGTTCACTCAACTCAGCTTGAACTCGTTCCATGATCGACTCTGCAATTTTGAGATTATAACAAGATGAGAATACCGGAGATAAACACCTGTCATGCAAAATGATTATGCAAAATGATTATGAATATGCAAATGCAAATGGACATGTTTGAAAATTCACAAGGCGATCCACCCCTCGATTCCGGTTTAATAACAAGATATAAAGGAACTTCTGCTCATATATTAAGAAAACCAGAGAAAAGCCAGATGTCAACAATCATAGATCCGAGATAACGAGTCTGAATATAAAAACCCTAGGTCCTATCCAACAAGCCTGGTGGTGATCCAAATACAATAAGAGAGAAAAAGAAAACTATGGCACATCATCAAAGTTCACAAGTGTCAATCCCCCCCATCCATTATGCTTTCTGCACCAGTCTTGAATCTCCTTGAACAGCTTTCTGGTATCGGGATGCTTCGGCCTCTGAATTAGCCCTTGAATGAGAAGGTCTCTCCTGTGTATGATCCCATCCAAGTATCTGCATTGTAACTCCCAAGTGTCTTCTCCAGAAACACCATCCACGCTAGGACCCTCATGTCTAGGTTTCTTCACCTCAGCTTGGACTTTCAGTTCTTCCATGGAGGCTATGGCTTCATTGAGTCGACCTTCGACTACTTGTCTCTTGAATATCCCTGATAAGATCTCGGCGTCTCTCTTCTTGAGCATCGACTTCAACTTATCAATCTTAGCTATGTAGTCGTCTTCCTTTCTTTTATTCTCAGCCATGGCAGTTTCTTGGTGATCATTGAACCGGTGAATCTTCAACAAAGCCTTGCCTAATTCCTCCTCCTTGGACCTGAGAACGCTACTGATACCATCCAAAGCTTGTTTCATTCTCTCTCTGGATGCGACCATGTCAGCAAACTCTTTTTCTGCTTTAGCAAGGAGCTCTATCTTCAACTTGGCGGTGTGAACAGCTTCACCCAGCTCATGCTTCCACTGATAAATCTCTCTCTTTAGCTCAATATTCTCTTCCCGCAACCTTTCCTTTTCAGCCCATAATTTGTTATACTTCTCCAACTCAACGGTGGTAGGAGGCTCGATCACCAAAGGGTACAAAGGTGGTTCTATCGGGAATGGAAGAAGCTCCTCTTCTGCTCTCTTATTAATCCACTCTTTATAGGGAGGGAAAGCCCGATTGTTACTTTTCCCGAATGGAATCTTACCCTTCTTAGTCACCTGTTTCCAAGCATTCACAACTTTCCTTATCAACCCTTGATCCTCGATACCATTGAAGAACAAAGATTCTCGGACATCTCGCTCTTCGGGTGGATTCCTCAAAGGATGGCCAAACTGTCTGATAGCTAGGGAGGGATTATAGTTAATTCCACCTATCCTCCCTATCAAGGGAACATTAGGGAATTCTCCGCATTTGCAAATAATCTCCATTCCTAACAAGTCACGATTAATCCAAACGATGTTATCAACAGTCAAGCCCATAACCCTCTTAGACCACTTCAGAGAATCTTTCGTATCAACGAAAGCGCCATATTCAGGGAGACGACTCAGAAACCAAGTAGCTAAGAGCGGCGCACAGCAACTCACGGTTTTCCCACGCCTATTCTCATTCTTATAGTGAACTGAATGGTACACATCACCTAGCAAGGTAGGTATAGGATTCTTCGAAATAAAGATCCTGACGGCGTGCATATCCACCAGATCAGGAATATTCGGAAACAGAACAGTCCCATAGATACACACAGCTGGAATAGCTTGGAAAGCAGTCTAGTTCTTCTCTTTGACATGTATACAAGCTTGATCAAATAGGAACTTCAATAGGAAACCCTTAACTCCTTGTTTTTCTGCAATGTTACTGTTCAGAACAGGCTCACTAATATGAAAAGCAACAGCCATATCTTTTATACCGGGGTGTTCTTCAGGAAAGAAAAATATATCATGACTAATAGGAATTCCCAAAATAAATGAGAACTCCTCCAACGTCGGAGCCAAGATGTAGTCCGGGAAAGTGAAGCAACGCAGAGACGGGTCGTAAAACTGAAGAAGTGTGTGAATGGCATCCTTCTCATACTGGGAGATATTATAGACAAAATTCAGAAGTCTTCCATACCTTCCACTGAACTCTGTACGAACTCCGGAACCAGCCATATTAATCAATTTGTGAATCAATGTCAAAGTCGGCTCTGGGAATGAATAGGCGACAGTCTTCTTTCTCTGAACAGCCATACTGAAGTAACCTCAGAAAACCGGAATCAAGAGTAAGATGCAAGCCCTGAAAAATGTCAAACACGTCAGCATGCAAGAAAAATGATATGCTCATGCAAACATGGGGTCAAGGCACACTGCTGGATGTGCTGTGCTGTTAGCTGAACGAGAAACCAGAAAACCAGAACTCTGAACCATTGAGGAACCCAAATAATCAGACATTGATGAGAAATCCAGAAAACCGGGTAGGTTGAAAGTCTCGGTTACCTGCAAACCTGCAAACGTCCATCCCCTCTCACATGTGGGTACTAGGATGTTCAGTATCCCGGGCTCTCAGGTCGAGAAATGATGATACGTTCACCATTTCTGGTTTGGCATCATCATCAATCGAGGAGGCCTCAACTGATTCTCCAAAACGGAAGGTCCTCAGCTTCTGGCACTGAGGTCGAGAAACAATAGTACATTCATCCCTCGGGGTACAGTATTATCGTCAATCGAGGAGTGCCTCCACTGATTCTCTTCAAAACGTAGGGGTCATCCTATGCGAGCTCCAAAGTGGGCCCTCGGGTGCAAATGGGTTTGCCACAGGATGTGGTCTGCCACTGTCACCACTAAAGAGGGGTGTTTCCACTAAGGTCCTCAATGATCGGTCACCAGAGTCGACAGCTCTCTAGATCAACACCCCAATATGCGCAAGACACACACGTTAGAATGCATCCCAAGACAGCCTCGTCTGGTTGTGAATTTCGTGAACACACAAATGTACCAAGCGGGCACGTAGGTCCCACTACTTTCCACTCTAGTCCTAGGGTATTCTCAAGCCTTGGTATTGGGCTTAGCTCTCGGTCCCACCCAACCTGCAAAACAAAGACAGCCAGCACAACACAGCAGCATGACAGTAATAAAAAATGAAATGCAGAAAATGCGGTAAAAAATAAAAAATAAAAATAAAATACAGCACATAAAGCAAATCAAAACAAAACACCCAACAAAGACAAGCAAGCGTTAGGATTGACTTGCTTAGGGATGGACTAGCATAGGTCAACCAGAGTCCCCAGCAGAGTCGCCAGCTGTCGCTCCCAGGATTTTCATCCAGGTACAAACGCGAGAGTGGCGCGGAAAAACAGAGTCGCCAGCCGTGTAAATTTATCCCAAGAGAGGGAAAGGGAACACCGCATAAACCTGAGGAAGAGGGAAAAGAATGGTCATCGCAACCATAACCTGGGTTCGGGAGTCGGTTACGCGAAGGGAAGGTGCTAGCACCCCACGCGTCCATCGTACTCGATGGGATCCACGCTTGTTGTCTATTCTAAGGGTAAGTTATACTATCATCTAGGGTTGTACTAAGACGGAGAGGGAAAGACAAAAACCGACTCGGTAGGACATCAACGTCCTAGGCCTACGTACCCCCCTTGTGCAATGGGGAATTCAGAGTCAACGTAGTTCGGACCAAGTTCTTTTTGTGTTTTTTATGAGCGACGTTAAGTTCGCGTCCGGCAGTTAGGGTCGATGCCTGTTTGCGACTCAGACGGAAGGTAACGTGCCCTTTTTGAAAATAGCCTTTAAGTTGGAGGTCCCGAAGGACAAAAAAAAGTTTGAAGTTGGTTTGTGTTTTTTAGGACAGAAGTGGCTTAAGTTAGTTCCTAAGCTGCATTGCACCAAAGTCTAGGGCACAGGGGCGAATACTTAACGCATCGTCCCAAGACAGGACGCTCGCTAAGCACTCTAGAAAGATGAGAGGAAGCCCCTCATTTCTCATTCCCCATACTTAAGGCTCGTGCGCAATACACCTTATTATTATTACGTGTTTTAAAGAAATTTGAGATGAGAAGAGAGAAGATGCAAGGGTAACTCTAAGGGGGGACTATAGGTCCTAAAGTCATCATGCATGGGTAACCTACGGTTAGTGAGGTTCAACCTAAACCCTAAAGAAAGGAAAAGATAGGGAAGGAAGAAGTAAGGGTGATCATCGATACTTATCCATACCCTTAAAGAACTTACCTTTGTCCCTGCATAAAAGATTAGTACAGAATAGGCACAAGTAAGAGAGATGAGGTGAAAGAAAATCAAGCAAAGGCAAACAACAATGATAATAATCCAAACATGAACTCAAAGAAACAAAGGACAGCCCTAAAGAAAATGGCACAAGTGCCTTTTCAAACAGATAATCACACAAGGTCAAAGACGCGCCTGCAAGAAAATCTCAAGTGAAAACAAATCAGATATTTAGAAGAATGACTCCTAAAATTCCCAAATTAAACATTAAAGTTCCTCAACCAGAGGCAAACAACATCTCAAAAGTCCCTGCAAAAAATCAAGATATTAGTCATTCAAATGGTTAGGTAGAGCTCGGGTGGGAATTAGGGTTCAGTGGGCAAAAGGGAAGGACCTAAATGCAATATGAAATAAATTTAAAAATGAAAGAAAAATATTTTTAAGCACTTTAGAATGTTAATGAATGAATGCAAAAGGAACGGATAAAAAATATTTTTCGAATGCAGAGAAATAAAATAAACAAATTAAGTATGCATGAAATGTGTAATGCAAAAAGGAAATTAAGAAAATAATTAATTAGGATGATGAAAATAAAATAAAAATAAAAAATAAAATTTGTAAAAATTTTATAAAATAATACAGATGATATATTAATTTTATGATGATTTTTAGATGTAAAAAACTATTTTTTAAAATTAAAATATGAAATATAATAACTAAAATAAAATAAAAATGAAGTAACGGGCTGGGGGTGTGTTTAGTAGGAAAATGAAGTGAAAATTGGAGTGGGCTGAAGAGTGGGGGTGCGAACAGCAACCCAGCCCACTAATTGATCACAAAAACAAAAATAAAAAATGAGTCCACCGTATACGTACCATGTGCCAGGCACATGGCAATTTTAATGTGCTGGCTAGTTATTGCTCGCTTGATTCATCACGCGGTTCACAATTGGTCAACGGAAATGAAAGTAATTCAAATAAAACATTATAGTTGGACGTGCATGGTAATTGCGGTGGGTGAATGTCCACCTGATCGTTAATTTTAATTCAGAAAAAAAAATAAAATAAAAGAATATGTGGCACGCCCTGGACCGTCGGATGAGAAAAATGGACGGCTGAGGGTCATCTTCTTCGCCAAAAACCCTACCCGGCCGGAATCTTCCCAGGTCGCCGGAGCCCTAGCTCCGGCCGCCTCCCACCACCACCTACAAACGTAAACCTGCCCAGAAATCCTCGACCCTTATACCATTCGAACCGGAATTCCACGAGGATTCCAAATCTCTCCTCCAAAATCACAAATAATTAACACATAATACAAATCAAAGGGATTAGTGTTAGGGCAAAAAAATTCAAATCAACATTACAATCAATATACGCATCCAATCACCAAACCAATCATACCAGCATGATCAGTGACAACAACACAACAATATTCACATAAAAAATTGGAGTTTTAGGATCCTCAAAAATCCTACCAACCTGAGACGGTTCCCCTTGTACACTTGCTTTTGGCTGCGAATGGTAGTTGATTTGCACTCTATGGACTACCTAGAGAAGCTTTGTGGAAGAATTCTGGAGGAACTCCTTGTAAATCGTGAGTTTTGTTGAAATAAAGCTTTAGGGTTCAAATGCTCCAATCCTCCAAATATCACGTGTAACTCCCTCTAACCAGTGCATGGATGGGTTTATAAAGACTAGGGTTTGCCTCTAAATATGAATTGGGCTTGGGTAATTCCATGTTTAATGATTTTTGAATTATTTTGGAATTTTGCATTATGTGGAATATACCTCTCTTCATGCATGTTCACTTAAAAATTCCATGATGAATCACTAGCATTTGGATTGATAATTACACCCCTATGGAACTTGGGCCTTGAAAATAATTGATTTATGAGTTTTTAACATTTTGGCAATTTTGAATAATGGAGAATAAGTGAGTAATAACCCATGAAACCACTTGATTAAAAAGCCAAAAATGCTCCTTAGGGATTGTTTATGGATATTAGAAAGTGACATGAAACAATGGAATTGATCATAGGTCATCATGCCCAAAGTTGTGAAAATGGCATTATGAGAAACCCTAAAAACCACTTTTCCTTCTTTTGATCATAACTGGAGCTTCACAAATGATATAGAGACCCACTAGTACTTGTTGGAAAGAGGAGAAAAAGACCTTCAACTTTCATGTTGGAGAAAAATTCATTTGAAGCTTTCTTGATGGTGAAAAGTCAAGTTGAATGCAGTGCAGGAACTTGCCAAAAATGGAAACTTTTCATTATAGGTCACTTTCCAAAATTAGAAATTTTGCACCAACTCCTTATTCCTGACAAATATGTATGAAACTTGACCCCTGGAGACCATATGAGGATATGAGATCTTAAAATCCCTGAAGAGAACCTCAAAATTTCATAGTTGACTTTTCTCCTTTCACTGTTGACTTTTCCCCAAATTCAACTGATTTTCAATCCATTGGCTGATTGAACTTCTCCTGAACCAAGCTGATGAACAATCTTCCACCCCTAGGTATTTAGGGACCCAAGGGATACCATGGAACCAAGTCTTGCCCAAAAAAATCAAAAATAAACTGACTTTATAGCAAACCCTAGTTTTAGTACCCTCAGTCTAGGAGGAAATAGCACAGTCTCCAAATTCAAATTCCTCTGAATATGATGTGTATCCTCTCCAACAAAGATAAGATATGCCATTTGGTGATGATAAAAACCCAAGGAGCTTGCCCATTGGAGCAATAAACCCAAGAATCTCAAAACCCTAATCTATGCACTAGTTAGGAGAGGATGATTGCCACTTGTGAACTCTTGATGATGTGATAGACCAGATAGGACCTTCTTGGACTGTCTCAAGCACCTTGACCCCATGCTAAGAACCAATGATATGCCCACATGATAATGCAGAATGCAATGCAACATAAGCCAGTTAGTAATAAAGTAAGGAGGGCAAATTTTGGGGTGCAACAAGGAGAAATGGCCATTGCTCTTCATATTGGTGAATCCGCTCTGAGCAGTAATATTGTGGAGAAACAAGGAGCTAAGGGTTTCTTATTGAAGTTCTTGTTTGATCAAGCTTGCATACATGTTAAGGAGAGGAATTGGACTGCTTTCCAAGCTATTCTGGCTATGTGCATCTATGGGATTGTCCTGTTTCCCAATATTCCTGATCTGGTGGATATGCATGCTGTTAGAATCTTTATTTCAAAGAATCCTATACCTGCCTTGCTAGGTGATGTGTATCACTCAGTCCACTACAAGAATGAAAATAGGCGTGGAAAAACTGTGAGTTATTGTGCACCACTTTTATCTACTTGGTTTCTGAGTCATCTCCCCGAAGCTGGCACTTTCGTTGATACGAGAGATTCTCTGAAGTGGTCAAAGAGGTTAATGGGCTTGACTGCTGACAACATTGTTTGGTCCAATCATGACTTGCTAGGGATGGAGATTATTTGCAAGTGCGTAGAATTCCCTAATGTACCCTTGATAGGGAGAAAATGTGGAATTAACTATAATCCTTCCCTTGTTATCAGGCAGTTTGGTTATCCTTTGAGAGGTCCACCTGAAGAGCGAGATATCAGAGAGTCCTTATTCTTTAATGGTACTGGGGATCAAGAGATAATAAGGAAGATTGTGAATGCTTGGAAGCAGGTGACCAAGAAGGGAAAAACTTCATTAGGGAAATGTAATAACCGGGCTTTTCCTTCCTATGAAGAGTGGATTAAGAAAAGAGCAGAAGAGGAGCTTCTTCCCTTCCCGGTGGAACCACCTTTGTATCCTTTGATGATCGAGGCTCCCACGACTGTTGATATAGAGAAGTATGATAAGTTATGGGCTGAGAAGGAGAAACTCCGAGAGGAGAATCGTGAGCTGGGCAGAGAGGTTGGTCAGTTGAAGCACGAAAAAGGCGAAGCTATCCATGTTGCCAGGTTGAAATCAGAACTTTTGGCTGTGAAGGAGAAAGAATTGTCTAAAGAAGCCACAGCCAGAGAGAAAGTGGCTCAGGCGTTGAAAAGTGTTAGCAAGGTCCTTTTGTCCAAAAAGAAAGAGTTGGCTTATGCTATGTCAAGAATTCACAGGTTCCGTGACCGTCGGAATACAGCAATTACTGCCAACAGGTTGAAAGAGGACAAGTATCTGGAGCAGATTGAAGGTTTGAAGACAAAGCTTCGGAAAAAGGATAAGGAGATTTTATCAGGGATCTTTGAGAGGAGAGAAATTGAGGAAAAGCTCAAGGAAACCATGGCAGATATGGAACGGCTGAAGATCCAAGCCGAAGTGAAAAGAGCCAGAAGCGAAGGTCCAAGTTCAGGTGGAGCTTCTGGAGAAGATGATTGGGAATTGCATAGTCGTTATTTAACAGGGATCTTGCACAGGAGGGATCTTTTGATTCGGGAGTTGATTCAGAGACCAGAGCATCCTAATACCAAGAAGCTTCTCAAGGAAGTGCAGAATTGGTGCAAAAAGAATGACGAATGGGGAATTCTAGCACGGCTGAGTCTTGATGATATGCCTTAGTTTCCTTGCTGCTGTTTTCTTTGTATTTCCAGGATCACTGCCAGGCTTGTTGGTCGGGGTCTTTGTTTATGCTTATTCAGACTTGTGTTATAACAGATGCTTATTCTCTTTATTGATCAGGAATTCAGTTCTCTTCTGTTATTAAAACTGGAATCAAGGGATAGATCGCCTCGATAATGTTCATACATGTTTGCATTTGCATTTGCATAATCATCTCATTTTGCATAGCAGGTTACCTCGGATTCTCTGGATTTCTTATGCTCTCTCTTTTTGACAGTCAGGATTGATCAACCAGCTCATCGGTATTCTACCAGGCTTAATCAAAGCAGAGTGATGGACAAAGTTCAGGCAGACATGGCAGTTATGCAAGCTTGCATCGATCAATTCATGGAGATGATGCAAGGTGTGGTGTAGAGCCAGAATGAATTCAGAACTCTAGTTCAGCCTTTGGTGGCGCAGGTTGATGAAAATGGTATCTTACACGGTGGTCTTCTTAATCGTGTTACTCCTCTGGATGGAGGTGGTGCTGGTACCAACATTCATATCCCTGGTGCTGGTGGATAGGGTGGGATTCCTTCAGTGGTTGGAGAAGGAAGCACTATTCGAGCTATCCATGGCCATCGTTTTGATGATCAACAGGATGATGTTTTTTCAGTCAGAAGCTTGGATGCTGGCCCTCCTGTGGTCAGTGATGAGAGGATCTGTTTAATCAAGGCGCAATTGAAAAGGGTTGTGAAGCAGGATGATCTGGGAATAGATTTGGACGACCTAGGGTTGGTCCCTGATATTGTCATTCCGCACAAGATTCAGATTCCTACACTGGAGAAGTATAATGGTTCTACCAGCCCGAGAACTCATGTAAAGGCGTATACCAGGAAGATGGATGCCCATGCCAAGGACGAAAAGCTAATGATGCACTTTTTCCAAGACAGCCTGTCCGGCGCGTCTTTGGAATGGTATATGGCGCTGGAAAGTAGAGATGTTCGTACTTGGAGAGAGTTAGCTGCAGCTTTTATCAAGCATTACCAATACAACACAGACATGGCTCCCAACAGAACTCAGCTATTGAGCATGTCCCATAAAAATGATGAAAGTTTCAAAGAATACGCACAAAGGTGGCGTGAATTGGCGGCTAGGGTATAGCCACCAATGCTGGAGAAGGAGATGTTGGATATGTTTATGGACACACTGCCTAAGCACTATTATGAAAAGCTATTGCCTTGTTCACTAAGCAAGTTTGCATATGTGATTGCGATCGAACAGAAGGTAGAGGTTGGAATTAAGGCTGGAAAAGTTTCTAGTGGTGACGGATCGTCCTTCGGGCATGGAAAGAAGCCATTTGATGGTTATAAGAAGAAAGGAGAGGCCAATGCTGTATCATCTTACAAGGGAAAAGGGAAACAGCGCCAGAACAATAATCAACAAGTAGCATTGGTAACTATCCCAGCAACGTTACCTCCACCACAACAACAAAGGAATAATGTTAATCAGAACAGGCAGCAGGGCCAATATCAGAATAGACAAAGAAATGCAGAGAGGCATTTTGAGCAACCACTGATGTCGTATGCACAGTTGTTGTAACATTTACTGCAGTTGCGTCTAGTTGAGCTCCGTACCCTAGCTCCACCAACAGGGGAACTCCCACGAGGCTACGATGCTAACGCACACTGCGATTTTCACTCTGGTGCTCCGGGGCATACTGTGGAGAAATATAGGGCGTTTCATCATAAGGTGCAAGACCTTGTAGACTCCAAGGCTATCAATTTCTCGAATGATGGGCCCAATTGTAATACCCCAAAATTTGCTCTCCCTCTTTGTCATCATAGCATGGCATTATCATCTATCATATCATATCCACCTCATTAACATTACATTGCATTTAACATAGAAAAATGAAGCATAGCATCCTTCGTACCATCAGGGCATGTGATCAGGTGGAAGGTGGACAATCAAGGAATCATTCAAAGCACAAAAAGGTCAATCAAGTTTCCTCAAGGCAAGCCAAGAGGCCTTTCATGTCTCATACTATCTCAATGGAACATCCACAACCTCAAGAATGAGAGAATCAATGGGAGATTGAAGCACTACATCTTTCACTATGCAAGAGGTTCAAAAAATGAAGGAAAACCCTCAAAAGAGATAGCTCATTGATCCAAAATCATCCTCAAATGGCATATATCATCATCTTTTAAGAGGATACATAACATACTCTGAGGAATTGGAAATTGAAGACTGCACATTTTTCTCCTAGGAGGTGGGCTCCAAAACTAGGGTTTCTAATAAAATCAGGGAATTTTTGATTTTTTGGACCAAATTTGATGTCATGGTATTTCATATGTCCCTAAGTGTATGGAGGTGGAAAATTGCTTCTCAATTGGTTTTGGAAGTGGTTCAATTGGAAGAAAGATCAGAAATCAGGAAAATTGGGGCCAAGTCAAATAATCAGAGGAAAAAGTCAACTCTTGACTTTTTGAGCCCAAAATCATGAAATTCATGTTACATATGTCCAATGTACAAAATTTGATCAAGAAACTCCAAAGGAATCATGAAAAAATCAAGATGTAAAAAGTTGCCATTTTTGGATGAAGAAGGGTTACTAAATATAGCAAGTTTTGGCCATTTTGCATCAGAGTTTGAGCCAAGGCCATTTAAAATTGGGGCATCAAATGAAAATTCCACTCGGCCATAACAAAAGATCTTGTTTCAAGCTTCAAATCCATGTGTGGAACATCTCCATTGGATAAAAATTGAGTGAGATATGATTGATCAAAGTTTGAGCAAAGTAGGTTCAAAACTAGGTCATGACCAAGACTTTGAGGGCACGCGCGCAGTCATTTTAACAAACATGTGGTGGGCCAAATGACCACTCATTTTTCTCATGGTTAAAGGCCTCAAATGAAAAATCTTTCAACATGAAAGTTGTTCCTCTAGGTGAGATCTTTAAGATTGGTGTTCATGTTTTTTTCACTTGATCAAAGGGGAAGAAGTTATGTTGAGTCCAATGTGCTTTGATCATGCTGAAAACCTAGGGGCCATGTTACCTTGTCAACCAACCTTTTCCACGCCCTCATACCAGTTCCAAACCTATGTGTTATAAGTCTTTTTTCAACTTCTTCCAAGCATCATTTCACTTCATTTTTCATACCAAACATGTAGCATTACATCTCCCCTTTCCAATGACTCCAAAAACACACCAATTCATTCATTGAGCAGAGAGAAAAACTTCCTCAAACCACCTCATGTTGGCACTGGTGCATTGACAGTTTAGTGCATGATTTTGGCTCAGTCATCCCACAAACACTTCACGAATTTTATTTCCCCATTTAGTCAAGCATATGTTACTTACACAATGCATACTATCACGTGCCATACATGGGAATAGAAAGAACAAACTTGCTTAGCAAGTTTCTGTCACAATAACCTCACCACCTCAGCTTCACTCTCATCCTCACCACAACTGTTATGAGCTTGACCTCACCATAACCCAACCTTGGCTACTCGCCCCTAACTAACTTGACTCAGTTAGTTAGGGTGGACTCAGTTTAACCACCTTGACTCACTTAACTCCACTCACTAAACCATGATTAGAACTCACCATAAATAGAAGTCACACTCTCCAATTTAGGAGCGAGCTTCATTTTTCTCATTTTTCACTCTCCCTCTCAAACACTCTCGCATTCTCTCCACCATCTCTCTCTGCTCGAATCTTCATTCACCTTCATTTACTTCATCTTCATCATCATCAATGGCACAAGACTGAAGTAAGAACCATCAAAATCCACATGAATTCCTCAAGTGAAGCTTCATCAACATTTTGATTCTCTCTCTGCTTTCAATATCTCAAGGCTCAACTGCATTTATTTTGCACGAATCTAGCTCCATATCAAGAGTGGATCTCTGGTTTTCTTTTGCTTCAAGGATCTGCAAACTTCAGGTTTCAATCACTCCAACTCTATTGCATTTTTTTAGCTTGTTTCTATATGGTTTAAAGCTTATTAGAAGCTGCGTGAGTCCTGGCTAGTTGATAGGCTCTTTAGGAGTTTAGGTGTGATTTTAGGGCAAATTGTTTTGGCTCGTTTTGTGTTATGTGTGCATGATCTATGAGAAATAATGGTGTATTCTTGATCTCCATAGCTTCCTCTTCATTTTGGTATATGAATGATGCATTTCTGTGAAAGTTGAAGTTTGCAGGTGGTGGTGGTTCGCCGGAGAAGATGACCGGAGGTCCTTCTCCGGCCAGTGGTTGAATGTTAGGGTTTAGCACGTTTTAATCCTGTTCGTTCATTTTTCCTCATCGTATGGCTAAGGGCGTGACAGCACATTAAAATGCATGTGCATGTCATGTGCATCATTTCTGAACTCACTTAAGCATTATGTGGTGTGGCACATGGTAGGGAGTATGGTCATTCATGTACATGCGTTAGATTAGCTTACTTTGACTGGTTGTTGACTTGACTTGATCCTATGGTTGTTATTGTTTTGACTTGGTTTGACTGAAGTGCATGGTTACTAATGTGTACTGGCGCGTAAATGGACTTAAGCCTTATGCTATTCACACCCCACGCTTTCAAAGCCCATTCATATTGAACTCACATTTTGCTATGCTTGCACCCCCATTCACATTTACATTTCACTTTATTTTTTTTATTTTCATACACGTTTGCTTTTTAATTTTTAAAAATACTAAATAGTATCATAAAATTCCACAAAAATTCATGAGTATCATTAAAACATTTAGAGAATTTTTGGTGATTTTATCTTCTGATTTTATGACATTTTTATCCCTGCTCCATAATTTTCTTTGAATTTCTTTGGTGTGCATTCTTAATGTGGTACATGATCTTGTTTAATTTTGTTCTTGATCATTAAAAATTGTTTTGATGCTCTTCTTTTTGCATTGAGTCATTAGCATCTTGAGGTATGTTAAGTGATGTTTATTTGTTTTTTTAGGTCATTTTATGGCATGTTTGGTGTTCACTTTTGTGTTACTTGGTATGTGCATCCAATTTGACCTAAATGCTTTGTTTGACATCATTTTGCCTTGGTTCCTTGCATGATACTTTGATATGTGATTCATCTCTGATTAGTGAACTTCAATACCATGTTTTCATAATTTTCATGAGGCCATTTGATTTTTGTTTGATGCATTTCATTTAAAGCATTATAACATGTCATATCATTGTAATCTTTTGTGCATGTTTACATGTTTTCTTTTGTGTATACTTGCATGATCATTTGCCTATTTGGTGAGCTACACTCTTGACATTATAGGACATTGATACATATCATATGTCATCCTTGCTTGTTGATTATCATTTGAACCTTGTGCACCTTTAACATGTTATGTTTGCATTTTCCTTTGTTTGGAACTTCCATTTCAATCCTACTTCTTCTATCACTTCTTAAAAGTCTTGATGTGCCTCATAAATACTTATGAGATGTTTGTGAATCATTTTTCATTTCATTTCAATTCTGATCCATGGATTACATGTTCCATTTATGCACATTTCTTCTTTTTCCTTTCATCTTTCATTCTCCCTTTTCTTATGATATCATGTTCTAATGTCATGGATGATGTTTGTTGCCTATCTACTTGAGTTTGCTTGATAGTAATCATTGGTTTTCTATATGATGTACATTCTGGTTGTGGTTCTAGGATTTGATTTCTCATTTAATTCTTTTGAGTTTTATGATGCATTACATGTTCTTTTACTTCTTATACTTCTTATACATGTTTACTAACCATGTAGGGGCTTTGGTAAGTTGCAATTGAGTGTGGATAAGGAATCCACATTCAAATTTCTTTCCTTTCATCTCTTTTACAATTCCATTTTGTGTTTTGTTAAGCACTTATGTGCTTTCTTTTAACAACTCATCACCTTCCCTTTTTTGGATTACAATTCATCTTCTACTTTAGAAGTGAATTGTTTAATTCACCCTTTCTTTAGACTTTAGGGTGGAACCTCACAAACCATTAAGATCACTCCCTTTAATCTTCAATTAGGATTGAGTCTTAGTTCATATAGATTTTTACCTTTTCTCCTCTCTTGAGTCTTTCATCTTCTCATCTCAAAGAAAATTCAAAACATATAATAAAGGTAGGCATTTATTGCATTTAGGCCTTTCATATAAAGAAAAGATTATAAGGGGTCTTCTCTTATAATCTTAAAATGTATAGCATATAACCCATCTTGGGTTGATGTGTTAAACATTTGATCTTATGTGAGGGACTTAAATGCAATACTTGTTGAAGGTACAAATAATAAAAAACACTTCTTCATTTCATAATCAATAAAAACACTTAATAAACACAAGTATGCTAGTGTGTTTGAACCTTGACAATTGGAACTAAGTGTGGGGGTCTTCTTCACTCTTAGTGTGCTTTCTTACCCATTCCATCTTGGAATGTGAGAATGTACACATTCCAATGACTAAGATTTAAATACACTATCATATGCAAACAAATCCAAAACACTTCCTTCTAAAAGACAAAAACAAACAATAACGTCTTTCCTTCGGGAATTCTTTTCTCACCTCATTCACTCTTAGCGTACGAACGCGCTTCTACTCGTTCTCTTGCAAGATGGTAACGCACTCGGACCAGCGAGCCTGCAACACCTGAGCTAGAACGTAAGCCGTTCTCTAAAAAACACAAATAATTCATCCCTAGTGAGGGGAACTACGTCGCTCTGATTCTCATGCTCCCGATGAGATACGTAGGCAGTGGGGTAGGGCCCATGCGAGCACTCCTTTTATTTTCCCTACATTTGTTTCTTTTCTCTTTCCATTCCTTTTCCAGTTCTTTTTGTAGCACCTTTCCTTACACCCTTTGATTGAGACAAGCAAGCGTGGATCCCATCGGGTACGATGGACGCGAGGGGGTGCTAATACCTTCCTCTCGCGTAACCGACTCCCGAATCCAGTTCTCTTGGTCGCAAGACCATGCTCTATCCTTTCCTTCAGGTTTATGCGGTGTTTCATTTCCCTCTCTTGGGATAAATACACATTGCTGGCGACTCTGTTCGGTGCCACTTTCGCGTTTGTACTAGGATGAAAATCCCGGGAGCGACAGCTGGCGACTCTGTTGGGGAAAGTCAGACCTCTTGCTGGTCCATCCTAAGCGAGTCAATCCTAACGCTTGTCTGTTTTTCTTTCATTGGGTGTTTATTGTTGTGCTGTATTTACCATTTTACTGTATAGTTATTTACTGTATATTACTGTATATTACTGCATTTACTGCATTTTACCATTTTTATTCCATATGATATATTATGCTATGCTGGACTGTGCTGTTTTCTGTTTGGCGGGATGGGATTTCTGAGAGATAAGCCCATTACACAGGCTTGAGGATACACTTAGAATTAGAGTGGAGAGTAGTGGGACCTACGTGCCGTTTGGAGTGCGTTGGGTGTTCACGAAATTCACAGCTAGACGAGGCTATCTTGGGACACGTCGTGGCATGCGCATCTTGCGTATTCCAGGATGTAGATCTAGAGAGCTGTCGATTCTAGTGACCGATCATGAGGACCTTAGTGGAAACATCCCTCTTTAGCGGTGACAATGGCAGACCACATTCTGTGGCAAACCCATTCGTACCCGAGGGCCCACTTTGGAACTTGCATAGGATGACTTTTATTTTCTAAGGGGAGTCAGTGGACGACCTCTTTGATTGGCATAGCATTGTATCCTACGGGCTGAATGTGCTATGGCTTCTCAAACCTCCGAAGCTGACAAGCCTTATTTTCTAAGAACCACATGTGAGTATGGGCGGGATGGTTACAGGTTTGCAGGAAACCCAGCCTCCTACCTACCTTACTTGTGATTCTATGATGATTTCAGACATTGTATCCTATGACAGTGATTTAAGTGTTCATCTCAGATATTGCCAGATTCAGTACAGAGACACAGTGCACACAGTTTAATACAGACACAGACACTTGATTACCTGATCACATGCCCTTTTGCATTGCATTATCATATCATAACAGTTATGTTTGTCATTTTCAGGTGCATAATACATTTCTGATTCCAATCCATGGGTTCAACAGAGATCGTTGCCGAGAGAAAGAACAATGTGTCTTACAAGTTTCCAGATCCTGTTTTGGATTCATTGCTCAAAATTATAGATATGGCTGGTCCGGGTATTCTTGATAGGTTTCAGAAGAGCTACGGGAATTTGGTTGGGATGGTCCGTACAATCACCAAGTATGAACATGATGCTTTGCACACTCTGCTGCAGTTCTACGAGCCTTCGTTGAGATGCTTTCTTTTTTCAGATTACATTTTGATGCCAACACTGGAAGAATTCTCATTTATTTTGGGAATTCCGATCACGCCGGCAATACCATTCTTCTCTGGTAGTTCTCCCAGCGTAAAAGAAATTGCTGCTGCGTTACAAATGGATCAGGCAGTGGTAAAGAGTGGTGTGAGCAGTAAAAATGGAGTTAGCGGATTTCATTTAGAATTTCTGTCTGGACAAGCCCAAGAGGCTGCAAGTGCTAAAAATTGGACAGTTTACAATTCCATTCTGGCTCTCTACATATATGGCCTAGTTTTCTTTCCCAATCAGCAAGACTTTGTGGATATGCAAGCAACGAGAGTTTTCGTCCTTAAAAATCCAGTCCCTACTTTGTTAGGAGATTTTTATCATTCCGTGCATTACAAGAATGAGAAAAGGAGGGGAGGATCTGTTAGTTGTTGTACTCCACTACTGAGTCATTGGTTTTTCAAACATTTGCCTCAGACAGGTGCCTTTGTGGAAACCAAAGACGTGGCGAAATGGTCTAAACGATTGATGGGTTTAACTGCTGATAACATTGTATGGTTTGGCCACCGGTTATTGAGAATAGAGCTTGTCACAAGATGCGGAAATTTTCCAAATGTGCCTTTGATTGGCAGAAAAGGAGGGATCAATTATAATCCAGTTTTGGCCATCCGACAGTTTGGGTATGCTTCCAGGGATCCTCCTACAGAGCAAGATGTGGAAGAATCTTTATTCTTTACAGGAACTAAAGATGCGAAGGTGGTAGAAGTAGTGAATGCTTGGAAAGATAAGCACAAAATTGGAAAAGCAGTTTTTGGAAAAGGAGATTGTAGATCTTATCCTGAATATGACAGGTGGATTGAGACGAAAGTAAAGGAATTGCTTTTACCCTTTTCAAGGGGACCTCTTTTATGTTCAGTACAGCTAGAACAACCCACTATGGTGGCTATTGAAGAATGTGAGAAGTGGAAGAAAATGGTCAGAGAGTTGCAGATAGAGAATTCTGGAATGAGCAGGTGTCTTCAGAAAGCTCTAGCTGACAACAAAGAGTTGGAAAAGAGAGCCTTGAAAGTGGAAAAAACCTTGGCTGACAAAGAGGAAGATTTTGATGACAGAGCTCGGTACTTTCGGAAACTTACTTTGGGAGCAGATGACACTAGTCAGGCTCACAAGATTACAAAACAGGCTTTAGCCCGAAGCAAGGATTCATTAGCTCAACTTCGTCAAGCTTGGGATGAAGTCAGAATTGAAAATGCCGAGTTAAAGGATCAGTCGAAGACTAAAGACGAGGAGCTTAAAAAGGCACATGAGCAGAGGAGAAAGTATCGGGAAAGTCTCGGTAAAAGTCAAGAACAGTTAGAAGAAGATAGAAACCAGCTGAAGAATACCAAGAAAGAGCTTGAAGAAGCCATGATAGAAAGAGAGATACTCAAGACGTAAGCTGGCGTAAAGAGACACAAAGGAGTGCATGATGACGAAGCTCTTATGCTGTATATGGGTTCTTTAACTGAAGCTCTTGAGAAAAGGGATGTCTTGATCAAAGAAATGATTGAAAAGCCGAATCACCAGCGTACCCGTATACTTTTTGAGGAGATCAAATACTCAAGTAATAAGCTGAAGGATGTGGAATTGTCAGATTGATGATCTTTTCCCTGTATTTTGTTGTTAATGGTTACCATCAGGCTTGTTGATGGATCCATTTTTTCCTTGTATTGCATTGGCGGATGAGCCTTTCTTAAATACTTGAATACTTTGTTGAATGAGTATGAGCAGTTTATTCAGAATTACTCTTTATCAGATATCTGTACACAAGCACATGACCACTACACGTCTCTTTATATCACGATTTCTGGTCTTCAGATTTCCGTGGTTTGGATTGGAATCAGGGTGTAAAGCACTTTGGAAATGATAAACATAACATTGCATGGCATTGCATATCATTCTGCATTTATGTTACTTGCTTTTCAGGTACTCGTTGCAGGGTCTCTAACCTTTATTTGGTTTCAGGCAGTATAGCTGAGAATCATATTCACCGATATTCGACGCGAAGAAATCAAGTAAGAATCATGGATCAAGTGCAAAGTGATTTGGCCGAAATGAGGGCGCGTATGGACCAGTTCATGACCCTCATGACTGGCATGGCGCAAAATCAGGAGAGATTGAGGCTTCTGGTCGAGCGTCCAGATAATGGGCCCGAAGGTGATCAGCATGACAATTCATAGGGACATGGCATCCCTCCTCCCGGTGGCAACCCTCCTCCTGGTGGTAACAATCGGGGTAATGGAAATGGTAGGCATGCTGGTGTTACTCTTGAAGATACTCTGGAAGACCAATTTACTCTGCTAGATGCTGATGTGGGTAATCAAGGTGATCGAAGGTATGATGAGTTAGCAGAAAAGATCAGGGCCATAGAATGCAAGAACTCTATGGGTATTGATGTTACCAGCTTGGGGCTGGTCCCAGGAGTCAGAATTCCTCCTAAATTCAAGCCTCCGACTTTTGATAAGTATCACGGCAATGCGTGTCCCCAAACGCATCTTCAAGCTTACTTTGGGAAGATTTCAGCCCATACGGATGACGAGAAGCTATGGATACACTATTTTCAGGACAGTCTGGCTGGGGCGTCCTTGACCTGGTATATGAAGTTGAATAGAGCTGCTGTGAAGAGTTGGAAAGATCTGGCAGAAGCGTTCTTGAAGCAATACCAGTACAATATTGACATGGCGCCCAACCGCACTCAATTGCAGGGGTTGTCACAAAATGCCAAGGAGAGTTTCAAAGAATATGCACAGAGGTGGAGGGAAATGGCTGCCCAGGTTCAACCTCCCTTGTCAGGCAGAGAAATGGCAGATATGTTTATGGGCACCTTGCAAGGGGCCTATCTTGATAGATTAGCTGCTTATCCGTCAACTGGATTTGCTGATATTGTGATTGCGGGAGAAAGAATAGAAAGTCTGTTAAAGCTTGGAAAGATCCAGGATGTGAGTGGGGCTGGCTCTTCGGGGACGAAGAAACTGTTTGCTAGTAACCAGAAAAGAAGAGAAGGTGATACGAATGCTGTGTTTAGAGGACGAGGCAGAGGGCGTTCTCAAGCTTATTATCAGGTAGATGCTGTAACAATCCCCACACCGTCTGTTCAGAAACAACAACCCCAACAACAAGTTCAACAGCAACAACCTTTTTTCCAGCAAAGGTCTAGGCAGAGGGATCGTAAGATGGATCCTCTCCCTATGACTTATGCCGCGCTGTTGCCCCGACTACTCGAGTTAAAGTTGGTAGAACTCCGTACTATGAAAGCTCCGGTTGCTGGAAACCTGCCACCTAACTTCGATGCTAATGCTCGTTGTGAGTTCCACTCAGGTGCTCAGGGGCACTCCATTGAAAAATGCTGGGCTTTCCATCATAAAGTACAAGATTTGATTGATGCTAAAGCCATCAATTTCTCTCCCGCTCCTAATATTACTCAGCATCCCATGCCTGATCATAGTGCAGCAAATGTGTACGCTATTGAAGATGGGAGGAAATTGAATCTGGTGACAGATATCCATCAAGTGAAAACTTCTTTGTTGGTTGTAAAAGATCGTTTATTGAAGGGACAGGTGTTCTCGGGCTGTAATCAAGATTGTTCCGAGTGTATGAATCAGGAGAATGGCTGTAATAAGTTGAAGGTGGGTTTACAGAATCTGATCGATGAAGGATGTCTACAGTTCGACAGAGTCGTGAAAGACACTGATGAGATATCAACCGTGACCATCTATTACACTCCCGCTGAGATTCAAATGCCGGTCAATGCAGTTCCCGTGGCGAGTGTTGCGCCAGAAAGGCCCAGTCCTGTCACTATCACGGTGCCAGGACCAATTATGTTCACGTCTACGAAGTCTATCCCATGGCACTATGGGGCAGATGTATATTACGAAGGTAAAAAGCAGGAAGTTGAGTCGTCAGTCAGCCCAAATATTGATAACGTAGGGGGTGTAGGGGGCTTTACAAGGAGTGGAAGGTTGTTCGCTCCCCAAACCTTGAGAAGTGATAAAGAGGCAGAAGCCGCAGCAAAGGCTAAAGGTAAACAGGTGGTTGAAAATGCGCCTACACCTGAAGCAGAGACAAAGATTACTTTTGATAAGGAAATGGAAGAATTTATGAAGATAATCAAGAAAAGCGATTATAAGATTGTGGACCAACTGAATCAGACCCCTTCAAAGATTTCAATCTTGTCACTATTGATGTGCTCTGATGCGCATCGGCAGGCGTTGTTGAAAGTGTTGAAGAGTGCATACGTGCCACAAGAAATTACTGTTAATCAGCTCGAGGGCGTAATCTCCAATGTTAATGTTAGCCATGGCTTGGGCTTTACAAGTAGAGATTTGACTGTTGAAGGAAGAAACCATAATAAGGCTTTGCATATCACGATGAAGTGTAAGGGCGCAGTGTTATCTCATGTACTGGTAGACACTGGTTCATCACTCAATGTCTTGCCCAAGAAGGCATTAATGAAGCTGGAAGTTGATGGTTTGATCTTAAGGCCTAGTGAATTGGTGGTCAGAGCATTCGATGGAACTAGACGATCTGTGTTTGGTGAGGTGGAATTGCCCGTACAAATTGGACCACAGGTATTCAAATCCACGTTCCATGTAATGGACATACAACCTGCATATAGCTGCCTATTGGGGCGCCCTTGGATTCACGGAGCCGGGGCTGTTACTTCTACTCTACATCAAAAGCTAAAGTATGAGTTTGAAGGGCAGGTTGTGACGGTGTGTGGGGAAGAAGACATCTTTGTGAGTCACTTGTCCACATTCAAGTACATTGAAATGGATGGGGAAATTCATGAGATGCTGTGCCAATCATTTGAAGCAGTCAATATTGACGATGCACCTGAGTCTTCTTCTGTACCAATTAGGGCCGGTACCTCCATTTCATCTTACAAACAAGCTGTCGAAGTCGTCAGGGCAGGCAACGCCCAAGGTTGGGGCAGGTTGATAGAGACCCCAATGAAGGAAGACAAATTTGGTATTGGTTATCATCCCTCTACAACTTCAGATGCGGGGAGCAGGGGACCCATTACTTTCAATAGTGGGGGAATTATCTACACGGACCAGTCTTGTGCAGCCACAGAGGATAGTGTTGACAGTAATTGTGACCTGGACAACTGGGTACGCCCTCATGCTCTGGGACAACAAGTGCAAAACTGGTCCGTTGAAGAAGTCATCCGGGTTACTCTTCAGACAGAGTAATTTTTCTTTGTTTTTTTTCTAACCATAATGCATGTCAAAATCTTGCGCTCTGCCCAAGGCGTATAGATTCATTTGTAGGGCCACCATGGTTGCATTTGCAATGTTTAATCATTAATAAAGGACGTTTTGCAATTAAATTTTGTTCTCTGTCTTTCAGTTTTTATTTTTGCACAAAAATAAAATGGCAATGTTTCATTTTCTTTTGTTTTGCTTAAAAATAAAATTCTAAAATAAGGCATGAACCCGTTCATGCAGACTTGATCCTCCGGATACCACTGATAACGATTTTGATATGGCAATGTATGACTTTGACAATCCGATTTATCAAGCCGAAGAAGGGGATGAGAAAGATTGTGAACTCTCTGAAGAACTGGCCAGATTGTTGAAACAAGAGGAAAGGGTCATCCAGCCTCATCAGGAGACTGTAGAAATCATCAATATTGGTACAAAGGACGCCAAGAAAGAGATCAGGATTGGTGCCAGCTTGCAAGCAGATGTGAAGCAAACTTTGACGGAAATGTTGCGCGAGTATGTTGACATCTTCGCCTGGTCGTATCAAGACATGCCGGGGTTGGATACGGATATTGTCGTGCACAGGCTGCCATTAAGAGAAGAATGCCCGCCAGTCAAGCAGAAACTTCGTCGGACTCACCCCGACATGGCTTTAAAGATCAAGGAGGAAGTCCAGAAGCAGTGGGATGCTGGTTTTCTTGCTGTGACAAAATATCCTCCGTGGGTAGCCAACATCGTGCCAGTACCGAAGAAAGATGGAAAAGTGAGAATGTGTGTGGATTATCGAGATCTTAATAAAGCTAGCCCGAAAGATGATTTTCCACTACCTCATATTGATGTGCTGGTCGATAATACAGCTCAGTTTTCAGTGTTCTCATTTATGGACGGTTTCTCCGGGTACAACCAGATCAAGATGGCACCTGAAGATATGGAGAAGACCACGTTCATTACTCCGTGGGGTACATATTGTTATAAAGTAATGCCTTTTGGGTTGAAAAACGCAGGGGCAACGTACCAGCGGGCGATGGTGACATTGTTTCATGACTTGATTCATAAGGAGATCGAATGTTATGTAGATGATATGATTGCCAAGTCGAGAACAGAAGAGGAACATCTGATTAACTTGAAAAAGCTGTTTGAAAGGTTGAGAAAGTTCCGTCTGAGATTAAATCCAAACAAGTGCACGTTTGGGGTGCGTTCTGGAAAGTTACTGGGTTTCATTGTGAGCGAAAGAGGAATCGAGGTTGATCCTGCCAAGGTGAAAGCAATACAAGAAATGCCTGAGCCGAGAACAGAAAAAGAGGTTCGTGGTTTCTTGGGTAGATTGAACTACATTGCAAGGTTCATATCTCACCTAACAGCCACGTGTGAACCAATATTTAAACTGCTAAGAAAGGATCAAACGGTCAGGTGGAATGACGATTTCCAATTGGCATTCGATAAGATAAAGGAATATTTGCAGGAACCTCCGATTCTAATGCCTCCAGTTGAAGGGAGACCGCTGATAATGTATCTGACAGTGCTTGAAGGTTCCATGGGTTGTGTTCTCGGGCAACATGACGAGACAGGTAGGAAGGAGTATGCTATCTACTACCTGAGCAAAAAGTTCAATGATTGTGAGTCCCGGTACTCCATGCTTGAAAAGACATCTTGTGCGCTTGCATGGGCCGCTAAGCGATTGAGGCAATATATGGTTAGGCACACAACCTTGTTGATTTCAAAAATGGATCCTATCAAGTACATTTTCGAGAAACCAGCATTGACAGGCAGAGTTGCACGGTGGCAAATGGTCTTGACAGAGTATGACATTCAGTACACTTCACAAAAGGCCATCAAAGGAAGTATCTTGTCCGACTATCTTGCGCAACAGCCGATTGATGATTACCAACCCATGAAATTTGACTTCCCTGATGAGGACATCATGTTTCTCAAAGCTAAAGACTGCGAGGAACCACTTCCGGAGGAGGGGCCAGACCCTGAATCCAAATGGAGTCTGATGTTTGATGGGGCTGTCAATATGAATGGGTGCGGAGTTGGAGCAGTTCTTATCACGCCGGAAGGTGTTCATATGCCTTTCACTGCACGAATAACTTTCGGATGCACCAACAATGAAGCAGAGTACGAAGCTTGTATAATGGGGATCGAGGAGGCGGTTAATCTACGGATTAAAACCCTTGATATATTCGGTGATTCAGCTTTGGTAATCAATCAAGTGAAAGGGAGTTGGTACACGCACCAAGCAAATCTAATGCCGTATAGAGATTATACAAGGAGATTGCTGACATTTTTCACAACAGTAAAACTGTACCATATTCCTCGAGATGAGAATAGGTTCGCTGATGCCTTGGCCACTTTGTCTTCCATGATCAAAGTGCAAGGATGGAACCATGTACCTAAGATTGAGGTATCTCGCCTTGACAGACCAGCATTTGTGTTTGCGGTCGATGCAGCGTCTGATGACAAGCCATGGTTTCATGACATTAAGTGTTTCTTGAAAAGTCAAGAGTACCCGCCCGGGGCATCGTCCAAAGACAGGAAGACGTTGAGAAGGTTAGCTGGTAGTTTCTTCTTGAACAAAGATGGCGTGCTGTATAAAAGAAATTTTGACACGGTCCTGCTTAGATGTGTGGATAGACATGAAGCAGACTTGTTGATGATTGAAGTGCACGAAGGCTCTTTCGGTACCCATGCCGGAGGGCATGCAATGGCTAAAAAGTTGTTAAGATCGGGATATTATTGGTTGACTATGGAGTCAGATTGTTGCAAATATGCCCGCAAATGCCATAAATGCCAGATCTATGCAGATAAGGTGCATGTGCCTCCAAATCCGTTGAGTATCATGTCGTCGCCTTGGCCGTTTGCCATGTGGGGCATTGATATGATCGGAAAGATTGAGCCTACAGCTTCCAATGGTCATCGTTTCATCTTGGTGGCAATTGATTACTTCACCAAATGGGTTGAAGTCGCATCCTATGCCAATGTTACAAAACAAGTGGTCGCTCGTTTCTTAAAACGGGATATCATTTGCCGATATGGAGTTCCCGAAAGAATCATTACCGATAATGGTTCTAATTTGAATAATAAGATGATGGCTGAGTTATGTCGTGACTTCAAAATCGAACATCACAATTCTTCTCCGTACCGCCCAAAGATGAATGGCGCGGTCGAAGCGGCCAACAAAAATATCAAGAAGATTGTACAGAAGATGGTTGTCACGTACAAAGATTGGCATGAGATGTTACCATTTGCTTTGCATGGGTATCGAACGTCGGTACGCACGTCCACTGGGGCAACCCCATTCTCACTTGTATATGGTATGGAGGCAGTACTACCGGTTGAAGTGGAGATTCCGTCTCTCAGAGTCATGATTGATGTTAAGCTAGATGAGGCTGAATGGGTACGAGCCAGATTTGATCAGCTGAGCCTTATTAAGGAAAAGCGATTGGCGGCTGTATGTCATAGGCAATTATACCAGCGCAGAATGAAGCAGGCATTTGACCAAAAGGTACGTCCTCGGGTTTACAAAGTCGGAGATGTGGTACTCAAAAGGATCCTTCCTCCCAATACAGATCACAGGGGCAAATGGACTCCTAATTATGAAGGTCCATACGTGGTTAAAAAGGTCCTTTCGGGCGGAGCCTTATTGCTTACAACCATGGATGGCGAAGACTTTTCATCCCCTGTCAACTCGGACTTAGTCAAAAAATACTTCGCATGAATAGACCCGCTGGATAATAAAATGAAAAAAATCCAGCCAAAAAAGGGCATCCCGGCGAACCAAAAACAGAATAAGGTTCGGGCAAAAATTAGGGATATAATTGAAAAATTGTACACCCGGTAAGTTGAAAACCCGAAAGGGCAACTTAGGCAAAAAAGGGTATCCTGGTGGATTGAAAACCTGAAAGGGAGGTCCACGCAAAAGAGGGATTTAAGCGAATGACTACGGTCTGAGTTATCTGTACCCCATTACCGTTTGAACAACTGACGTTCTGAAAGATAGGAATCGGTCTGATCGTTCCTCAGAAGGCAAGGTCGGGGAGTTTTGAAGACATACTGGTCATAACAGAATGGAAACTCAGTGGAATTCCGTTTTCACATTGCCATTAGGATAGTTTCTTTTCTCAATTTTCAGCGATCACCTCTTTCCAGGGATTGCTTCCTGATGTAATTGCCTATTCTGGGCTCTCAGTCAATAAATTGAATTTCAATAAAAAGCTTTCTATTTTTGTTTTATTGCTTTGTTTGCAAAAATGTCCTAATTGTTGATAAAATATTGCATTTGAAAACATGGCGGCCTTGCAATAACATGCGCAAAAAAAAAACATTTGAAATTACTTTGAATGTTGAATACCCCCGGATGGTGGATTCTAGCCACGCAATATTCGGGGCATACGTGCACATCCTTTGTTTACAGGTAGCAGCCTCATATTAGGCTCAAAAGCAAGATGGAAGCCTTTTCGAGATTATGGATCGTTTCTTCCTAGACGAGTGATCACTTATTCCCATGCAGAATACTGGGGCAGGCTGTTCAGGAAAGGGTTCGCATGCCACCCTTTTGTCATGACGTTTACTGATTGAGTCCCTCCTTCGGTTGGCGGTCGTTCACGATGTCTCGATATCAGTGAATTAAGTTCAACTGGGTACCGTCGTATCTCATTAAGTCGATTCTCTCATACAGTACTTCCAACAGCTACAAGCTTTCCTGCGTCGATAACGGTCGCAAATTCCCCAGAAGAGTGGTCTCGCCGATACCAAAGCTAATGGTCATTATCCCCAGCGAAGTCGCAGGAGTTTGAAGAGGCTAAATCTTCTGTAAAATCCTCTTATGACATCCTCTTCGGGGACAAATTGTTTGTTTCCCCAGCATGAAGTGTGGATCATCCCCAGTAGAGTTTGAGGACAATTGGTCTTCTGTAAAATCCTCTCAAAAGGCATTCCCCAGCACGAGGCGCTTTAAAGCAGTTTTCTCCAGCAGAGTTTGTTATAAACTCGTCATCCCCAACGGAATTGTCTAAGGGAAAGCTCGCCTAACATGGGGCATTGTGGTACTTATCCTAAGCTCGACAGTCGTATTCCTTAGCAGACTACCGTGGATTTGCTTTGGATTTCCCCAGCAGATCTCTAAGGACTCCTTCCCAACAAGTTACAAGGAAATGTTCTAACCAGGATTCTCATTGATCCCCAGCAAGATCGTAACTCTGGTAAGGATATCCCTACAGAGTTCAGCGTCGAATCTTGTCAATAATACTCCCCATCTAAGTTGTTGTTCTTTTTCCCCCACAAGAGGCTTATTGATCAACAAAATCTATGCCCCAGCAAGGATGGTATATTCCTTCCCCAGCCGACTCAGAGGGTTGATAGTCCCCGCAAAGGATCTCAGGTTTGATAGATCCCCAAGCAGAGTTTTAATGATTTTTCTTCCCCAGCAGGACGTCATTTAAAAATTCTCATTCCCAGCGGAGTTGCTGTGACCAGAATCCAACCCCAAACAAGTGAAGTAATTCCTGGCAGAATCTTCACTCTCCTCATATCTCAAAGTCCAATTTATTTTTGGCAAACTTGATAATTTGAAGCAGACGAATTGTTTATTCATCCTCTAGCAGAGACATTATCCTTTCAGGAGTCTCCGAGAACAAAACATTGATTTTCGATCCTCAGCAGAGTCGGCAGAGATGTCTGACGTAGATGCAGAGAGTAATTCAATTTTCAAATTCTTAAAGTCCAACAGTGGATTGGCGAAAGGTCCATCTAAGGGTGGCAAAAGTCCAACAGTGGATTGGCGAAAGGTCCATCTAAGGGTGGCAAAAGTCCAACAGTGGATTGGCAAAAGTCCGTCTTCGGGTGGCAAAAGTCCAATAGTGGATTCGCAAAAGTCCATCTTCGGGTGGCAAAGCAGCTAAAAGTCCAACAATGGATTGGCAAAAGTCCGTCTTCGGGTGGCAAAAGTCCAACAGTGGATTAGCAAAAGTCCGTCTTCGGGTGGCAAAAGTCCAACAGTGGATTGGCAAAAGTCCATCTTCGGGTGGCAAAGCAGCTAAAAGTCCAACAGTGGATTGGCGAAAGGTCCATCTAAGGGTGGCAAATTCTAAAAGTCCAACAGTGGATTGGCAAAAGGTCCATCTAAGGGTGGCAAATTCTAAAAGTCCAACAGTGGATTGGCAAAAGTCCGTCTTCGGGTGGCAAAAGTCCAACAGTGGATTGGCAAAAGTCCATCTTCGGGTGGCAAAGCAGCTAAAAGTCCAACAGTGGATTGGCGAAAGGTCCATCTAAGGGTGGAAAATTCTAAAAGTCCAACAGTGGATTGGCAAAAGTCCGTCTTCGGGTGGCACGAAGCTGCAAAGTCCACCAGTAGTGTGGCAGGCCAGTAGTCGTCTGGCGTCGTTCAAAAAGACGTTATCAAAGTCCACCAGTAGTGTGGCAGGCCAGTAGTCGTCTGGAATTGCATAAAAGACATTGTAAAAGTTTACCAGTAATGCGGCGAGCCAGTAGTCGTCTGGTTTCGTTCAAAAGACAGATTTCTCCTACAATGTTTCATTGAAGATTCAATCCAGCAATGTCGGGGGGGGGGGGTTTCCTCCTCATCATCCAGAGCAAATTTTTGGTTATATTTGGTATTCAATCGCTATATACCTTGAAAGTCCGAAAGCAATCGCTTTCAGGCATTCAGGTCTACAGCGCTTGAATAGGGGCAGCTGTAATACCCCAAAATTTGCTCTCCCTCTTTGTCATCATAGCATGGCATTATCATCTATCATATCATATCCACCTCATTAACATTACATTGCATTTAACATAGAAAAATGAAGCATAGCATCCTTCTTACCATCAGGGCATGTGATCAGGTGGAAGGTGGACAATCAAGGAATCATTCAAAGCACAAAAAGGTCAATCAAGTTTCCTCAAGGCAAGCCAAGAGGCCTTTCATGTCTCATACTATCTCAATGGAACATCCACAACCTCAAGAATGAGAGAATCAATGGGAGATTGAAGCACTACATCTTTCACTATGCAAGAGGTTCAAAAAATGAAGGAAAACCCTCAAAAGAGATAGCTCATTGATCCAAAATCATCCTCAAATGGCATATATCATCATCTTTTAAGAGGATACATAACATACTCTTAGGAATTGGAAATTGAAGACTGCACATTTTTCTCCTAGGAGGTGGGCTCCAAAACTAGGGTTTCTAATAAAATCAGGGAATTTTTGATTTTTTGGACCAAATTTGATGTCATGGTATTTCATATGTCCCTAAGTGTATGGAGGTGGAAAATTGCTTCTCAATTGGTTTTGGAAGTGGTTCAATTGGAAGAAAGATCAGAAATCAGGAAAATTGGGGCCAAGTCAAATAATCAGAGGAAAAAGTCAACTCTTGACTTTTTGAGCCCAAAATCATGAAATTCATGTTACATATGTCCAATGTACAAAATTTGATCAAGAAACTCCAAAGGAATCATGAAAAAATCAAGATGTAAAAAGTTGCCATTTTTGGATGAAGAAGGGTTACTAAATATAGCAAGTTTTGGCCATTTTGCATCAGAGTTTGAGCCAAGGCCATTTAAAATTGGGGCATCAAATGAAAATTCCACTCGGCCATAACAAAAGATCTTGTTTCAAGCTTCAAATCCATGTGTGGAACATCTCCATTGGATAAAAATTGAGTGAGATATGATTGATCAAAGTTTGAGCAAAGTAAGTTCAAAACTAGGTCATGACCAAGACTTTCAGGGCACGCGCGCAGTCATTTTAACAAACATGTGGTGGGCCAAATGTCCACTCATTTTTCTCATGGTTAAAGGCCTCAAATGAAAAATCTTTCAACATGAAAGTTGTTCCTCTAGGTGAGATCTTTAAGATTGGTGTTCATGTTTTTTTCACTTGATCAAAGGGGAAGAAGTTATGTTGAGTCCAATGTGCTTTGATCATGCTGAAAACCTAGGGGCCATGTTACCTTGTCAACCAACCTTTGCCACGCCCTCATACCAGTTCCAAACCTATGTGTTATAAGTCTTTTTTCAACTTCTTCCAAGCATCATTTCACTTCATTTTTCATACCAAACATGTAGCATTACATCTCCCCTTTCCAATGACTCCAAAAACACACCAATTCATTCATTGAGCAGAGAGAAAAACTTCCTCAAACCACCTCATGTTGGCACTGGTGCATTGACAGTTTAGTGCATGATTTTGGCTCAGTCATCCCACAAACACTTCACGAATTTTATTTCCCCATTTAGTCAAGCATATGTTACTTACACAATGCATACTATCACGTGCCATACATGGGAATAGAAAGAACAAACTTGCTTAGCAAGTTTCTGTCACAATAACCTCACCACCTCAGCTTCACTCTCATCCTCACCACAACTGTTATGAGCTTGACCTCACCATAACCCAACCTTGGCTACTCGCCCCTAACTAACTTGACTCAGTTAGTTAGGGTGGACTCAGTTTAACCACCTTGACTCACTTAACTCCACTCACTAAACCATGATTAGAACTCACCATAAATAGAAGTCACACTCTCCAATTTGGGAGCGAGCTTCATTTTTCTCATTTTTCACTCTCCCTCTCAAACACTCTCGCATTCTCTCCACCATCTCTCTCTGCTCGAATCTTCATTCACCTTCATTTACTTCATCTTCATCATCATCAATGGCACAAGACTGAAGTAAGAACCATCAAAATCCACATGAATTCCTCAAGTGAAGCTTCATCAACATTTTGATTCTCTCTCTGCTTTCAATATCTCAAGGCTCAACTGCATTTATTTTGCACGAATCAAGCTCCATATCAAGAGTGGATCTCTGGTTTTCTTTTGCTTCAAGGATCTGCAAACTTCAGGTTTCAATCACTCCAACTCTATTGCATTGTTTTAGCTTGTTTCTATATGGTTTAAAGCTTATTAGAAGCTGCGTGAGTCCTGGCTAGTTGATAGGCTCTTTAGGAGTTTAGGTGTGATTTTAGGGCAAATTGTTTTGGCTCGGTTTGTGTTATGTGTGCATGATCTATGAGAAATAATGGTGTATTCTTGATCTCCATAGCTTCCTCTTCATTTTGGTATATGAATGATGCATTTCTGTGAAAGTTGAAGTTTGCAGGTGGTGGTGGTTCGCCGGAGAAGATGACCGGAGGTCCTTCTCCGGCCAGTGGTTGAATGTTAGGGTTTAGCACGTTTTAATCCTGTTCGTTCATTTTTCCTCATCGTATGGCTAAGGGCGTGACAGCACATTAAAATGCATGTTCATGTCATGTGCATCATTTCTGAACTCACTTAAGCATTATGTGGTGTGGCACATGGTAGGGAGTATGGTCATTCATGTACATGCGTTAGATTAGCTTACTTTGACTGGTTGTTGACTTGACTTGATCCTATGGTTGTTATTGTTTTGACTTGGTTTGACTGAAGTGCATGGTTACTAATGTGTACTGGCGCATAAATGGACTTAAGCCTTATGCTATTCACACCCCACGCTTTCAAAGCCCAATCATATTGAACTCACATTTTGCTATGCTTGCACCCCCATTCACATTTACATTTCACTTTATTTTTTTTATTTTCATACACGTTTGCTTTTTAATTTTTAAAAATACTAAATAGTATCATAAAATTCCACAAAAATTCATGAGTATCATTAAAACATTTAGAGAATTTTTGGTGATTTTATATTCTAATTTTATGACCTTTTTACCCCTGCTCCATAATTTTCTTTGAATTTCTTTGGTGTGCATTCTTAATGTGGTACATGATCTTGTTTAATTTTGTTCTTGATCATTAAAAATTGTTTTGATGCTCTTCTTTTTGCATTGAGTCATTAGCATCTTGAGGTATGTTAAGTGATGTTTATTTGTTTTTTTAGGTCATTTTATGGCATGTTTGGTGTTCACTTTTGTGTTACTTGGTATGTGCATCCAATTTGACCTAAATGCATTGTTTGACATCATTTTGCCTTGGTTCCTTGCATGCTACTTTGATATGTGATTCATCTCTGATCAGTGAACTTCAATACCATGTTTTCATAATTTTCATGAGGCCATTTGATTTTTGTTTGATGCATTTCATTTAAAGCATTATAACATGTCATATCATTGTAGTCTTTTGTGCATGTTTACATGTTTTCTTTTGTGTATACTTGCATGATCATTTGCCTATTTGGTGAGCTACACTCTTGACATTATAGGACATTGATACATATCATATGTCATCCTTGCTTGTTGATTATCATTTGAACCTTGTGCACCTTTAACATGTTGTGTTTGCATTTTCCTTTGTTTGGAACTTCCATTTCAATCCTACTTCTTCTATCACTTCTTAAAAGTCTTGATGTGCCTCATAAATACTTATGAGATGTTTGTGAATCATTTTTCATTTCATTTCAATTCTGATCCATGGATTACATGTTCCATTTATGCACATTTCTTCTTTTTCCTTTCATCTTTCATTCTCCCTTTTCTTATGATATCATGTTCTAATGTCATGGATGATGTTTGTTGCCTATCCACTTGAGTTTGCTTGATAGTAATCATTGGTTTTCTATATGATGTACATTCTGGTTGTGGTTCTAGGATTTGATTTCTCATTTAATTCTTTTGAGTTTTATGATGCATTACATGTTCTTTTACTTCTTATACTTCTTATACATGTTTACTAACCATGTAGGGGCTTTGGTAAGTTGCAATTGAGTGTGGATAAGGAATCCACATTCAAATTTCTTTCCTTTCATCTCTTTTACAATTCCATTTTGTGTTTTGTTAAGCACGTATGTGCTTTCTTTTAACAACTCATCACCTTCCCTTTTTTGGATTACAATTCATCTTCTACTTTAGAAGTGAATTGTTTAATTCACCCTTTCTTTAGACTTTAGGGTGGAACCTCACAAACCATTAAGATCACTCCCTTTAATCTTCAATTAGGATTGAGTCTTAGTTCATATAGATTTTTACCTTTTCTCCTCTCTTGAGTCTTTCATCTTCTCATCTCAAAGAAAATTCAAAACATATAATAAAGGTAGGCATTTATTGCATTTAGGCGTTTCATATAAAGAAAAGATTATAAGGGGTCTTCTCTTATAATCTTAAAATGTATAGCATATAACCCATCTTGGGTCGATGTGTTAAACATTTGATCTTATGTGAGGGACTTAAATGCAATACTTGTTGAAGGTACAAATAATAAAAAACACTTCTTCATTTCATAATCAATAAAAACACTTAATAAACACAAGTATGCTAGTGTGTTTGAACCTTGACAATTGGAACTAAGTGTGGGGGTCTTCTTCACTCTTAGTGTACTTTCTTACCCATTCCATCTTGGAATGTGAGAATGTACACATTCCAATGACTAAGATTTAAATACACTATCATATGCAAACAAATCCAAAACACTTCCTTCTAAAAGGCAAAAACAAACAATAACGTCTTTCCTTCGGGAATTCTTTTCTCACCTCATTCACTCTTAGCGTACGAACGCGCTTCTACTCGTTCTCTTGCAAGATGGTAACGCACTCGGACCAGCGAGCCTGCAACACCTGAGCTAGAACGTAAGCCGTTCTCTAAAAAACACAAACAATTCATCCCTAGTGAGGGGAACTACGTCGCTCTGATTCTCATGCTCCCGATGAGATACGTAGGCAGTGGGGTAGGGCCCATGCGAGCACTCCTTTTATTTTCCCTACATTTGTTTCTTTTCTCTTTCCATTCCTTTTCCAGTTCTTTTTGTAGCACCTTTCCTTACACCCTTTGATTGAGACAAGCAAGCGTGGATCCCATCGGGTACGATGGACGCGAGGGGGTGCTAATACCTTCCTCTCGCGTAACCGACTCCCGAATCCAGTTCTCTTGGTCGCAAGACCATGCTCTATCCTTTCCTTCAGGTTTATGCGGTGTTTCCTTTCCCTCTCTTGGGATAAATACACATTGCTGGCGACTCTGTTCGGTGCCACTTTCGCGTTTGTACTAGGATGAAAATCCCGGGAGCGACACCAATGTTATTCAAAACCCGATGCCTGATCATAATGGGCCGAGGGTGAATGCGATAATTGAGGAATGTGAAGCTTTGAATTTGATCATGGATGTTGAGGAGCTGAAGACTCCGCTGGTTGTGGTTAAAAACAGGTTATTGAAGGGTGGCGTCTATCCGGGTTGTGATGAGAACTATTCAGATTATTTGACGAAGGATAATAGTTGTGATTCGTTGAAGATGGGTATCCAGAATCTGATTGATGAGGGTTGCTTACATTTTGATAGAGGTAATCAGCAAGAAGAGGTTGTTAGTGAGAAGGCTGCTACTATCACTATTCCGTTCAAAACAATTACTATTTCTGGTCCGGCAAGGCCACCTCCAGTCGTCATTACAAGGGTTGGACCCATTCCGTATGAGAGCACTAAGGCTATTCCATGGAATTACGGTGCAGAGGTGTTTGTCAATGGACAAAAGCAAAAATTAATGGCAACTTCATCAGTGAGTTCTAGTCCTGAGTTTAAGGTTGAGACCAATGCTATAACGAGAAGTGGTAGAGTGCTTACTCCTGTTAATTATCAACCCAGTACTTCTAGGCAAGATAAGGGAAAACAGGTAGCTGATGGTTCTGTGCAGCCTCCAGTGATTGTTGATTCTACAGTAAAGCCGGTTGATGATGCTTTTTCTGAAAATGTCGAGGAGTTTATGAGACTCATCCGGAAAAGTGATTACAAAATTGTGGACCAGTTACATCAGACCCCGTCCAAGATTTCTATTCTGTCGTTGCTGTTGTGTTCTGAAGCTCATAGGAATGCTCTTCTGAAAGTTTTGAATGCGGCATATGTTCCTCAAGAGATTTCTGTTAATCAACTTGAAGGGGTTGTAGCGCACGTGAATGCACGTAATGGCTTGGGCTTTACGGATCTTGATTTGACTCCCGCTGGGAGAAATCATAACAATGCCCTGCATATTTTGATTGAGTGTCGTGGTTCACTGATGTCACATGTGTTGGTTGATACTGGATCATCGTTGAATGTATTGCCAAAGAAAGCATTAATGAAGTTAGATACCAGGGGACTTATTTATACACCCAGCGACTTGGTGGTGCGAGCTTTTGATGGCTCGAAGAGATATGTCTTTGGTGAGATTGTGCTTCCGATCAAGTTTGGGCCGAAAATCTTTGATGCAACATTTTATATAATGGAGATTCAGCCAGCATACAGTTGTCTGTTGGGTCATCCTTGGATCCATGGTGCAGGCGTTGTAACCTCCACTTTGCATCAAAAGCTGAAATACATGATAGATGGTCACGTGGTGACAGTGTGCGGAGAGGAGGACATAATAATTAGTCAGCTGTCAACCTTTAAATACGTTGAAGTGGATGGTGAAATCCATGAGACGCTGTGTCAGGGGTTTGAAAAAGTGAAGGTGTCTGAAGAGGTTATTCAGTTTGAGGATCAGTCCGAGACCACAGAGCATCCCGCAGTGGCAGATCAACCTGAGGTTTCTATGTCTTCGTTTACAGACGCCAAGACTATAGTCGAAGCTGGTAGCTCACAGAAGTGGGGCCAAGTGATTAAAGTTCAGCCGAAAGGGAATACCTATGGATTAGGATACAAGCCACCCAGGAGAGCCAGGGATCCTCCCAAATTCTATGGCCCGGTCCGTTTCACCAGTGCCGGTGTTTTCTTCGACAGAGTTAATGCCATTAAGGAAGAAGGGGACAGTGATTGTGATATGGATAGCTGGATCCGCCCTTGCGTCCCAGGAGAAAGTCTGTGCAACTGGTCTTCTGAGAAAGTCATTCAAGTGACTAGCTTCGAGTAATTGCTTTTTTTTCCTGCTATGTCAATCCTGCGTTCTGCCCAAGACGTAGTGATTTTATTTGTAGGGCTTTTAACTGTTGCAAGTTTTGCTTTATCATCAATAAAGGACTTTTCACACTCAAATATTTTGATCTCTGTCTTTCTGTTTTATTTTTATGCATTAAAAACCCACATCAAAATGGCAATGTGTTTCTTTTGTTGCATACATAATAAAACATACCTCATCAATCATGCAGGTATCTTTGTTCAGATGACACCGATCATGACTCAGCTATAGCTCAGTATGACTTTGACAATCCAATCTATCAGGCTGAAGAAGAGACTGACGAAGATTGTGAACTGCCCGAAGAGTTGGCCAAATTGTTAAAGCAAGAGGAGAAGGTCATCCTACCTCATCAGGAGGAAATTGAGATTGTGAATCTGGGAATCGAGGACGCTAGAAAGGAAGTAAGGATAGGGGCTTCATTGGAAGACAGTGTCAAGGGAAGATTGATTGAAATGCTCCGTGAGTATGTGGACTTCTTCGCCTGGTCTTACCAAGACATGCCTAGGCTCGATACTGATATTGTTGTACACCGGCTACCACTTAAAGAAGGTTGTGCTCCGGTCAAACAAAAGTTGAGAAGAACTAAACCGGAGATGTCTGTCAAAATCAAATAAGAGGTTCAGAAACAGCTAGATGCCGGTTTTCTTGCCGTAACAAATTATCCTCCATGGGTTGCTAACATCGTGCATGTACCTAAGAAGGATGGGAAGGTCAGGATGTGTGTTGATTATAGGGATTTGAACAGAGCAAGCCCAAAGGAAGATTTCCTGCTCCCTCACATTGACGTGTTAGTTGACAATACTGCTCAGTATTCGGTGTTTTCCTTCATGGATGGCTTCTCTGGGTATAACCAAATCAAGATGGCCCCAAAGGACATGGAGAAAACAACGTTCATAACACCGTGGGGAACTTTTTGCTACAAAGTGATGCCCTTTGGATTAAAAAATGCAGGGGCAACTTACCAGCGGGCGATGGTGACTTTCTTTCATGATATGATTCACAAAGAGATTGAGGTCTATGTTGATGACATGATTGCGAAGTCACAGACGGAGGAAGAACATCTGGTGATTCTTCAGAAGCTATTTGAAAGATTGAGATAATTCAGACTGAGGTTGAATCCAAACAAATGCACCTTCGGGGTGAGATCAGGAAAATTGCTGGGATTTATTGTTAGTGAAAAAGGTATCGAGGTTGATCCTGCAAAGGTAAAAGCCATAGAAGAAATGCCTGTGCCGAGAACAGAAAAAGAGGTTCGTGGTTTCTTGGGGAGATTAAACTACATTGCTAGGTTCATCTCGCATCTCACAGCCACGTGTGAACCAATCTTCAAGTTGCTAAGAAAAGATCAAGCGGTCAGGTGGAATGAAAATTGTCAAAAGGTGTTTGAAAAGATTAAAGAATACTTGCATGAACCTCCGGTCCTTATACCACCAGTGCCAGGACGACCTTTGATTATGTATCTCACGGTTCTTGAGAATTCAATGGGTTGTGTGCTTGGTCAACAAGACGAGTCAGGTAAAAAGGAGCACGCCATCTACTACCTGAGTAAAAAGTTTACTGATTGCGAGTCAAGGTACTCGACGCTGGAGAAAACATGTTGTGCACTCACTTGGGCAGCTATGTGTTTGAGGCAATATATGTTAAACCACACAACCCTATTGATTTCGAAGATGGATCCGATCAAGTATGTGTTTGAGAAGCAAGCACTTTCTGGTAGAATAGCCCATTGGCAGATGGTTCTGACGGAATATGATATTCAGTATGTTTCCCAAAAGGCCATTAAGGGAAGTGTTTTGTCAGAATATCTTGCCGAACAGCCAATTGAGGATTATCAACCGATGAAGTTTGAATTTCCGGATGAGCATATCATGTATCTGAAGATGAAGGATTGTGAAGAACCTTTGCCTGATGAAGGACCTGAGATTGGATCTCAGTGGAAGATGGTTTTTGATGGGGCTGTTAATTCATATGGTAACGGAATCGGGGCAATCATTACGACTCCAAAGGGCTCTCATATACCTTTCACTGCCCGATTGGCGTTCGTATGCACCAACAACGAGGCAGAATATGAAGCATGCATCATGGGGTTAGAAGAAGCGATTGATTTGAGAATCAAGAACCTCGATGTTTTTGGTGATTCTGCGTTGGTGGTTAATCAGATTACAGGTGAATGGGAGACTCGTCAAGCGAATCTTGTTCCGTATAACAACTATGCCAAAAGGTTGTTACCTTTTTTTGACAGAGTGGACTTCCATCATATTCCCCGGATAGAGAATCAGATGGCTGATGCGTTGGCAACGTTGTCATCGATGTATCAAGTGAATCATTGGAATGAAACTCCTTCAATCAGAATCATGCGCTTGGACAGACCTGCTTTTGTATTAGCGGTTGAAGGTGTATCAGATGGAAAGCCTTGGTATCATGATATCAAAGTCTTTTAGAAGAGTCAGGAATACCCAGCTGGGGCATCTTCCAAGGATAAAAAGACATTGAGGAGGTTATCAGGAAACTTCTTTTTGAACAAAGACGATGTGTTATACAAGAGAAACTTTGACATGGTCTTGCTACGTTGTGTTGATGAACACGAGGCAGGCCTGTTAATGGAAGAAGTTCACGAAGGTTCCTTTGGTACTCATGCCAATGGGCATGCTATGGCAAGAAAATTGTTAAAAGCGGGGTATTATTGGATGACTATGGAGTCTGATTGTTTTAAATACGCCCGGAAATGTCATAAATGCCAGATTTATGCTGATAAAGTGCACGTACCGCCTACTCCTCTGAATGTTTTGTCGTCACCTTGGCCTTTTGCCATGTAGGGCATTGACATGATTGGGAAGATCGAGCTGACTGCTTCGAATGGACATCGTTTTATCCTGGTGGCTATTGATTATTTCACAAAGTGGGTGGAACCAGCATCGTATGCCAACGTCACCAGACAAGTGGTAGCCCGGTTTATTAAGAAGGACATCATCTGCCGGTATGGAGTCCCGGAGAGGATCATTACTGACAATGGTTCAAATTTGAAAAATAAGATGATGAAGGAGCTAAGCCAAAGCTTTAAGATTGAACATCATAATTCTTCTCCCTATCGCCCGAAGATGAATGGGGATGTTGAAGCGGCTAATAAGAACATAAAGAAGATTGTGCAGAACATGGTAGTGACATACAAGGACTGGCATGAGATGTTGCCTTACTCTTTGCACGGATATCGTACTTCGTACGCACATCAACTGGGGCAACCCCTTTCTCACTGGTGTATGGTATGGAAGCAGTTTTGCCATTAGAAGTTGAGATTCCTTCTTTGAGAATTCTGACAGACGTGAAGCTTGATGAAGCTGAGTGGGTGCGTTCCCAGCTGAATGAACTGAACCTCATTGAAGAGAAGAGATTGAAAGTCATTGCGCATGGCCGGTTGTATCAAAGCAGGATGAAAAAATAATTTGATCAGAAAGTGCGTCCTCGGTGTTTCCAAACTGGTGAATTAGTCCTAAAAAGGATCACTTCTCCTCAAACAGATCACAGGGGCAAGTTGACTCCGAATTACGAAGGGCCATATGTAGTAAGACAGGTTTTCTCTGGTGGAGCCTTATTACTCTCAACTATGGATGGCGAAGATTTTACGTCCCCTGTGAACGCGGATGTAGTCAAAAAATACTTTGCATAAAAAAGACCCGTTGGACATAAAAAGAAGGTTCAGGAAAAAAAGGGGCATCCTGGCGAACCATAAAAAGAAAAGGTTCGGGCAAAAATTAGAGATAAAAAGGAAGAAGAAATAAACCCGCAAGGTTGAAAACCTGAAAAGGCAACTTTGGAAAAAATGGGTATCCCGGTGGATTGAAAACCCGAAAAGGGCGATCCAGGCAAAAGTTAGGGATTTAAAAGCAAAGACTACGATCCGCGTTCGATCTGTGATCACTATTCACACTTGGAAAATTTGAAGGAAAGGAATCAGTCCAGTCAGTCATCTTCAAAGGCCAAAGCATCTGCGGATAAACAAGTCATATGGGTTATAGCTGAGTCGAGTCATGGTGGATGTCTGTTCCCCACATTGCCGACATGTGTATTTTCTTTTACTTTTTGCGCAATTACCTCTTTTCAGGAATTGATTCCAAATTTAAATGCCTATTTACAGGCTGATCATTCAATAAAGTTTGCATTTCAGTCAAAGAGTTTTTGTTTTTTTGTTTTACCTGTTTTGTTTGTGAAAATGTCCGATATTTTTTATAAACATTACATGCTAAAATGTTGAGCTTTGTGAAACAAGTTGGAAAACGGTGGTAATTGCTTAGACGGCAGTCATTATGATGATAATCAAAGTAATCATTTTTGCACGTAGACCTTTCTGTTGGTTTTGCAGAATGACGGGTGTACTTCTCCAGTAGATTTGCTCCCCAACTTTGAAGCCTGATCATCCTCAGCAGTTTGCTGCTCTCCCCAGTCAGAGTATCGAGGATCGTCTTCCTCAACAGAGTATAAAGAGGTAATTCCCCAAGCGGAGTCGTTGAGGATCGTCCCCCTCAGCAGGATATAAGAGGTTTACCCCCAGCCAGAGTTGTGATTTGGATTATCTTTCCTCAGCAGGTAGCCAAAAGTTGTTATTTTTACAGCCTCTCCTGCAAGAGTCTGATAGAGTGTCCTCGTTGATTAAAGACATTGTTTCCCACAGAGCATGGGGCAATCTATTTTCCTCAATGTTTCTTTCAGTTTATCCCCAAGCAGAGTTTGTTGGCGATTAGTATCCCCAGCAGGTTTTGAATCCATGTTCTGAAACATTTGGTCATCCCCAGCGGAGGAGTTTCCATCTTCAGTTTTCAGTTCCTCCCCGATAGAGTGGGTTTTCTCTCGGAGATTCATCCATCTCCAGCAGAATTGGTGATTGTGATCTTCCCCAGCAGGGTGAAGTTTTCCTCAACATGATTTCTTTGGTTTGATGACAATATAGTTTGTCGTCCTTAGTGGAGCTGCTTCTGTTCTCAGCATTTATTTCGCTGGGACGACCTTTTTGCATTGCATAGGCATTTTTTACATGGCATCCTCCTAAATGCATAGCATTTCCACTTTGTGTGGAGCATTACTGCAAAATTCAAACATATGTATCTGAAGCATAAGCCGGGTTTGAGTTTTTCCTTCGTCGGGAAAACCGGATTTCAGGAAGATATCATTCGGCTTTACTCCACAAGTGTTGGGTTTAGTCATTCAAAGCAATATTTGACAGTCCCACGGCAGAGTGTTTTGCCAGGATTGTGAACCCATGATCTCTTTTCACCCCTTTCGTCCAGGTGGTCTTTTGATTCATCCCTTCAATGTTTTTACCTTGACACTCGTCCGTGTATCTTTTCGATACCCGTCCGTATCGAACCTTTTGCCACCCGTCTGTGTATTTTTTCGATACCTGTCCGTATTGAACCCTTTTACACCCGTCCGTGTATCTTTTGGATACCCGTCCATATTGAACCCTTTTACACCCGTCCGTGTATCTTTTCGATACCTGTCCGTATTGAACCCTTTTGCACCCGTCCGTGTATCTTTTCGATACACGTCCGTATTGAACCCTTTTACACCCGTCCGTGTATCTTTTCGATACCCGTCTGTATTGAACCCTTTTACACCCGTCCGTGTATTTTTTTGATACCCGTCCGTATTGAACCCTTTTACACCCGTCCGTGTATCTTTTCGATACCCGTCCGTATTGAACCCTTTTACACCCGTCCGTGTATCTTTTCGATACTCATCCGTATTGAACCCTTTTACACCCGCCCGTGTATCTTTTCGATACCCGTCCGTATTGAACCCTTTTGCACCCGTCCGTGTATCTTTTCGATACCCATCCGTATTGAACCCTTTTACACCCGTCCGTGTATCTTTCCGATACCCGTCCGTATTGAACCCTTTTACACCCGTCTGTGTATCTTTTCGATACCCGTCCATATTACACCCGTCCGTGTATCTTTTCGATACCCGTCCGTATTGAACCTTTTTACACCCGTCCGTGTATCTTTTTGATACCTGTCCGTATTGAACCCTTTTTACCCCCGTCCGTGTATCTTTTCGATACTCATTCGTATTGAACCTTTTTACACCCGTCCGTGTATCTTTTCGATACCCGTCCGTATTGAACTTTTTTACACCCGTCCGTGTATCTTTTCGATACCCGTCCGTATTGAACCTCTTTACACCCGTCCGTGTATCTTTTCGATACCCGTTCGTATTAAACCCTTTTACACCCGTCCGTGTATCTTTTCGATACCCGCCCGTATCTGATATCTTTGATTCCTTGACACCCGTCCGTGTTTATCCCCAGCATAGCTAACACTCGCCCGTGTTGTGACAGTGCAACATTTATTGCTTGTTCCCCAGTGGAGTCGTCCCTCCTTTGAGGATTGCAAATTTCAGGTTTCTTTTGGTATTCAATCTCCGTGAATCCTTTGAACGCATGATAGCCGTTGTTATCATACCTTCAGGACCAAGTTGATTGAATAGGGGCAGCTGTAACACCCCAAAATTTGCCCTTTTGTTTTGAAGCTAATTGGCTTATGTTTCTTTGCATTTCTTGCATTAGCATTTGTGCATGGCATTGGTTCTTAGCATGGGATCAAGGTACTTGGTTCATCTCAAAGGAGTCTCAAGCCTCAAGGTGTGTTGTGGAGGTCATCATATCCTCATAAGATCAAGAGTGGCAAAAGGATTTCAAGTGAATCTTTCCCTCCTAACCAGAGGGACCAAATTAGGGTTCTTGGGTTCAAAGAGCTTCTTGAGAAAACTTTGTGGATTCAAGCATGCTCTCATGGGTTCCATATGCTCCCAAACACTCATAGAGGAAGGCTTGGCTAGTGGTTCATTGTGGAAGATGTTCAGTGGATCAGTTGCTTGTGAACCAAGAAAAGTCAACTGTAAGGAGGAAAGTCAACCATGGAATTTTGAGGTCCTCTTCATGATTTTTAAGGTCTTATGCCCTCATATGGTCCTCAAAGGCTAGGATTCATACCATTCATCAAGAGCCAAGAGTTTGTGCAAAAGTTACTATTTTTGGAAAATGACCTATAATGTGAAACTTCCATTTTTGGCAACTTTTCAAACCATCTTCAACTTGACTTTTCATCATCAAAGAAGCTTCAAATGAATTTTCCTCAAACATGAAAGTTGAAGGTCTCTCTCTCCTCTTTCCAAAAAGTACTAGATTATCTCCATACCATTTGTGAAACTCAAGATATGACCAAAAGAAGGGAAGGTGCTTTTTAGGGTTTTCACATGTATCCATTTTTCCACCTTTTGCATTTTGGTTCAAAATGACTTGTACTGACCTCTAATGCTTCAAGTCATATTGCAACATCCAAGTACACATCCTAAGGACCATTTTTTACCCTTGAATCACTCCAATTCGTGCCATGTACTTCATGAATTTCACAAAATGCAAATTTGCAAGATGGATTGAACCTCACAAATCAGACCACTACAAAGCCCAAACCCAATTCAGATGTGATCAGCAAGAGAAATGTGAATGACTCGTGATGAAAAGCATGACAATGCACGTGTGGACTAGTGGTTTCATCACAACTTGCATTTTTGTATATCACTTTGGATAGCCTTAATCAAGGGATTAATCAAACCCTAATCATGCTCAGAGCTCTAACCAAGTGTATATAAGGAGACTCACACGTTCATTCACACCTCATGCACTCTCATTTACTCTGAGTTTCATTTTTCACTCAAAACTTTCCTTCTTCGAAACTCACTCCTCACAAGGGTTTTTGAAGAACTTTTTCCATATTCTTGATCCACATACTCCATAGAACAAGAATCAACCATTGTTTGAAGCTCTAAGCAAGGTTTTCATCAGATTCGAATTTGAGTTGCTCACTTTCAAACTTTAACATCCAGCCTGATTCAAGCCTCATATTGCATTTATTTTGCAATCAGAAGTTCCGAGTAGATCTGCAGCTTTCTGAAGGTTTTCTTGGTGTATTCTGAGTTCTACAAGTTTCAGGTTAGTGTGAAATTCATGATCCTAGAACTTGTTTTTATGGTGTGCATAATGTTCCTCATGCTTTGATGATCATCCTGATGTGATGTGTTTTGATTTTGGACGTGTATCATGGTTGTATTGTGGATCTAAAGTGTTTAGATCCAAACTTTTCTTCTTCGATTTGGTTTATACATGTATGATCTGTTGAAACAAATTGCATATCTGAAATCCTTGTGAAATTCTGAGTTGAATGATGGTGGAGTTTTTGATTTCGGGGAATTTTTGAGTTTGTGTTCGCCGGAGAAGGTGACCGGAGCTAGGGCTCCGGCACCTGGTTATTTTTCAGGCAGATCAGTGTTTGGAGGTTGAAGACGTAATCCTGGCCGTTGGTTGTCCAGATCTGATGGTTCTTGTGTTGCCATCACATCTAATTTTCATGTGTTTTTATTTTAATATGTGTGTGCGTCTCCATGATTGTTACCATGTGCATCAAATCTGAGCCACACATCTTGCATACTTTGTGTTTTGCTGACTGACTCATGTGTGTTGGATTCATCTGAGGGTTACCAATTTGCCAGCGTATTAAAATTCCCACATGCTTCTCATGTGAGTTTTATTTAGTCCAGATCATGATTGTTGTGTGTCTCCCCACATTAATTACCATGCGCGTGTGATTTGAGCCATTGATCATGATTACTTTTCATTTGTTGACTGATCTTGGCACGTTGGATTGATCCAAGGGCAATGATTGAGTCAATCTTGTTGACTCTGAGCCTTCATAAGAAGCGCTTTGGGCTTCTTTACTATTTGCACCCCTGTTTTGGCCTGGTCCAATATTTGAATTGGTTTCACTTGCTTAATGCACCCCTGGCTTCTTCATTTTCTTTTTATTTTATTTAATTGTTTCATTTTCATTTTTAATTGTTAAAATTAGTTTAATGTATCAGAAAATTATGAAAAAATTCATGGATCATCTTTAGGATTTTATAAAATTTTGTCAAATTTTATTTTTCATTTTATTTTATTTTGTGCATCTGAATTAATTGTTTGATTAATTTCCTTTGGAATTGTCTCAATTGTGCACACCCTGCCTTGTTGATTTTTGTTATCATCTTTGGTATATGATTTGCATCCCATTCTTTTTTCATATTTCAGAAGACATCTTGAGGTTCTTAAAACCATTTTTCTCATATTTTTAAACTCATTTCATATTGCATTTTAGTCCCTCTATTTGTGCATTGTTCTTCTTTGTTCATATGCAACTTTGAAGCATTGTTTGACGTACTTAACCTGTGAATTTTTGCGTGATATTTTGGCATGTTGCTAGCTTCTAACTTAGGTCACTTGGGATTTAATTCCACAATTTTTTAATGTCATTTGATATATGTTTGATTATTTGTGCTTAAGTGAATTATGCATGATCATCTCTTGACATCTCTTAACCCTAATTGTTTTGCCATGCCTAATTGTTTGAGTTTCTTTGTGATTCTTTGCATGAGTATTTGATATGATGTTTACCCATGGTTGAGGTACCTTATGACCAAATTTTGCAATTTGTGGATCATGTTTGGGTATGCTTTAAGTGCTTGAACTTTGACTTCCTTTTGTGGACTTTCTTTGGTGCATAATGTTTCATGTTTTGATCTTCTCTTGTACATGAGAATTGTTGATAATGGTATGATCTTGATTCTGACTTGCTTTCATCTTCATCTTATTTTTCTCATTTCATCTTGATATAAAGTTCATTGGTGCTTAATTGTGCATTTCATATAAGTATGCTTGCATTCTTTCATGATTACCTTTGCATGCTTACTTGAGATGTTTTGCATGATCTTTGAGACTTGTTTATTGATGTAAGTTGGATATACTTGATATGATGTGCTTGCTGCCCTATCTTGTTTCTTATCTCATCCTTCTCTTTCTCATTCTTCTCTTTCACTCTCTTTCTCCCATGAATCTCAAGACTTGTTTAAGTCTTGGATTCTCTACCTTTAGAGCTACCTAGTCCAACTTAATTTTTGATGAAGCTTGGAGTAGGATCAGCATTAGGTTTTAGGTAGTTTTCTCTCCTAAGCCTCACTAACCATAAGTCACCCATGCATGATGACATTAGGACTCTTAGTTTCCCTTTAGAGTTTCCTTTGGTTCTTCTCTCATCTCATCTCAAAACTTCTTGAAAACACTTAATAAAGATAAAGTGTATTGCGCACGAGCCTTAAGCGTGGGGAATGAGAAATGAGGGGCTTCCTCTCATCTTTCTAGAGTGCTTAGCGGGCGTCCTATCTTGGGACGATTCGTTAAGTATTCGTCCCTGTGTCCTAGACTTTGGTGCCATGCAAGTTATGAACTAACTTAAAAAGAAAACACTTCTGTCTAAAAAACATATAAACAAATTCAAATCTTTTTATCCTTCGGGATTGTTGGGTTTCAAATTTCATTTTCAGAAAAGAGCTCGTCGCTCACGTAAAAAACACTTAACTATCTGTGGTCGTACCCACGAACTACATTAGCTCTGATTCCTCTCTCTCGTCCGATTGAGGATATGTAGGCACAAGACAGCGATTATCTTGGCGAGCAACCTTCCCCCACAGTTCCCGTCCGAACTACGTTGACTCTGACTTTCCCATTGCACTGAGGGAGTACGTAGGCCTAGGGCATCGAATATGTCCTACCGAGTCCGTCTTAGTCACCCCCATCCCCCGTTTTCTTTTGTACAGCCATAGATAGTAGGACAGCTCACCCTCCATTTAGACAAAAAGCATGGATCCCATCGAGTACGATGGATGCGTGGGGTGCTAACACCTTCCCCTCGCATAACCGACGCCCGAACCTGGACTATGGTTGCGATGACCATGTCTTTCCCCCTTCCCTCAGGTTTACGCAGTGTTTCCTTTCCCTCTTTTGGGATAAATACACATTGCTGGCGACTCTGTTTCCGCACCACTTTTGCGTTTGTACCATGGATGCAAATCCTCGGGAGCGAAAAAAGGCGCTATTGACTTTTTCCTCAAAACCCTAATTGTGGTTCTGATGAACTTGAAACTTGTGAATCAAGCTTCTTGGATCAATACATTGTTAAAAATGGATCAATGTTGTGTATTAGAGACCCTCAAATCCTCTCTTGAGGTCTTGGCTCATGTTTTGTCCCAAAAGTCAACTTAGGGGTGAATTAGGTCAAGAAACCCTAATTCCTGATTTTTGGTGAATGCATCCCCTGAGGCTAAATTGACTTGATGATTGGGTCCATGAGATTCCATGGGTTATATTAGGTTATGCTTTGAAGCATTGGCTAATGCCTAGAGGAAAATTCCCATCTAGAGGCCCTGGTCGACCAAAACCCTAATTTGGTGACACTGGCGATCTTGAGGCTTGATCCACTGGGACTATTGCAGCCTTGTGCTTAATCCTGGAGGTGGGAGTCCTCTTGATCCATTGGGGATGTTTAAGAGGTTTAGACAAGTTGAAGATCATGTCATTCCTCGATTGATTCTTTGTCTAAAGCTCAGGGAGGGCTTGAAACCCTAATTCTGATTGTAGTGAAGGCTCATCCATCTTTGGGGAGACTAATGAGGCATGATGGTCCATCCATATTGTGATGATGATTTGCATAATGATGGGAAATATTAGTGGTCAAAATTTGGGGTATGACAAGATCATCATGCACCTCTTTGTATATCTTTTATATTTTTATATTTATATGCTTTATAATTCACTAACCATTAATCAAAATACAAAAATATGCCTTATCCCTTTTGTTTCTTTTGCAAGGTAGGGTTTGGGTTCCTCAAGTCATGGTGTGGTCAACCATTGAGCAAAGGCTATTCATCAAAGCATGACCTCTAATCTCAAAGCATAGGGTCTCAAGCAATATTCAACTTCATTTGATCAAAGATGTTTCAAAGTTTGATAGCTTGTTTCTCAAGAAACTTCAAAGGTTCATGTGTTTATTTCCATGCCTTCATCAACAAGTTTCCTCAATCCATTGCAAGTTTCATCAAAGGAGAGTCAAGAGTACATCATTTTGAGTTTATATGATCATCAATGTACCTTGAAATGCAAGAAAAAGTCCAAGGTTGCAAATTTGTTCAAAGAGGCTTGACCTAAAAAGTCAACATTCTAAGTCCAACTTCCAAATATCATAACTTCTTCATACTTCAACATTATTGAGTGCTCCTTTGGGCGTATGTATCTTCTTTACATCCCCTCCAAGTTCTCTTTACAAGTAAAGATCCAATTATGCTTGGAAGATCATCAAAAGTTTGGAAACATTAGAGGTCACTTTGTGGACTTAGTGAAATTTGACCTAAATTCAAGTGTTATTTGCCTAACTTCCAAAGATCATAACTCTCTCAAGTTTTAACTTTTGTGGGTGGTTATTTTTGCCAATTATCATATTTGATGCCCTCTACAAGTTTGTTTCAAGGATCAAAGGCCAATTATGCTTGGAAAGCCATGAAAAGTTTGAAGACATTATAGGTCATTTTGGACTTAGAAATTTTTTGACCTCTAATTACAAGTCATGGTGCCAACTTTACAAGGACATAAATTTTTTCCCAAGCAGCCAAATGAAACCTTCCTTTTTGAATTGTACTCTATGTTATGATGTGATCATTTAGCAAAAAGAATGAGAAGAAATGACAAGTGTACACAATTTCACAATGGTTTGAACATGGATACTTGGAACCGAATTTTGCTTAAAACCAGAAATAGCAAATCATGAAATTCTCAATTTGAAGCCTATGTTTACACGTGGTTTACACCTGATGATGTTAAGTGATACTTGCTGAGAAAAAACGACTGGAAATAGCAAGATTTTGGCTGCATTTTGATTGACGTTAGAATAAAGTTTTCATCATAATTTTTGCATATGATAACACACAAATTCTAACTAATTTTCACACGTATGAGCTTCATTTACCTTAAATATAAATAGAGGAAGCTTCTGCACTCAATTTCAAGCTTTGAAAGCCCCCGAAACCTCTGCCCGAGCTCACACTTTTCACTGAAATTTTGAGAAATCGTATTCAAACTATAAGCAATTTCAACTTCTTTTCTTGATTCTATTAGCACCTTTGTCATTCTAGGAAGCTATAGAAACAAGAATCAAGCCTTTAGAGCCTCTAAATCGTGCTAAGCAAGTCCACCTTGCAGCATCTTCTGATCGTATTTGGACAAGGTAGTTAAAGGCTTTGTTTTCACTCAAACAAGTTACCATAATGTAGCTTGATACTCTTTAATTCTTTCCCCTAACTTATCTTGCTTTGGTTGATCGTATATGACATTTAATTTTACTTTTTTTGTTTTATTTTTCATTGAGTTTTCTCCCAAATTCTCCATGCTCACTTTCAATAAATGAAAATGGAGTATATAGTTGAATTCGCACTGATGAAAGAGATGTAATGGTGGTGGTTTCGTGCCTTGAGCTAACCAAATGCCAAACTCCGGTGGGCAACACACCGAAGAAGACAACTGGAGGTGCATAGTGGTGGCTTGAGTTTGTTTTATTTCAAATTTGATCCAGCGTGTTATTTCACTTAAGGTCCACCATGTGCCTCAAGATCTGAGCCCTCTAATGCGCTTACTTCATCATAGTTGACCAGATCTAATGGTTGACACTTTTTCCTGATTTATTTCTTTTTCTTTATTTTTATTTTATTTTATTTTCTTTATAAGATTCATTTTAAATTAGATTTTCATCCAAAAAATCTCAAAAAATTCACAAAAATATTTTTTATTATTTTACACCTTGTGTTTTTTTTTTACATTTTTATTTTGTGATTTACTAATTTTCATATATTTCATGCATTTTAATTGGTTTTAAAATACTTTTAGGCATTTTAAAATTTTCCAAATATTATTTTATGATCCTTGACTTATTTCTGACCTATCTTGATTTTGTTGAGCCCTTATTTGATGTTTAGATGCTTCATTTTGATTTTATCTTTTATTTTCCATTTAAAATCATTTTAAAACTCATTTTCCATGCATTTTAATCGTTTATTATTGCATTTTTAATTTGGTTGTTGCCTTGGATCATGACTTATTGATCATAAGTTTCATCAATATCAATGGACCTTGAGTGTTGATAGGTTGAAAACCCCAATCCACCAAGATAGGTGGTTGATCTTGATGATAACTTGATCAAAGTTATGGTTCAATTTGGTTTCATTCCTTTTCTTCTCCTTCTTTTTCTTTTACGTTTCTCTTGGTCAATTGGGTGATTAAGAGTACATCTTGTTTATGAAGTTTGGATTGATGCTTGATGAACTTTCATCATTTCAAATCTACCTTCCAATTGATCATGGATCATTTGAGGTACTTTGGATTGATGCATAAGTTTGTCCTAAGTTATCATGAAGAATGGTTGATGTAATGGACTAATCACATTTCCTTAGTGCTTGATCCATCCTTGGTTTTTACTTGCCCTACATGTTTAAGGAGTATGGTTTCTATCATATCTCTAACATGTATGGTACATAAATTGTTATTGACCGGCCTCCCATCGTATGATCTTCCTAATAGATTATGCTACGATTGCTTAACATAGCGCTCAATTTGTCCAGAATCGATTTATTAACTCTAACATAAATACTAACAATATTATTGTACTAACATTACTTTATGTCATTTAATTTTCTTGTCATTTAATTTCTTTCCATTTACTTTTATGCCTTTATTTTTAGCATTACATTTCATATTGTTTATATTTATGCTTCTTTTTCCTTTTGCCTCTTGGGCATTTCATTTTTTTGTAAAGACATTAATAAAGGGAAAACCCTAAAAAAAACTTGGTTCTCTAATCTTTGGACTAATGGTTATTATCCTTAGCTTGACTTGAAGTTTTATTTTTGGACCTATGGACTTTGGTTACGTTTCCCTATCTATTGGATTCATCTGATACTTGAGACTTTTGGTTAACATCTAAAGAGTTGGCTCATATACATAGTTTTGACCTTATAGTTTGAGTTCTTCTTTCAAATGATGCTTGTCTTATCCTGTGCTTACTTGTTGCTTATGGCCTACTCCAAAGGAATGGAATGTTGGTTTTGACTCTTGTCAAGTGCTGGCTAGATCCTGGTGAGTTCACAATGCACACACAAAGGCTTCCTCTTAGGCTACCTTACAATGAGACCATTATTTCTTGATATTTATTTTATGCATTAGGATAGTCTCTTCATCACCTCCCCTTCTTTAATTTTCAACCTCTTCTTCCTTTTTAAAAATCTTCTTGTTTTCAAACTTGAATCACTTTCTTAATAAACCTTGACTTTGTCAAGTGATTTTCAAACCCTTTTTCTTAAATAAATGTTAAGACATCTTAAGCATATCAAAACAATTTCAAAATACTTAAAAAACACAAAACTGATTCAAATTTTTAGTGCCTTTGTACACCTTTCCCTTTTTAACCTGTTTTCTTAAGGATAGCCATTAGTTGTGTTCTTGTAGTGATGCAACTCATATACTTCCATAATAATGTAGAGAAGTGATGACATTTTCCACTTAGATGTTGATTGATAAACTTATTGGTTTCAATCCAGGAAAAAATCCTTCATCTCAAGATGAAGCAAATGCTCATTCCTCATTAATTGTGGGTAGTAAGTTGAGTTTCGACTCGAATATGACGAAATGTCTATTCATTTAACTTCAATCAAAATAAACACTTTTTATTTTTACCACGAACTACGAGGTTTTGATCCTCCATTGCACTTTGTTGGTACGTAGGCACGAGGCTCAAGAAATCTTGTCAATCAAAAATCTTTAAAAAAAATTCTTTCTCCCATCTCCACAATCTTTTTTGCAAACAACCTGATTTTAAGCCAAACACAGATATTCAAGAGGTTCCTATAGAGTACTATAGATGTCAGAGGTACTAACATCTTCCGTTTGCATAACCAACCCCTACCCTTTATCTCTTTGTTTTATTAGTTTTGTTTTAAAAATTTTGTGAGTTTTATTCGTTCTTTTCCCATTCCTTTGGATACAATAAAGAGCGGTGGCGAATCTTTCTTTTGTGAGTAAGGTTAATCAATAGGTTAATCTCAGATTACTTCCCGCCGCTACACCAGCAACAACTGGACTTTTAAACAATGCCAATGACAATTAGACTTTAAAAGCAAAGTGCCAGCAATAATTAGACTTTTAAACAATGCCAACAACAATTGGACTTTAAAAACAGAATGCCAGCAACAACTGGACTTTTAAACAATGTCAACAACAATTGGACTTTAAAAACAGAGTGCCAACAATAATTGGACTTTTAAACAATGCCAATAACAATTGGACTTTTTAAATGATGCCAACAACAATTGGACTTTGGGAACAGAATTCCAGCTACAACTGAAATTTAGGGTCAAGGGACAACAATCAATGACTAGACCTGGGTTAATTCAAAATGAGCACGAAACATATTTCGGCTATGCATGGTTGGCATTTTCTTTTATACATGATATGTGAATGTTCATGATATGCCAATGCTAACTCTATGCAGATTGGGAGTTTATGGAGACTCTTTATGGAGGTTTTGATTCCTCGACACCAAGGACTCAACCATGTATTGGTGATAGATGATTGTCAAAGGAGAATTTAACAAGTTTGACAGTTATGACTAGCCAACGCGATCCTTCCAGAGGATTGCCGACTTGATAGAATGTTTTCCTGGCACTCATTCTGAACTTTAACAATTTCGGACTTGCCTCTGAGTGGCTCATATTTCCCCAATCAATGGGTCCTTTCAGAAATTCTCCTCATAAGGAAATTGGAAACACCCTATCATAATATGACTTTGAGATAGTTTGCTCAAAATGTTTAAATATTTGAAGTTTTCCCCTTATTAACCAACTCTTGGAATGGGAGACTACTGATTGAACGATCTTTGAAGGGATTAACTCATTGAGCTCTTTGTGGCAGCTCTCTCTAGTCTGAGTATCGAAGAGACTTCTTTGATTAGTCGACTCTTGAGGTGATTGGCCCAGATTAATTATTGCTCAAAGTAATTTTCCTCTGACTGGACTTCTTTCAACAGATCAAATTCCACAACTAGGTGCATTCGTTGGGATTCCTTTGATGTTGGATTGACTTTCAAATCTGTTGTTCAATTAAAACTAGCAATTTTAATGCAATGTTCATGCAAATATTTTAAATCAAAATTTTATTGATATGATAATGATATACAATGAAACGACCCAATGATCAAAAACTCAAAGGGGATCTAGCCATTCACAGGACGAAAGATGATGTGATTAACACAAATGATTAGCAGAGATTGTTAGGAGTCAGTTTCACACAACCTTGCTCTAGTAGTATGCTTTCAAACTAAACCTTGCCTCAATTAGGTCTTTTAAGGGTTATAACGTGGAGTGGTTAATGGTTTTTTTTAAACAAAATGATATAAGGCTCAAAACTTAATTTTAACCCACCCATCTTCTTGATGATCTACAGTTCATATGTTCAGCTAAATGACACACACATTCAACTTCCAAGAGGGTTCGAAGGTGTTATGGTAAGGATGGGGATTCAATATGAGATTTTCTTGAAATGACAGTCACCTTATTTTGTCTTTGCTTTATTTTTGTTGAGGGTTTGATGACCTCTTTTTATTGATTTTTTTATCCCTGGTTTTTCCTGGACCGCTTCTTTGAAGCTTTTGGTCCTCCTTCCTCAGGTGATTTCGCCTTGAACACAAGGACTTAATCCACTATAATCAATCTCGATTACAGATGCACGGGCAACAGCTGGTGATTAACAACCTGCACAGCCGTACTGTGACTAACCCACAATAACTTGCGTCATTGTCATCTCAAGTACCCAGATCATCTCATGATCCCTTGAGGTATCTCTCTCAGTGAACCGTTCAGGGATCAAATCAGGATATAATGTTCACTAGAGGAATCCCAATGAGTTCCATCAGGGATCCCACAAGAGTCTGATCAACATATGATCCTCTTTGAGATATGACTATCATTGACCATATTTCAGGATTTCTACAATAGCATCAAGCCATTGTCTTCTCAAGTCTCCGATCACACTGATCACTTGAGGAATCCTAATTCACATAGAATTAGTTAAATTGGAGATTATAATGATGCTTCTTAACAAGCAGATAACTCCTAAGTTTAAGTACATAAGAACACACAAGTGTTCAAGCAAGATTTGAGCAACAACTCCTTGCTTTCTTTTTATTCTACAAAGATGTATATGGATATGACAGTTGTTGACATCTTGTAGATCTTCTTCTTCTTCGTCTTCTTGGTTGAGCAATCTTTGAGCAACAACTCCTTGCTTCATAGTTTCAATGTAGCACTGACGAGAAGGTGGTTGATGACTTGACTAATTTTCAATGTTGTTTTCTTCATCAACAGCTTTTGTACCAATTTGTTGTTGTGTTGAATGTTGATCATTAAGCTTTAATAACAACGGTTGTGTGTACATGGGGATAGCTTTGAACATTAAGTGTTACAATGAGAACTCATCGTTGCGACTATCATCACACCAACACTTTGAAGCATATTCTTCTTTCCTTTAAATAGCCAAGTAAAATATAGCCGTTGGATTTTCTGTTGGCTGTTGGAAAAGAGACGTTGTGTAATGATAAAGTTGTACTGACATATCTCCTTTTGACTGTAGAAGAAATGATGGGATATATCTTTCTTGGGTGTTGTGTACAGTCATTCACAATGGTAACATTTGTCTTCAAAACGTCAGAGGCTTCTGAGGGTAAATAATTGAAGCATGAGTAGAGACTTCTTAACAGGATATCTGAAACTCTAAGTCTTCAGTCTTTCGAAGTCGTCCATTAGGAATCAGGCTTCAGAACTTCAGAACTTATCTTTAAATCCTTTATCCTTTACTACTTCAAGTCTTCCAAAACTTCAGAGTTGTCCATTAGGAATCCGTCTTCAGAGTCTTCAGCACTTGACCTTTGGAACCATGATCCTCAGAACGCATAAGTCTTCAGAGTCTTTCTGCACTTGGTCTTCAGAGCCTTCAGCCTTCAGAACTTCAAGTCATTGGAATCTTCAGCACTTCGGTTCTCTATTATCTTCTTCAGAAGCTTCGCAATCTTCAAAATCACAACCACTTTCAGAGAGCATCCACAAGAGCATTGCAACTGCAATATCGGCATCCTTGGATCTGACTGATCATGATCAGATACAGAAGCATTCTTGCTTCTTGCGACTTGTGTCACACATAGTAACTTTGCATATAATCCTTTACGCGCATCTGGCTGGTGCTTGTTGAATCTGATATCTTCTATGATTATGATCTGCACACAACACACGTTAGAACATAAAATGGTTCTTTCACAAATACCATCGTTAGCATCAAAACATAGAGATGACTTGTAGAGACACCTCTTGCTCTAACAATCTCCCCCTTTTTGATGATGACAAAACCAAGTATTTTGATTGAACATTGTATACAAGGTAATCACCAAAACTAAACATATTCAGAGTCCAGAACAGCAGCTCCCCCTGAATGTGTTATCCTCAAAGTTTTATCTGTGATCATCTAGAATCTTATATGATCCAAAGACATAAAGAGTAACAACTTGAGTTGCCAGACAAAAGAATAGAAAAGGACTACTTTTCTATCTTGTCTTTAAGGAGACACAAGTCTTCAGCATCTGGACTAGTTCCTCAGAACTCCCATCTTCATATCTTTAGAACTTAGTTCCTTTTTAATGTCATATCAGAGCTCATAATCTTCAGAATCATCTGAAGCATTTTCTACTTTTCAGCAGAATCATTTTAGCATAGAACCAGAACAGTTCTTATCTAATAACATAGCCTCGCTATTTATCAGAGACAGGCACTGCCTTTTGAGAAACTCCCCCTGGGTTTCAGATTTTGTGAATATTTTAGAATTTAACATTTTAATCTTCTGGGTAGTCCCCCCCCCCCCCAATAAATTTCCATAAGTCAGATATTGGGATCTTCAGAATTGTAATTCAGATATATCAATTTTAATTCACCAATAGATCATGACTTTTCAGAGTTTGACTTGGAACACAGGCCTTCATCTCAGAACCTTGTTAATGTCACAACTCAGTGTTTCATCAAAGCTTGATTCTTGATCATATACACATGTGATCTGACTCTTATCTGATACAAAATTATGTGTTGAGTCTGATACCGGAGTACGTTGAGTCTGATACCAACTGAGGTATTTTTCTCATACCTCTTGAAGGGTATTTCCTTAATGTGCTGGAATTGATACCAATGAAGGTATTTGACAATATTTCACAGCTTTGCTCTGATTGATATTACTTCAGACTGAGTCTGATACCAATCTTTATATACAGAGTCTGATTACCAATTGTTGATTTAGTCTGATACCAAATCATTTTCTTTTTAATTGGTTCTTGGTTAAATCAGAACTACTCTTTCTTGGATCTTCAATCCAGATCTTCAGAAAGTTCTTGACTTCTTATTTGCACAATTCTTCTAAAAAGCATCTTGAGATGTAGACTTGTCTTGACTACTTTCAGAGCTTTTGTTTTCAGAGCTTTCCTTCTTCTGATTCTTATGTTCTGAATATCATATTTTCAGACAGCTTACAGCTTCTGAACCAAATGAAACAGAGATCACGATAACTTTGACTTTCAGAAAGTTCTCAACTTTTGAACAGTACTGGATAGATCTGATTCTGAACACATGTTCACGAAGTGTACAACTTCAATCATATGAGCAACAGTTCATAAGAACTTTTAACAAAGTTCTTCTTTCTTTCTTAAACCTGTTCTGAGAATGCCTAGTGAACTTGTTCAGAGTTCCTCGGTAAAACATCAAACAATCATTAGTGGTAAATGCATTTTATTTCATTGATTTACTTGTTTGAGTTTGCATTCTATCTTTAATCAAAATCATACTTTCTATTTCTCCCCCTTTTTGACATCATCAAAAAGTTTTAGAGGGTATGAGAATTAAGCATAGTTAGATCAATATGATAGAGAACAATAAACATCTTTAGAGATTAATCAAGGCATTTTCATTGATTTGCAGTAACATGGAACCATTAACACAAGACAACGCAAAACAGAGTTTCACACAAAATTAAATTCAAAGCATAGGCTGATTTTAATTCTAATAAGTTCAAGGTAATCAAAACATAGACCTAATGAGAATAGGTTCTTAAGGATTATACTAAAGAGAGCCTAATGATGATGAGGAGGATGAGAACGAGCTTACAGAACTATTAGTTCTTGAGACATGCGGCTGTTTTTCTTCTGCATGTGTGACAGCTAATCTCTTGCTCTTCATAATTTCCTCTGAGTTCCATTCATGGAAATCAGTCCATATTTTTCTCATTTCTATGCTTGTACGGGAAGCATCTACTAGGCTTTGAATTCTTATGATGGCATTATTCTTGAAGGATGTTAATGCATCATTTACAGTTTTTGTTTCTAACGATCATCGTTAGGTTATGATAATGTTTTAAGTGTTTTAATCATTTAAGCAATGTAATCATTTTAGAGAATGATAAATATTTTTAGTTATTGATTTTAATATTATAACCATAGATGATAAAACAGAGGGCAACATTATTTTATTGATTTAAAGCATAAGTGCAGAATATAAACAATACAGACACATACACTTGAAAAAACCATTGCAACTGTCAACCTAGCCTAGTTCTGACGAGCAAATATCTTATTCTATAAGAACCATTCACGGTCAAAGATTTCACAAAACTTCCTGTCCAGAGCAGTGTCTGGGCCACATCGAGTTCTGCAAATTGCTTGCACAATTCGTGCTCTGAATAGTACTTCAGATAAGACTCTTCCATAAGGAATGAACGATTTGTCCATGGTTCTTGACAAGAGAATAGACTCTTTAAGATGGTCAAAGATTACTTGGGAAAGATCTATAGGTGTTGGCCTAAGAAGACACATGATGAGGAGCTTATCATCATGATACAGAAAGTCCTTAGTTATACCGCGAGGTTTAATATTTGTCAGGATGAACTTGAACCATCCTTTTGCAGTAGGCAGAAGTTTTTCAGGGTTTGTGGATTCAAACGCAGAGTCTTTATCAAACATATGATGCATTTCACCATCGGAGGTGCATCGAATGGATGCATGATTAGGTGTGACACCACCTGGGGAACAGTCAATGGCTTCAGCAATGTTTATGGCATTGAATGTAACTGGAAGACCAAAGATGTCAGAAGAGATGGTCACACCATTGCTGCTAATAGAGGCGTTGATCCAAAAAGACTTTAAGATGTTAGGATAAATTGAACCCCTTAGCATAAATAGGTATCCATTCCAGTTTTGAAAATAAATCCCAAGATAAAAGTTTCGACTAGTGTTTCCTGGATTTGGTCATTTCTTAATGATGATTTCTAGAAGATTATCGTTCCCATGAAAGGTTCTTGGAGTCATTTTCGAAGGTGTTTTTAGAGTACTAAGATGATTGAGGATAATAGATAATGAAGAAATTTTGAAGAGTGGTTTGAATCTAAATAGGCACGGGAAGAGACTTTGAATTGAATGTATGAATGACTGAGGGTGACTTAGAAGAACTGGTTCATGATTACCTAGAATCTAGAGTAGGCAGGGATAGTCACGCAGTATAACAGTCTGTTAGCCTAGGGAAGACCAAAAAATCATGCGTACTATCCTTTTTAATTAATTCTTGGCAGGAGTTAAGTATTTGTATTAAATGTATTTGATGAGTACTATTTGAAAAATGAAGAGACACAGTCCCTAGTTCCAAGAAATATTCTTTTGTATTTTAATGAGTGCATAACCAAAGATGCAAGCATAAGGATTTTTACTATTTCCAATATTAAGGCGAATACTTAATTGTCAGTGCATGACCACGCCTGGTTAATAACTGTAGGATTAGGTGACCAACTATTATTGACAAGGTAGCACGCTTTCTAATTTCGTACTTAAACGTACAAGCATATGTTATTTAATATGCGTATTTCAAAGAGGATTGAATGGCAGAGATATCCCTAATTTAGAGAACAGGGTAAGGCAATTGGGAATAGGTTCTCCTATCTTAGATGACTCGAGGGAAGTTGAATTAATGTAATTTAACATCATTATTTCCAAGACTAACTAAATAGTTGGAAAGACTCTAGGAAAGAGAGAGAAAGAGAGAGAGAGAGAGAGAGAGAGAGAGAGAGAGAGAGAGGATTAGAATAAGAATACTGATTAGAGTATACTTATAGACTATAGAAGGTAGCCGACACAGAGTGATTTGACATGATAAGGATAATCTTACACATGAGACTGATTTACTCTAACTATTCATCAGCCATACACAGATGCATAAGAGTTTCTAACTATCTTTCTAACCTATTCTCTTGATACTTGACATGACATGACAATTGTTTTAAATTTTTAATAACATGTTCACGTAGATTTATCAAAAGGCCATAAGTGGAGAAAAATTGTACCTGAAAGATACTGAGATCTTTACAGACTATCTGATTGATATCCATTCTACTCTGATCTTTCTTTCTTTAAAGGTATGAAGTCTTAATCGCATACTGTGCATGCATGCAACCCGTTCTGAGCTTTTGATCATCGCCTTTTAGCTATAGCTTCCTTCAGAGTGATTTGTTGATAGTTCCCTCTTCTTGTAAAGGTTCATTTGTATTCTGGCTTCTAAAGAATACACTTTAATTTCTGAATTTCCGATCCTGGTTTGAGAACTAGAATCAACCTCCTCAAAAATCCTTTCCTTTTCCCATTCAGACATATTCATCTGATTTCTGAGAACAACCAATCAGAGACTCTTAACTTGATTGTCAGAAGGGGAAACTTCCATCACGCTTTCTCATTTTATCATAAACCATTGAGAGGTTATGTGTTGAGAGGATTTGATATTCTTCTCATAGCATGTTCCTTTGAGCAGATGCAGATCATGTTCAAAAGTGAGTATCATCAAACACGTGTGTAACACATGACATTATTTGCATGACACTTCTTGTTCTCGGAATGTTGATTAAACTTGTTTATAGAATTAGTCCATCAAGGATCAACAGCATATCTACTTCTAAAAGAATGTCAACTGATTTTCTTCATTCAGAAGAACTTTAGCAACTTAAATCCTTTTGACTTCAAGAGATAATGCATCAAATTAAACATCTTCTGGATTAATGACGTTCTGAGAAACTTATCGGATAAAATCTGATCAATCACAAATGGTTCAACTGAGATAGAATCTCAAGTTAACAGAACTTAATTATGATAATCAAGACTCAAAAACCTTTCTTAACCGATTCGTGATGACTCATTGGACGTCATCTTCTTGAATGTTCTTTCCGTTTTCTGCAATGTTTTCCAAGAAAACAATATCCAGTTCTTCATTAAATCTCTTAACTTCTTGATTAGTTAAAATTCAGATGTTGAGTTATTTTGAATTCTTCAGTTTTTTGAATTCTGCATACTTCATTCTGAAGTTCAACATCATAGAACAACAATCTTTCTTCTTTACATGAAGAAGTTCTTAATGAGTTTCAAACGGAAAGTCAAGGGTGGACCTAATCTGTTTCTTGAAAACATCTCAAAAACTCATAAAGAATTAATCTTCAGCAAACAAGATTTCTAGTTTTCTGATGATTCAACTTTGAGCAATTACGTGGTTCATTCACACGTATCTTCTAAGATAAACATTCAACAGATACTACTACTTATCTGATGAATCTATCTTATCAGCTGATTCTTCAAACTTCATCAAACTTAATCGAGGAAGGTTTAGTTGTTGACAAATGCGAAACTTCCTGAATCAGTGACTTGCTCAAGTAATCCGATTGATTACAATTTTTGTACACAGTCATCTTCTGAGCTGTTACAGAAATTGTAAGTGGATTGAATTCTCACCCAGAGTATTTCTACGCACCGCATCTGGATCTTTTTCTGACACTGTTAAGTGTTTGATATCCTATCAATAACAAAACCAGGCTCTGATACCAATTGAAGGTACGAGAAAGACACAAGAAAGGGGGGTTTGAATTGTATATTCACTTTTAATAACTTTTCGCTTCTGATTGTTATGACGCTGAGATAACTTCAGAGTTCGTTGAGAGACTTTGACTCACGAAGTACCATTCAGACTTGCCATACATGAAGCATAAGAACCAACAAGAGTCTGAACGCAATATGTATTATTCAGAACTTGCAGTGCGGAAGCTTATCAGAGTTAAGCTGCAATGTTCTGACTAGCTAATGTAAGGTTTTGATACTCAATACAGAAATATAAATAATAACATAAACCATAGCAAGAGTAAAGAACACACGATATATCCTGGTTCACCACAAGGCTAATCCAGTCCATCCTCCTCAGGTGATTTCGCCTTGAACACAAGGACTTAATCCACTATAATCAATCTCTATTACAGATGCACGGGCAACAGCCGGTGACTAACAACCTGCACAGCCGCACTGTGACTAACCCATAATAACTTGCGTCATTGTCATCTCAAGTACCCAGATCATCTCAAGATCCCTTGAGGTATCTCTCTCAGTGAACCGTTCAGGGATCCAATAAGGATATAACGTTCACTGGAGGAATCACAATGAGTTCCATCAGGGATCCCAAAAGAGTCTGATCAATATATGATCCTCTTTGAGATATGACTATCATTGACCATATTTCAGGATTTCTACAATAACACCAAGCCATTGTCTTCTCAAGTCTCTGATCACACTGATCACTTGAGGAATCCTAATTCACATAGAATTAGTTAAACTGGAGATTACAATGATGCTTCTTAACAAGCAGATAACTCCTAAGTTTAAGTACATAAGAACACACAAGTGTTCAAGCAAGATTTGAGCAACAGCTCCTTGCTTTCTTTTTATTCTACAAAGATATATATGGAATTGACAGTTGTTGACATCTTGTAGATCTTCTTCTTCGTCTTCTTGGTTAAGCAAGCTATGAGAAACAACTCCTTGCTTCAGATCTTTAATGTAGCACTGACGAGAAGGTGGTTAATGACTTGACTAATTTTCAATGTTGTCTTCTTCATCAACAACTTCTGTACCAATTTGTTGTTGTGTTGAATGTTGATCATTGAGCTTTAACAACAATGGTTGTGTGTACATGGTGATAGGTTTGAATATTAAGTGTTACAACGAGAACTCATCGTTGCGACTATCATCACAACAACACTTTGAAGCATATTCTTCTTTCCTTTAAATAGCCAAGCAAAATATAGTCGTTGGATTTTTTGTTGGCTGTTGGAAAAGAGACGTTGTGTAATGATAAAGTTGTACTGACACATCTCCTTTTTACTGTAGAAGAAATGATGGGATATATCTTTCTTGGGCGCTGTGTACAGTCATTCACAACGGTAACATTTGTCTTCAAAACGTCAGAGGATTTTGATGGTAAATAATTGAAGCATGAGTAGAGACTTCTTAACAGGATATCTGAAACTCCAAGTCTTCAGTCTTTCGAAGTCGCCCATTAGGAATCAGGCTTTAGAACTTCAGCACTTGTCTTTAAATCCGTTATCCTTTACTACTTCAAGTCTTCCGAAACTTTAGATCTGTCCATTAGGAATCTGTCTTCAGAGTCTTCAGCACTTAACCTTTGGAACCATGATCCTCAGAACGCATAAGTCTTCAGAGTCTTTCTGCACTTGGTCTTCAGAGCCTTCAGCCTTCAGAACTTTAAGTCATTGGAATCTTCAGCACTTCAGTTCTCTATTATCTTCTTCAGAAGCTTCGCAATCTTCAGAATCACAACCACTTTCAGAGAGCATCCACAAGAGCATTGCAATAGAAATATCGGTATCCCTGGATCTGACTGATCATGATCAGATACAAAAGCATTCTTGCTTCTTGCGACTTGTGTCACACATAGTAACTTCGCATATAATCATTTACGCGCATCTGGCTGGTGCTTATTGAATCTGATATCTTCTAAGATTATGATATGTACACAACACACGTTAGAACATAAAATGGTTCTTTCACAAATACCATTGTTATCATCAAAACATAGAGACGACTTGTAGAGACATCTCTTGCTCTAACAGATATCCACATTGCACATTTGGGTAATACCAAGGTGGGGAAGGTAATGGAACCGGTTGAAGAGGTTGGGACTCACCAATGAGTTTTGAATCAGCGACTGTAGAAGTTGGTTGTACATCACGGGAATTGGATGACGATGAGCATTCCTTCTTTCTAGGTTATTGTGAGGCTTATGTTGGTTCAGACATTGATTTGATATCTTTAGCCTTGGGCTCGTTGATTTGGATGAGGAGTAATCCAAGGTTGCTGAAGACCAATAGATAGTGCTTGTTAGCCTTGGTATAGCTGCTCATTTCCTTCCATTTGAAGTTTGTGGTCAACGAGCTTGTTGCAACTGGCATGATGATCATTGAGTTCTTCAACCTCATCGGTGGGCGCAACCCTTTTTTATTCATCCCCCACTTCTCCTTTGCTTCCGCTAGCATGGGTTGTGACATTGGGATTCCAAGGAGGTGTCTCCATGCTCTCGTGAGAAAACAGCGATGTCATATTAGTCACACACATGATTTGTTCCTTGTGGTAGGTCTCGAGGGTCCCTTTCCTTTCTCATTATCAGGCTCAGAAATCAAGATATTTGCACCTGATCTTCCTTCTTGGGGTGCTAATGACTCTAACAAACTTTTTAACCTAAGCTTAAAACTCTTGCATTATTCAATGGGGTGCCCCATTGTTCCAGTACAATATCTGCATTCAACCTCTGGATGGTCTTCTTGGAAAACTAAACTCTTTTTGTGGATCAGTTCTTGTATCAGGGCTTCCAACGCAAAGCAAGTATCTAGATCATGTCCTTCAGCCCCTTTATGGAATTCACATGTTGCATTTGGATTGTACCATGGTGGATATGGTGTTGGCACATGCGTGAGAGGTTGATGAGTTATCAATGAATTCTGGATCAGCTACGGGTAGAGCTTACTAAGTGGCACAGGAATCAGTTCATCGCGAGCTTTGTTCCTCTTGTTTTGATTCTGACTCTTATTCCAATTCCGCCTTTGGGGATTTTGAGGAGGCATAGCCACACGATATTGATGTGCCAACTTGGCATTCAGAGGCTGAAGATGATATCCTGAGGGGGGACCATATGCTGGCAGATGTGAGGTTGTCACATGTAATTGCCTTTGACTTGGGGTAACACGGGATGGATGTGGAGTAGTGGCTCCTTCGGTTGCAACAATGGATACGGGGTGACCCTCTTTTTTCAACAAGGTTTCCAAGACCTAACTAATTTGGCTCTTCAAAAGGTTGAGTTCCTCTTTCAATGCTTTTTGACCTTTCCTTAGCTCGTCCATCTTCTCCTGAGACATGGCTTTTTGTTCCAAACGTGTGTCGGGAATCACCTTGCTAGTTATGGACAAAGGATGGATGAGTTTTTTTTTGGAAAAGATAAGCATACATGCTGATGAGATGTAAATGTAATGGAATGGTTGCAATGAGATGCCATGTACTTTTTTGTTTATAAAGCTCCCAGTTATCTTGTTATTTATCAAAATAATGAAATCAAACTAAGGAAATGAGGAAGCACAAAAATAAAACGGAACATAGAATTCTCATCTCATTCATTTTTTAATCAAATTCAAGTACAAATAAACTCGAGTCTTCTTGGAATCAAAAGAAACTACAAAGAAACTGGAAAAACAACTCCTCGAGTTTTCTCAAAATCAAACTATCAAGCAACCCTAAAGGTAACCCCTTGTGCCTTGCGAACCGCCTCTAGGTTGGTAGTGAGCTCCTCCAATGTCTTCTTATAGAACTTTACACAGTTGAAAACTGGTAAAGTGTGTTCTCTGGGCACATGATTTGATTTGTCTCCCTTAGCTTTTCAAGAATTTCATAACTAACAAATTTTTACAAACCAGCCATGTTCATAAATTTCTGCTTCCACTCAGTGTACATAGCTTGAAGGTTATTGATGGCAACCATCCTTCTAATGATTGCATGCTTTCACCAACGCTTCATAGGATTTTCTATAACCATCCTTCTAATGATTGCATGCTTTCACCAACGCTTCATAACATTTTCTAGACCTTAAACCTTTGATTTGGTCAGCGGCTCTTCCTAGTTGAAACTTTTCATGAAGGTGGTCTCAATTGATCCTTTATTTTTCCAACTTCTCACGTGATAGACAGTTTTTTTGGTCTTTGAGAGTCTTCCTCAACTCTTGGATTTGTGCTTCATAGCCAACCCTAGCATCCTTCTTCATGTTGTTGGATGTTGCCACATCTTTCTCTAAGTCTCGGATGATGCACCAAGCTCGATCCAATTCTTTGTTTCGATGGTCAAGATCACCATTGGCTCCTACAAGAGCACCTCTAACCCAATTCCTCTTATCCTTCTCGTCTCTGGCCGCCTTATTGCTGCTTTCAAACTTTTCTTTTAACTCCTTACTATTATCTTCCCAGGCTTCACTCTTTTGCTTGGTTCGATTGGGTTAGATTCGCAGATGAGAATTTTCCACTTCGAGCTCCTTGATCTTGTCATCGAGCTTATCCACGTCTTCACGTAAGATTAGGTCAGGTTTGGGTATTGGAGGGAAAGCTGATGAATCAAAGAAGAAAAGGAGATTAACCTCTTGAGCCCTTTCCTTCACACATCGAATATAAGGCTCCCTAGTAACGACGTTCTTCTTTCCCATCTCTGAGCCACTTCTAACAACCTTTTTCCACGCCTTCCTAACTTTTCTCACATCAGGATTAGTAGGAGCAACATCATTGATGATGAAAGGCACAAGATGTTTGTCTTCGAGAGGGCCATCCATGGCATTCCCAAACTGCCTCTTAAACACAACAGGGTTATAATTGATGCAACCATGTGTTCCCACGAGAGGTACATTGGGAAATCCTCCACATCTAAGTATAACATTATTTGTCTCCCAATCCCTTTTATACCATGTGATAGAATCAACAGTGAGCGAAGCGAATTTCTAAGGACAATAGAGTTTTCTAGCAACAAACGGACCTTTTTTAGGCATGCGGGTCTTCATTCACATGTGTAAGAGTGGAGCACAATAGAGAAAGGTCTCACATTTCTTTTCGTGTTTTGTGTAGAAGGCATGGTAAAAATATGCCAACAAGAATGGCACAGGGTTACCAGCCAAGAAAATCTCCACATTTAAGCGATCTATGGAGTTATCAACAATCGGAAACAACACAATGCCATGAACCAAAAGCGCCAAAATTACCCCACATGCAACCCATTTTTCTTCTTTAGCACACTTCCAAGCCTGCTTTTCCAAGAATTTCCTTACGAATCCCTTGGTAGCCCCCTTATGTGCCCAATTAGTTGTTACATCATCCACATGAATACCCAAAGTAGAGGATATCTTAGGCATAGTGAGATCTTCTTCAAGCTTCGGGAAAGGATTATGGTCTTTGATGGGACGATCCAAAAGTATTTCAAACTCTTCTAGAGTATGAACAATTTAAAAATCTAATAAGGTGAAACAGCGAAGAGGGCCGTCGTAGTACTGAGCCAAGGTAATGAGTGCGTCAAAGTCTGTTTTCTGTGTAAGTACTTCCAAAATGTTCCCATAGTTGGTGTGGAATTTGTTGTGCTTGATAGGTGTTATTCTGGAACTCAGAGCCTTCAAGTTGTCGATCTTAGGTTCTTTGAACTTGAAATTGAAACTTCTTTTTTTTTAGGATGACTGTTAAGTGCAAATTTTGACTTAAATTGAACCATCTTTCTTGGCACTTTTCAACTCAATTCTCATGTTTTCATAGATTTAATTCATGTTCTTGTGTGATTCTTCAATATTATTGCAAATGCCTTTGGTACTTGTAATTTGTGTGTTATTATGCAGAAAAAAGGCATTAAGTCATCAAAGAAGTAAGACACAAGAAAAGAGATGCAAGTTGCCAAAGGAAATGAAGGAAATGAAAAAACTTCAGAAAGTTCGCTTTGCGAACTTTCCAGCGAATACTCCCAGACTTGGGCAGTAAGAAAAGGCACCAAAGTTCGCATTGCGAACTTTCTAGCCAATGTTCGCTTTGCGAATAAAAGTTCGCATTGCGAACTTATGCAGAATCGTAGAGGCGGTTTAACTGTTCCTGAGGCACATCAGCTGCCTAATTTGGTGTTCGCTGGGCGAATAAAAAGTTCGCAGTGCGAACATGACAAATTTTGAATGTATTATATAAGTACTTTTCATCATGTTTTAGCCATAACTTGTAATTTTAACATCAAAACTTTATATCTCTTCATTTCAAGAATATTTTAGAGATAGAAACTCAAACCCTAAGAGGGAGAAGGTAAGATCTTTGACCTCTTGTTGGGGTTTGGATGTAATCTTTTGATACCTTATGTATTTCATCTAATGTATGTTTGTGAACTAGTTTTGATCCTCTATTGTTGATTGTCTTTGATTGCTTATTTGTGGGTCTTAACAAAACCTATTTCAAATCCTTGATCTTGGATTTTCATCTATCAATGAGTAAACTTTTCACATGGTTTTATGAGTTGATATTCATTGTATCTTTTATTGTATTGTGTTGATTAGTAGCATGAATAACATGAGTATGATCGATGCGGTATTGCGAGGATGCGTGATAAGAGTGATGAAGAGCGATATTCACATACATTTGGCCAATTAGTTGAATGCATGTAAAAAAGAATTAATCATATGTACGTATTCTGATCATTTCTTTGTATATGAATTACTCATTAGTTTGATATGGATGTTATAGTAATATCTGTTGGGTCTAGATGCCAGAAATGGATGTAGGCTTAACATTCATATAGGTTTTAAATACTTTGTATTGATTGGTAATGTGCGAGAGAAATTATTGATCGGTACAAAATCACTCACAACATGCGGGGACCGAGAGGATATGTATGTCGTGATTGATGCGTGATGATATTAGACGAACAAGTGATTTATGTATAAAATGATTAGAAGAATGCATGTGTTATCAATTGATGAGATCCAATCCCAACAAGACTCCGTTTATAATTCAGTCTTTACTTTATATTTTCAGTCTTTATATTTTATGCCTTTAATTTTGGTGCCTTAAATCTTTTAAACCAAAACTTTTGCACCATAAGCTTAGAAATGTAGAGACCGTTGAGCGACATTCTTTCTCGCATCGATCCCTGTGGAGACGACAAAACTGGGTACTTAATTAATTTTTGCTTGCTGCTTTACCGCTTCAACAATGACTCATCTTGATTGCTTTGGCAAATGCTTTTGTCTGCAAAAACACAAGATACTGGGAGCTTTGTTTTTATTTCGATGTATGAATGAATGCATGAGTGAATGAATGAATGGATGGTTTTCAAGCATGTGGTTTCAAAGGTTTGTGGTACGGATAGAAAATACTTTGATTACTCTCCTCACATGGATCTCACCATGTAGGCTCTACGATTAAAAGGGAACCCCAAAGTCATGGATTCATATGACTGTTCATCATGCACGGCAAAAGCATTTTGGTTGATAACTCCATCATATGAACCTATTTTGGGTGAGATCTTTGCACTGACCCTCGCGAGAAAAGCTTCTCGAGGGCACGCACTACGCGACCATCGACATCGGGTTCTAGACAAGGGTCTCAGAGTCATGGACTCCCTTGACTGTTTGTTGTGTATATCAGTCATTTTCAGGTAACAACTCCATCAAGAAAGTCTATTCTGAGTGAGATCTTCGTACCGACCCTCGCGAGAAAAGCTTCTCGGGGGACTCGTGTTACGCGACTATCAATCCTAGTTGGCCAAAGGTTCAAGGTTCTACAAAGGTCCTTAGAGTCATGGATCCCAATGAAAACATTGAACGCTTTTGCCAAAAGCTTGACGGTCGTCAATATTCGCATTAGAATCTACTCCAAGCGAGGTTCTCGTATCGAATCTCACAAGAAAAACTTCTCGGGAGCGCATACTACTCAACCTCTCCTATCTCAAGTTTTTACTCTAGACTCGGGTGGAGTGTCTTTCCCTCAAGGTTTGCAATCAGAGATTCAAGTAACAAAGATCCAACAGAGCCATATCACAATATAACAATATAACAATATAATAATGTAAAAACATCAGATAAAAGAAAAGTCATACAAATAAACAAACAAAAACACACACAACAACCTAACTAGGCTTTACTAACTTAGGGATGGGAAATACCCCAGCAGAGTCGCCATCTGTCGTACCTCAAAAAATGAGAACAACCTCGTGAAGCACAATCGCACACTCGCATGATGAACTTAACAGAGTCTCAATCGACCTTTATTTATTTCCATATAGGGAAAGGGGAAATATCAAATAAAACCCCTATAAAGAAAGACAAGGATGTGGTCATTGCAAACAATATCAGGGTTCGGGATTCGGTTACGCAAGCGGAAGGTATTAGCACCCCTCACGTCCGTTGTACTCAATAGAAACCATTAGGTTAGTCATGCGTGTTACTGTTTGCTTAAAAGTTAGGTTTATCAATTTATTAAAGGGAAAGAAATAGGATAAAAAGTTTTATTTTGGAGGGCAAGAAAAGAAATTGACTTAAAAAGGTTTTTATTACTAAGGGGCCTGACAAGATTTCGTAATCCTGCTCCTGCGTACCTCAAAAGAGAAATCAAGGCATACGTAGTTCTAGGTAAAAAAAATTGTTTGCTGGTCAATTTTAGCAAAACTTATCTTGTATTAATCACGTAAAACATTGTTTTACCCAAAACAAGTGAGAAGCGGATGTTTACACCACATTGAATGGATTTACAAATCACATTCACGCCACTTATCTCAACTCAACAGTTGTGGATGAAGCATTGCATTCCATCATCTTAAGACAAAATGTCTTTCGTTTTTTAAAAGGTTTTGTAGGTTGTGCCAAGAGGCAAAAAGATTTGAATGGGTTTGCGGTTTTTTAGATTGAAAAGAAGGTTGTTTTTTATTCAAATTGCACTAAAGACTATGGATAGAGGCGAATATTTCGAACTGCCAAGCCAAACGTCTTGTGTACAAAATACTCAGAGTGAGGGTAGGAAAGCTTCATTCAAACTTCTTCTCCACCACTTAAGGCTCGTGACGCGCAATCCTAATAGCATTTTTAGAGTGTTTTGAATTTGATTTAGGAAATGGCTTGACGTTGGATCAAGCTTTTATTCATGATTATGAAAAGTATTTGAACTGGTTGGAAGGGAAAGGTTGATGGCGATGCATGAAGTAATCAATTTACAAGTTGGGTATGGCTTGATGGTTTAAGAAGGTTTGATAATGGAATGCAGTTGAATGGTAATCAATTGGCGTTGATCAATGTTTTTTTTTAAATGAAACTTGGTGTTGACCAAGTTCTTTGGTTATTTTTTTTAAAGATTAATCTTATATTTTTTTTTCTAATTAGTTAATTATCCTACTTAAATAAGAACAACACAAACAAAGAGATAACACATTTACAAACAAGGGATGGGAGGTACATTTTGACAACTAGGAAATATAATTAAAATCCAATACAGCTAATAAAAATAATTAAATAAAACAAGTTATACAAAATAATAAATAGAAGCAAAAATATCAAATATAAATTATATAAAAAAATACACTATAAACTTAAAAACATTAAAAGAATTTTTTAATTTTTTTAATTAATATTATTATATATTTCTTTAGATTTTTTTATATTAAGAAAATCCTTTTTTATACTTTTTATTAAAAGAAAATAAACTAACAAAATATATTTTTGTAATTTTTAATTTGGAATTAAACCCATTATTTTATTTTTTTAATTTGGAACTATGTCTATTTTTTTTTATGAAAGTAAATATTAAATTACTACTAAACAAATAAATAAAATAAAATAAGCTAAGAGATTTTTTTTATTGTTTTTATTTTTAAACTAAAAATTAATTTTAAAGAAAACCTAATCTAATTTATTAAGTTACTATTCTTTTTAAAAACTAAATTAGACCTAATTAATAATCATAATATTAATAAATAATATAAAAAAAGCAAAAAAAAAATAAAAATAAAGAAGAGCTAAAATCTAAATAAATGAAAGAAAAAAACAATGGACCAAGGAGGTTCTGTTTAGAAATAGGGAGTATATGGCTCGAAATGACAAAGGGGGCGGCCCAAGGATACTGATGGGCGCAGGTTAGGGCGTGATAGGTCGGATCCACGACCAGGTTCGGTTTTGAAACAAAAAAAAAAAAGAAAGAAAAGGTGCAACTCTAATCCAAATTACTCAGTCGTTTCAAAGTTTATGCACAAACACGCTCATGATCAAGAACAAACTCAAGGGAAATACACGATCTTTTCCTCGCGATCTCATTTCTCCACGACAACCGCTCTATCCGCGTTTGCATCTCTCTCTGCAAATAGGCCTCTCTCTCGCGAGTTCTCTCTACTCTCACTGCAAAACGCGATTTTCTCCCTCTCACGGATCCGTCTGTTTCTCTCTCTCTCTCTCTCTCTCTCTCTCTCTCTCTCTCATGAAACGTCCAAAACCTAACGCTCACAAACCAAGGTTTCCTTCATCTAGATCCTTATAAGTCAAACGAAAACTGACTTGCTACATGGAAGAAGAAAAAATGAAATCCAATGGAAAGCAAGTAAAAAGAAGACACGGAAGGAAGTATGCAACAGTATACAGTTAAGAAGTCAAAATTTTTGAGTAAAAAAGTTTTTCCAGAAAATGAAGTTTTCGACAAAGGCTCTGTAACGGAATCTAACCTCTGGGTACGTTGCTTCTCACTTATGCGCGTACTCTATCTCCTTGCTTATCTGTTTGAGGCCAAATGGTTGTTATTTCTAGGGATTTAAACTGATGAATTTGAATTCTGATATGTTATGTTTGGATATTGCCCTATATTTTGCTACTGGTTTTTTGCTACACGTTTGATTGGTTTATCTGAACTGTCTTGTTGTGGAGCAGCAACTATGGCAAGATTTTTTTTTTAAATCCTTGGATGAATCTTAAGAAGTTTGATGCTTGGCTCTTTTTATGATTTTCTTGTGAAGTATGTTCTTGTTGCTGCTATGTTTTTTAGTTACAAGTTTTCCCCCCTCTCCTTCTGTTCATGTTATGCTTTTATATCAGTCAATTAAGATTTCACATGTATGATTTTTTTGATCCTTGCTGTAAAAGAGATGTAATGGGTAGTGAATCTCATTGTACTTTCTAAGAGGACAGAAATCGTCCCAACATTTTGGTGTAAGTTTTGATGTGTCTCCAAATGTGATGTTGTAGTTTTCACTTTATTGCTTGGTTTTATGTGTGTATTATCTTCCCTATATCATGCTAATAGGTCACTTCTGCTTGTGTGTAGGGAAAATTCAAATGGTGTATGAAGACCTAAGTGGTGTATGAAGGCCCGAATTTTACAAATTTGAAGATCCAAATCCCTTTTTTTTTTGTTTTTTGATGTAATGGACATTGTATGATACGTTATGTAAATAAATAAAAATGAGACAGGCCCAATTTGGGGGAAGAATAACATAAAATGATTATTGCACTCATATTGATGATATCAATTATTCGCCTTGCTTAACCAAGCCACTCATTCAAATTAAAATGCAAAGATAGATTTAAATCTAACTTCCAATCAAACAAGAAAGGATGTTTATTAAACCCTAATGATAAAGTATGCATGAATGAAAGTGAGTAATGCATAGATCGTGACAAAGGATCATGCAATGTTCAAAATGGCCAAAATATATATACATCTCTTAAGAGCAAATAATTCTTAGCTTATAAACTAAAAACGAACTAAAATGATCCAGATGAACCGATTAAGTTTATTACCTCAAGGACATCTAATGGTGCATGATATGGATGTATGAATTGATCAAGACCGATCGATCAAACAAATCGATTTAAATTCTGGTATAGCAGATCACTAAGATGTCGAATAGGATGTCAAGACACTTGATCTCTGGTTCTCATACAAGGATAATAAGGAGCAGAATGCAAAATGTAGAAAATAAAGAAACACACAGGAATTGTTAACCCAGTTCGGTGAACACAACACCTACGTCTGGGGGCTACCAAGCCAGGAATGAAATCCACTAGACAGTATTAGTTCTAAGCTAAACTCCTCCATTTACACCTTGTTTCCTAATCACTACGTGTGCTATATTTCTACCTAAGACACTCCTAGGTATGAGACCCTTCTCAATTCCCTTTTAATCACAGCAGTGACTGAACAATTACAACTCAATAAAATAGTCCAACTCAAGTATTCACGCAATACAAGAGAGGCTCACAAAAGTACAAACCTTAGTATTCACTAACAGTCGTGTATGTTCTCTACATATTCTAGGTTAAATCCATCCTATTTATAACCACAAACAAGACTGGATTTGGGCTTCAAAAATGCAGCAATTCTGCTCCACAAAATTTGCACTTTATTCTCCTCTAGAATAGTTTCTTCAATCCTAAGTTTCCTAAAGTATCTCCACACGTAGAAACAACATCTTCAAATTATAATCAGAATCTCTGATTCCTCAATCTTGGACGCCACCTAGGAAAAACAAACATTCCCATAAAATCTGGAAATCAGAAAACCAAATATCAGTTATCACAAACTGTAACAGGCAAAGATTTCGAATCATCATGATAAGACATCTTGTCCAACATCTTGATCTTCAGTTAGTTCTTCATGTTTGGACATCTTGTACAACATCTTGCTGACAAGTTAGTTTTACCAAAATTGATGTCAACCTCAAAGGCTTGGACTCATCAATCTCCCCCTTTGGCAGATTTTGGTTAAAACTAACTAAATGGAACTTGCAGACAGAAAACCACCTTCTGAGGCCAAGAAACAAAACATCAGAACATTAGTAGCTGAAAAACATCAAACAGCTTGTCTCCCGCTCAACCAAGTCCTTCTTCTGCAAGCAGCATTACCATACTCCCCCTCAATGGTTAGCAGCAATGGTTAGTAAAGTTAGTATTACTCCCTCTTTTTAGCTATAATATGACAAAGGCAGATAAACTAACTAAATAACCAAGTAAAAGCATAAAGTATTAAAGTACAGAACAAGCATATAAGGTGCTAAACATAATCCTGGGCATTAACCCTTTACAAAACCATAGAAAAAATAACAACATTCAGCCTGAGAGAAGTCTTGAAAGACCTCTCAATCTTAATGGGAACACATATCCAATTACTTGAATAGCATTCCCACATCAGGTGGATTGCTACAAATCTTCAGACACGCAGACTCCAAGCTTGCCCCTCAACACTTTAAAATGATTAGCATCCAAAGCTTTTGTGAAGATGTCAGCTAACTGATTCTCTGTTGCAACATGCTCCAAGGTTATGACTCTGTCTTCCACAAGATTTCTAATAAAGTGATGTCTGATGTCAATATGTTTGGTTCTGCTGTGTTGAATAGGATTCTTTGAAATATTAATGGCACTCACGTTGTCACAGAAGAGTGTCAAAACATCTTGAATGACATTGTATTCAGTTAGCATATGCTTCATCCACATCATTTGAGAACAGCTGCTACCTGCAGCGATGTATTCAGCCTCAGCAGTAGACAAAGAGACACAGTTTTGCTTCTTACTAAACCAAGAAATCAAGTTGTTTCCTAGAAAGAAACATGCACCTGAGGTGCTCTTCCTATCATCTGCACTCCCGACCCAATCAGCATCACAGTATCCAATTAACACAAAGTTAAAACTGGCCATAGTCACATGTACCATCCATATTCTTCAGAATTCTTTTGACCTGATTAATATGGCTAACTTTAGGTTCAGCCTGATATCTAGCACATACTCCTACCGCAAAAGTTATATCTAAAATTCTGGCATAGCAGATAGCAGATGTCCTAACACAGGTCAAGACATTATTTTATGCACAATCTTTAAACCAGGAACAGAACAGCAAACTGATATTCAGAATATCAGTAGCAACAGCAAGACAGATGTTTCTACATCTGTTACAACATTGTTAATCAAAACTGAATGTAAATTGCAGAATGATAAACAACACAGAATATGATAACCCAGTTCGGTGCAAATCACCTACATATAGGGGCATACCAAGCCAGGAAGAAGAATCCACTATCAGTAATATAGTTTTATGTAAACAACCGCTGGTTTACGGTAAACACCCCTGGTTTACCTATCACTACCCAATGAAAACTTTATCTAAGAACTCCATCCTAGATAAGAGAAACCCATCTCATTCCCTAAAATCACAGCCTATGATTATCTAACAGTTATAAACACAATAATTGTATCATCTTACTTGAAAGACACCCCTTCCAATATAAATTTCAATCAAGCATTCTTGACTAACAAGTTAGCTTGGATTTGCTTAAAAGCTTCATCCAAGAACAATACACGATTCATTACCTACGGGTTTCTGAATCTGTACAAGTACTTATGTCTTCCACAATGTATCAAATCGATACAGATGGAGACTTACAAGAGAAACCTACGACTCTCAAAACCCTAAACCCTACTTTATAAAATAGGATTCCTAAGTTTATGTCGTTCTCTCTCTCTCTTTTCTGGCCTAGGTCTTAGTCTTCTTTTATTGCCTTCTACTATCTTGGACTTCAAATATTCTCTCCTTAATCCATTGTCAATCCCGCCTTGAATCTTGGAACACATTTAAAAACAAAACCTGCTATGACAATCATGATGTTGAATCTTCATGCTGTGACATTTCATTCGACATCTTTGGTCTGGTGCATAAATCTTCATGTTGAAACATCTTTCCCAACATTATGTTTTACCAAAATTTAGTCAAACCATTGGAGCTTTCAATCTCCCCCTTTTGACAAATTTTGGCTAAAATATTCTTCAGTTTGATGGTGCATGCAGTGGAAAAACCTGAAGCAAGGTCAAGGAAGAGGGAGAAGATAATTTCGAGTTACCCTCTTCATTCCCTTGTGACACCAAATACATACTTGCTTCCTAACTCTGATCACAAAACACAATGTTAGAACCCAGAATGTTAGAACATCCTTTGAGACATTGAGACGTTTTTTGCAGATCAGTAGCATAGATGCACATACACCTCTCAGCAGTAAGCAAGAAGCCATTCTCCCCTTTTTAGCCAAAAGTTGGAAAAATGGCCCATGCAGACCCATACCCAGACTGTGCTTACCCAAACACGGACAAAACCCATTTGCTCTCAAATTAACAAGAAATATGTTTTAGCACGATCCTCCTTAAATATTGAAGAAGCTACATAGGTAGAGCCAATCCATTTGAAGGAAACAAAAAACTAGTCAAAGAATGCAATAACTGCTGGTCAAGTTAGTTTCGAAAGATTCCATTTTTTCTGACTTGTCCTTGAAACCACCGTCCCTTTGATTGTCTTTATCTGAAACAAATTTCGAGCAAAGTCCTGATACTTAATCTGAATTTGTCAGTTTTCTCATGAATGATTCGTGGACCCCACAACCTTGTTTCATTTAGCACTGACAGAACAAGTATACACAGATAGACTTCACCTTCTTCTCTTTATCCTAAATCAATTCCTTAGTCCAGAATTAGCAGACAAGATCAAGATAGAATGCTTCCATTGACCTTCCAATCTGTAGAGAAAAACAAATTCTTCCAGAAAGCAGCCACGACTCCCAAGATACTTTTATCACTTCTGATTCAATCCATTGACACCTAATGACAGAATCAGAATAACCTGATCAGTCCACCTAGAACTTATACCAGTAGAGCAATGTCACGACATCTCATCTGACATATCATCCTCACATGAGCAATATATCACAAACTGCTTGAAACCACAAACAATCTTGATAAACAATCTGCACCACTGCAGCCATATATCCATAGAAAAGTCTAACTCCCCCTGTCGTAGATACCTAGTGCTCCTTTGCAAGAAGAACACCATAAATGAATGGAAAACATAAGACGCATCTTCATGTCTTCAAGAGCGCACCCTCTGTTCAACACACCTGCTGAACGCATTCACCTAATTCCTGATCCTCAAGCAATCCATGTACCACACTAGTACATTTAACAGACAGAAGTTATCCCCCTATCTTTCTTAAAAGATGATTCTTCAGCAAGAAACACCCAAAGTCACTACATAATGACAACTTCATGACCATACAGTGAGAGTACCATGAACGCATCCTTATACCACAACCAACAAACTCTTGGATTGAGACCAAAATCACCATTGATCCCTCTCGTCCAGAAACCATCCATACCTAGTACAAATTCACCTTGAATTTTACAGCCATAGATATCCTTGCTCCCTGAGATACAATCCAATTGAATCTGGAATGTTTCACATTCCTCAAAGAGACATATAGAGCCCCTTAGTTTGCTAGCTCACCCAGATGTTCTTCACACTTGAAGGACATCAAACACATGCTCCAGAAATCCTCAGCTTATTTGCTCCACAACACCAAACTGATTCACTTCTCTCTAGCATGACTTGTAGCAGAGGCGGTATCCCCTCCACAAGCTTTTTGAACTCAACATGAGTCAAAAAACTGGATAGACACTCCATAATCCAAGACATTCATTCCTTCATCATTCTCCCGTATGATAAGCTGGAATACTCCTGATTCAACTGGTGAATATCCACTTCCATATTCTGAACGTATCATAATCCAGGCCTTCATGAAATCAACCCATAATTCACTTCAGTCTTACTAAAATCCTTCACATCAGACTTCCAAGACAGTCCTTCTACTTCATCATTCTCCCGTATGACAAAATAAATACTTCTTAGACACGATGTGAGTGTCAAGTTCCACACACAGAACTTAGAATCCTACTCCAAGAATAACCAACACAGATGATGTTCTAACATCAGTTAGGACATCCTTCACATATCACAGACACCATACACCGTGGTTCTTGATATGCTCCACCATTGGACTTACTACTGTATAGTAATCCAACTGAAGATCTTTATACAACACTGCACCACCAGCTTGATCAATAAGAACTCCAGATACCCAAAGAGAGAAATAAACTCTCATTCAACTCCCAAAAGAAGGTAATCTTCCATCAGCACCTTAGGACTTCTACCACAAGCTCCAAGATATGAATAGAACCAGAACCTCATTTGATTTTCAACCAACTACCTTTCTGCCCAAGAGTAATTAGTTCCAAGCACCCTGCTTGAATGCATGATAAAGATCAACCAAATGCCACTGTTTGGTCAATCTTTGTTTTTCTTCAGAGTTTCGAAACACCTTCTAATCCACCAATGAAACCTAATCTTCAAGTCACATAGTCCACTTACTCCATAACAAGCCATCTTAGATACACCAAGATTCAGACATGTAACATCTACTCCTTCTTGCAACTCCCGCAAACTGCATGAGATAGACCCTTTAGAAGAACTAATTCCATTTGTTTCTGAGAAGATCAACTTATCTTACGATGATGCGCCACAACATCAACTAAGACCCTGAAGTTTCTGCTTGATGCCATAACATCTGTTCAGACATCCAGCAAAAGAATTCAGCTCTTCCTTCTGCCACTTAGAAGAACCTCCTCTCTATAACAGAACAAGAGTTCCATGTTCTCATAAACTTTGATCACTGATATCAAGTTAGAGTAGACATCCTCTATCCTGCTTGTTGTACAACAACACTCACCTCATCTTCAAACATTCTAAACCTGCCAAAGCTTGATTCTTCAGAAGAGATTAGTCACTCAAGATCTTTACAAACAAAATCCCACCTTCCTTAAGTAGAGACTACTGCAGAAAGTCAGAGATAACTGCCACTTATCCTTAACCTCCAAGATGAGCAAGATCACATGCTCCTATGTACCTAGATCATAAATAAACTGATCCAAGTTTTGCCATCACCAACACCATATTCTGGACAAGTCTCTTGCCAGGACACTTTCCAGAGAAGCATCAAATGCTTCTAGTAACAACTGGAACACACCTGTTACACTCCAATACTCCTAGATCAGAAATAAACTGATCCAAGAAATATTCATCAAGATTATGATGTCTTATTCTCCATCTTCAATAGCACCATCTTCTATAAAGGCTTCTTGCCAGGAAACTCTCCAGAGGTAAGATGCTTCAGCAATACCAGTTTGCAGACGATCCTTACAGCCTTAGGTCAACTCCCAAGTGTAACAAATCCAAAGAGTATGCAGTACCCCACCCATGATTCTGCACAATCTCTAATGAAGAGACGTTTCAACATCTGATTGAACATCTTTATGACATCAGCAATCTTGAACTCCAATTTCAAGAATAATCAATTAAATATTTATGAATTCCACAAATAGCAATTAATCTTAAATCCTTGTTCAAAAACCCTACAATACTGTTGTAGATAAACTCCAACAGATCACTTCATGAATACTCATCAAGTATTCAATTGTTGCAAGTATCTCTCTTGACAAACAAAGTGTTGAGATACCAAGGCTGCCACCCTTGACTCAAGTAACTAAGATTCTCTCTGAACAAACCCTATTTACCTCAACAGTTCTGAAATCTCCATTCAGATTGGATTCATCCTTAGGATTAAGAAAGAAGAATCCTTTCTTGCACTTTTAGATGGTGAAAATAAATCACCTCCACTTTCTTCAGATTTGTGTTTCACAGAAACACCCTCTAGTCAGAAGAGTAACTAGAAGACTCCAGATGCACGACTGAGTTGCCTTTATGAGTGGACTTGAGGGAGATCTCAAGTATCTTTGACAACTTATCCGAAAAATAATTTATCAAATTCCTAGAGCATGAACTTTATAAATCCAATCTCAACTCACCTTATCTTCAAACTGACTTCAGGATACAAGATAGAACCATACTTCCAAGTACCAAGCCACCATGATAGACATCAACCAACAACTCTCTCCATTCCATCGCTCCCGACTTTGGAATGAATAGAAGTTGATATCTTCAAGTATAGAAGCCAACAATTGAGATCTTCCACCATCTTTCTTCAGTCACAACTCCAGAATCCCATAAATACCAGAGTTCTCCATCAGAAACATATGCAGCGGAACCACCAAGGAACATCTTCAACATGCCCTAATAAGATGTCAGAACATCTTATAAGACACCCCGACAAGAGAAATAGCCACTCCTCCTTCAGTTGTTGTAGAAAATCCTCAAAAAAACATGAGCAGCCAACAATAGTTGTTACCTTCGATCCGGAACATCCATCCCATCCATTAATACCCTTAAGTATGTCTGAGTAAATGATCTGATCTCCAAAACTACTCCTTGTTTAAAGCGCCAGAAAGTATCTCCCAAGATCTTATCCAGAAACAGACAGGATGCCTACTCTGATACCAATTGAAATTTTGGCATAGCAGATAGCAGATGTCCTAACACATGTCAAGACATTATTCTCTGCACAATCTTTAAATCAGGAATAGAACAACAAACTCATATTCAGAATATCAGTATCAACCGCAAGACAGATGTTTCGACATCTGTTACAACATTGTTAATCAAAACTAAACTGTAAATTGCAGAATTATAAACAACACAGAATATGATAACCCAGTTCGGTGCAAATCACCTACATCTGGGGGCATACCAAGCCAAGAAGAAGAATCCACTATCAGTAGTATAGTTTTATGTAAATAACCGCTGGTTTACAGTAAGCACCCATGGTTTACCTATCACTACCTAATGAAAACTTTATCTAAGAACTTCATCCTAGATAAGAGAAACTCATCTCACTCCCTAAAATCACAACCTGTGATTATCTAATAGTTATAAACACAATAGTTGTATCATCTTACATGAAAGACACCCTTTTAAATACAAAGTTCAGTCAAGCATCCTTGACTAACAAGTTAACTTGGATTTGCTTAAAAGCTTCATCCAAGAACAATACACGATTCATTATCTACGGGTTTCTAAATCTGTACAAGTACATATGTCTTCCACAATGTATCAAATCGATACAGAGGGAGACTTACAAGAGAAACATACGACTCTCAAAACCCTAAACCCTACTTTACAAAATAGAATTCCTAAGTCTATGTCGTTCTCTCTCCCTTCCTCTCTCTCTTTTCTAGCCTAGGTCTTGGTCTTCTTTTATAGCCTTCTGCTGTCTTGGGCTTCCAATCTTCTCTCCTTGATCCACTGCCAATCCCGCCTTGAATCTTGGAACAGATTTAAAAACAAAACCTGCTGTGACAGTCATGATGTCGAATCTTCATGCTGTGACATTTCATTCGACATCTTTGGTCTGAGGCATAAATCTTCATGTTGGAAGATTTTTCCCAACATTATGTTTTACCAAAATTTAGTCAAACCATTGGAGCTTTCAATATCAGGTCTGCTAGCAGTAAGGTATAGAAGACTTCCAATCATTCTTCTATATAGACTCTAATCAACACTAACCCCTTTCTCATCCTTAGACAATTTCAAGTGAGTAGGAGCAGGAGTCCTCTTGTGTTTTGCATTCTCCAAGCCAAACTTCTTCACAATATTTTTAACATATTTCCCTTGATAGAGAAATATCGAGTCTTCCATCTGTTTGACTTGGAGACCAAGGAAGTAAGTTAATTCACCAACTAAACTCATCTCAAACTCAGATTGCATTTACTTGATAAAGTGTTGGGCCATCTCACCTGACATCCCTCCAAACACAATATCATCAACAGAAATTTGAGATATCATGAGCTTTCCTTCTCTTTCTTTCACAAAGAGGGTTTTATCAATTCCACATTTCCTGTAACCATGGTTGACAAGGAATTCAGTTAGCCTTTTATACCAAGCCCTTGGAGCTTGTTTCAACCCATACAAGGCCTTCTTCAACTTGAATACATGATCTGGAAATGTAGGTTCAACAAAACCTTTAGGTTGTTCCACATATACTTCTTCAATCAAGTATCCATTCAGAAAGGCACTCTTGACATCCATTTGAAATAGCTTGAATTTCAACAGGCAAGCTACTCCAAGTAACAATCTCACAGACTCCAATCTAGCAACAGGAGCAAAAGTTTCATCAAAATCCACTCCCTCAATCTGAGTGTAACCTTGAGCAACAAGTCTAGCCTTGTTTCTTGTGACTACACCTTGCTCATCAGACTTGTTTTTAAATACCCTTTTTTTACCAATCACATTTGACCCTTCTGGTCTTGGCACAAGATCCCAGACCTCATTCCTCCTAAACTGCCACAGTTCCTCTTGCATAGCATTAATCCAGAATTCATCAGTCAAAGCCTCCTTGACATTCTTGGGTTCCATCTTTGAGACAAAACAAGCGCCAGAAACAACATCTCGTGACCTGGTCATCCTTCCTCCATTTAGATATCCTATTATAATTTCCTTAGAATGGTCTTTCTGAACTCTGGTGGAGGGTCCCTTGTCAACCTTTTCAGTCACTATAGGTTCATAATTGACATCATTAGATTCTATAGCATCCTCAGAATCATCTTGTGATGTTCCAACATCCTCAGGGACATCTTCATCCCCCATGGGAAAGAATGCTCCAATACCATCAATAACTTCAGCTTCTATAGGTGAGTCATCAACCACAACATTTATGGACTCCAGCACCACCTGAGTTCTTGAGTTGTAGGCTCTGTTATTTGTAGAGTATCCCAGAAAGATTAATTCATCACTCTTGGGATCCATCTTCTTTCTTTGCTCACGGTCTTCCAGGATGTAACATTTGCTTCCAAAGACATGAAAGTACTTCACAGTTGGCTTCCTACCTTTCCACAGTTCATATATTGTGGCAGATGTCTCAGATCTTATGGTTACTATGTTTAAAATATAGCAAGTTGTGTTCATGGATTCAGCCCAAAAATGATACAGGAGTTTTTTGGCATGAAGCATAACCCTTGCACATTCTTGAATTGTTCTATTCTTTCTCTCAACCACATCATTCTATTGAGGAGTGATGGGTGAAGAGAACTCGTGACTAATTCCTTCTGAGGAACATAACTCATTAAACTTACTATTTTCAAACTCCTTCCCATGGCCGCTTCTGATTCTGACTATGCCACAATCCTTCTCTCTTTGAAGTTTTTGACACAGTCCTTTGAATACTTCAAATACTTCTGACTTCTCTTTAATGAAATGCACCCATGTGTATCTAGAGAAGTCATCCACCACAACATAAGCATACCTCTTTCCCCCAAGACTTTCAACATGCATAGGTCCCATAGAGTCCATATGAAGTAGCTCTAAGATTTTTGAGGTGGTCAGATGTTGAAGCCTTTTATGTGACATCCTAGTCTATTTTCCAATTTGACATTCGCCACAAATTATGTCTTCATCTATTTTTAGATTAGGAATACCTCTGACAACCTCCTTAGATAAGACTTGTTTCATTCCCTTCAAGTGTAAATGACCAAGTTTCTGATGCCACATCTTCACCTCATCTTCCCTTGACACCAAGCAGGTGGAGGGACACTTTGTTTCATGGTGATCCCACATGTAATTATCCTTCGATCTGGTACCCTTCATGATAAGTTCCTTTTTATCATTTGTTACCAGACACTCAGGTTTAGAGAAGTTAACCTTGAGGCCCTGGTCACACAATTGGCTAATACTTATCAGATTAGCAATCAATCCTTTGACATACAGTACTTTTTCTAGACTAGGCTATCCAGCATACTTCAGCTTCCCAACACCTTTTATCTCACCTTTTGACCCATCTCCAAAGGTGACATAGCTAGTGGAATGAGGTTTAATATCAACCAAGAATTTCTTGACACCAGTCATGTGTCTAGAACAACCACTATCAAAATACCGGTCTTCTCTGGAAGAAGCTCTCAGAGAGGTATGATCTATAAGGGCGACAGTTTCATTCTTAGGGATCCACTTCTTCTTTTCCTTTATCAGCCTCGTTTCTCCTTCTGGGTCGAGTTGATGATTTTGGATAACCATGCAACTTGTAGCAGTAAGCCTTTATGTGAACATACTTACATAGTGATGGAACTTCTTGTCCTTATTCTTTCTTCCTGAGAAGTTGTTCTGAGGCCTTTGACGATGTTGAGACATCCTACTAGACATCAATTGAACATGATTTCTTTTCTGTTGAACAAAGTTCACACCAGGCCTTTGTCCTTTGTTCTCAACTTGATCACTATAGTCGAGACCTCTTCCATTTCTAGTATTTCTTCCTGAATTAAGAATTCCATCCAGCACATCTGAACTGCTATTGAGCATTCTTATGTACTTAGTCATGTTGTCAAGTTTGGAATTTAGCAACACAACTTCATCCTCCAGATCAGAGATGGTGGCCAAATGTTTTAGTCTTTCATCACAAAGTTGAGCAATAAGATTCTGCTGATCTTGCCCTAATTGACATAATTCAACACTTTTGATGCACAACTCCTTATAAGAGGCAGCTAGGTCACCAAGAGTGAGATTTCCAATATTTAATTCCTTGTCCAAGTCATATACTCCAGTAAGTGCATAAACATGTTTAGCAATTTCTCCATCGCTCGAGGAGTCATCATCAGACCAAGAAGTGGATAAACCTTTTTTCTCCTTCTTGCGGAAGGTGATACATTCACCTCTTGTGTGTCCAAATCCTCTGCACTCATAACATTGAATTCCCTTTCCTCTGTTGGGTTTCTTATCATTGCTAGTTATTTTTCCAAAATCTTTATTTCTATTGATGTCAGAAGTCTGAGCCTTGACATTAGATCTAAACTTCTCATCCAGTTTCTTCAACAGTTGGTGATACTGTTTTTCAAGAAATCCCACAGCTTTGGACAATTCCTCATTAGAGTCACACACTTCTTAGTAAGTCACCAAGGCTAAACTTTTCTTCTTTTCATCTTTCTCGCTGATAGCCATCTCAAAAGTTTGAAGTGATCCCAGCTCATCGACTTTCATAGTGTTTATATCATGGGCTTCCTCAATAGCAGTCACTTTCATATCAAATTTCTTGGGAAGAGACCTTAGGATTTTTTTAACGAACTTGGCTTCTGGAATTTTCTCTCCAAGGTCACTTGATGTGTTGGAAATATAACAATGTTCATATGAAAGTCTTGTATACTTTCATCCTCTTTCATACTCAAGTTCTAAAACTTAGTAGTGAGAAGTTTAAGTCTTGAAGATTTTACTCTCGAAGTTCCTTCATGAGTAGTCTTCAAGATCTCCCATGCATCCTTGGCAACAGTACAGTTCTTAATCAGCCTAAAGATGTTCTTGTCAACACCATTGAACAAGGCATTCCAAGGCTTTGGAGTTACCTTGAGCAAGCTTATCATCTTCATCATCCCAGTCTTCCTCAGGTTTCAACTCATCAGTGATCTTCCCATCCTTATCTTTGGCCTTTGGTGGGTCCCACCCTTTGACCTCAGACTTCTAAACTTTACCATCCATAGACTTGATGAAAGCCACCATTCGCACTTTCCAATATTCATAATTGGAACCATCAAGAATGGGTGGTCTATTTAATATTCCTCCTTCCTTATCCATTGAACCAGAAAGTATCGTCCCTGAATCCCACCCAGATACAGAGCAGGATGCCTGCTCTGATACCAATTGAAATTCTGGTATAGCAGATCACTAAGATGTCGAACAGGATGTCAAGACACTTGATCTCTGCTTCTCACATAAGGATAATAAGGAGCAGAATGCAAAATGCAGAAAATAAAGAAACACACAGAAATTGTTAACCTAGTTCGGTGAATAACAACACCGACGTCTGGGGACTACCAAGCCAGGAATGAAATTCACTACACAGTATTAGTTCTAATTTAAACTCATCCGTTTACAACTTGTCTCCTAATCACTACCCATACTATATTTCTACCTAAGACACTCCTAGGTATGAGACCCTTCTCAATTTCCTTTCAATCACAGCAATGGCTAAACAATTATAACTCAATAAAATAATCCAACTCAAGTATTATGCAATACAAGAGAGGCTCACAAAAATACAACCCCTGGTACTCACTAACAGTCGTGTATGTTCTCTACATGTTCTATGTTAAATCCATCCTATTTATAACCATAAAAAATACTGGATTTGGGCTTCAAAAATGCAGCAATTCTGCTCCACAGAATCTGCACCTTATTCTCCTCTAGATTAGTTTCTTCAATCCTAAGTTTCCTAAAGTGTCTCCACACTTAGAAACAGCATCTTCAAATTATAATCAGAATCTATAATTCCTCAATCTTAGACGCCACTTAGGAAAAACAAACATTCCCACAAAATATGGAAATCATAAAACCAAATATCGATTATCACAAACTGTAACAGGAAAAGATGTCGAATCAACATGATAGGACATCTTGATCTTCAGTTATTTCTTCATGTTAGGACATCTTGTCCAACATCTTGCTGCCAAGTTAGCTTTACCAAAATTGATGCCAACCTCAAAGGCTTGGACTCATCATCGATCATGGGTTCTTAACTTAAAAACTTGATTTAGACTGTTATGACCAAATGAAATGGTCATGAGAAGATAAATCAGATAATGGGATACTGATTGTATATGGATGTATGAGAATGAATTACTATTTGCAGATGATTGAATGCCAATGGGTGGATGCAGATGAATTAGGTGAATGAAATGCAAATGACTGATTTTTTTAGGACGGGAAAAATTTAGGGTATGACACCAATGCTCAAGGTGTCGTCGTACCAAAACCATAAGCATAATGGAATGATAATGATAAGAAATTGTGGCCAACTAATTGGAAGGCACAAAATATTCTCATATCCACACTTGTTCTTGATGAATATCATCGCGTCTTTCATTGTGAGACCGCCAAAACTATGTGGGACACATTAGAAGTTGCCTATGAGGGAACTAATGAGGTCAAACAATCTTGGATCAATACGTTAAATCGAGAGTTTGAACTATTTCGCATGAAGCATGGTGAAACTATTGCCGACATGCAAAAGAGGTTCATACATCTCATAAATTGCTTAAAGGTTCTAGGTAATCCTATTTCCAATGATATAACTACTAATAAAGTCTTAAGGTGTCTTAATAAGGAATGGAAACCCAAGGTCACCGCGATCAAAGAAGCAAAAGATATTAAAACACTTAATCTCACAACTTTATTTGGCAAGCTAGAAGAATATGAGCAAGAACTCACTTCCTTGTAAAAACAGGAGAAAAAGCATGAGAAGAAGATGAAGATGAAGAAAGGTAAAGACAAGGAAGAAGAAAAGAAGTCTATTGCTCTAAAGACTTCATGTTCAAAGCCCTAAGCCAATGAGAAAAGTGATTATGAATCAAGTGATGACGAGAATTCTGATGATGAAGCAATGGGATTGTTTGTCAAAAGGTACAATAGATACATAAAGAAAAATAAAGTCAAACACTCCGACAAGAACCTAATGAGATTTAGAAGACTTTTGAACTCCTTAAAGGAAGACGAGAATAACAAAGGTAAATATAGAAGTTCATGTTATGAATGTGGAAAAGAAGGCCATTATAGGCTGGAGTGTCCATTGATCAAGAAAGACAAAGAGAAAATCCATCACAAGAAATCTAGCAAGTCTAGAAGAGCCTATGTTACTTGGGAAAGTGAAAATGATTCTTCAAAGGGTGAAAGCTCAAGTTCAAGCATTGAATCGGATAAACTTTGCTTTATGGTCAACAAAAAGAAGAAGAAAATTTAAGTCATTCTAAGCTTGAATGTTTTAATGAATTGTCTTATTCTCAATTGTAAAAAGATTTTGAAAATCTACAAAGAGAAGCCGCATACGCTTTAAAAAAATTAGCTTCAAACAAAAGAATTTTTTCATATTTAGAAGCTAAAGTTTTAGAAACCAAAAATAATATGGAGGATCGTAAGCAATCTATGGTATATATTCAAAAAGATAAGAGTGAGGATGGTGAACCTTCATGGTTCGGTTATGAAACTTAAAAGAGGTAAATAGTCTTCAAGCTAAATTGAACAAGGCATTAAAAACAAATGTTACATTTTCTATTGATCCATCAAAGTTTAAACAGTCTTTGAACCCTTCATATAAAAATTCTAAATGTGTTCAAAAGGATTCAAATAGCAATAGTAAATCTCATCTTAACCAATCTTGTCATTATTGTTGCGAAAAGGGTCACACTATTGAAAAATTCAAGTTTAGGAGACTTTGTGTTCCTAAAGGTGTTTTTCAATGGTTGCCCAAATTCAACCTTGATTTCACTCACTTTCAAGGTCCCAATGAAAATTGGGTACCTATTACCCTTTTTTTATTCTATAGGTTGAATGTCTTGGCTCTACGGAGAAGATGTGGTTTCTCGATAGTGGATTCTCAAGGCATATGATGGGTGACATCTCTCTATTCATTGACTTTGTGCCAAAGAAGAAGGATTTTGTTACTTATGGAGGCAACAACAAGGGAGCAATACTTGGAAAAGGTAGTGTAGGTAATCCCTCGTCTACTATTATCACTGATGTTATGTTAGTTGAAGGTCTTAAACACAATCTTCTTAGCATTAGTCAATTATGTGACAATGGATTTAAAGTAAATTTTTCAAAAGCTTGTTGCATATTTAAACACAATGAAAATAAGGATTGTATGTTTAAGGGCTTCAGGGTCAATAACACCTATATACTTAATCTAGAGGACGTATCCATGACCAGAATTAAGTGTCTTGTAACCATGAGTAAAGACCCTTGGTTATGGCATAGACGCCTAGCTCGTGTCAACTTTGACTTACTAAAAAACGTGACTTCAAAAGATTTAGTAATCAGTCTACCAAAAATAAATTTTTCAAAAGACCATTTATGTGATGCATGCCAAATGGGTAGGGATGGCAATTTGGCCCATCCCCAGTGAGTATCCACAAAAATACCCATAACGGGTAGGGTAAAAACCCGCAAAAATGGGTACGGGCATGGGCTCGGGTAATTACCCACTTAAATAAGAGGGGATGGGTGCGGGGATTGGCACCTTAGTATCCACCCCATCCCATACCCGCACAATATATATTTATATATTTTAATTTATTTTATTATATAAAAATAAATGTCTATTAATTTTTAAAAATACAACTATTTTAAACTATTATATATTTAATATAAGTGATCTATTATTTAATAATCCAATAGTTAATTTTCTTAAAAACTTTTTAATGTTGTTAAAAACTTAAAATAATATGATCTTTTATACTTGATATATTTATTTTTATCAAAAATAAGGGTAACGGGTACGGATACTGTCATACCCCAAATTTTGACCACTAAGATTTCCCATCATTGTGCAAATCATCGTCACAATATATATGTACCTTCATGCCTCATCAATCTCCTCAAGGATTGTTGAGCATTCACTACAATCAAGGATTAGGGTTTCAAGCCCTCTCAGAGCATTTAGGCAAAGGATCAATCAAGAAATGACATGATCTTTAACTTGTCTAACCTCTCAAACATCCATAAAGGATCAAGAGGACTCCCACATCAAGAATCAGGCACAAAGTTGCAGCATTCCAAGTGGATCAAGCCTCAAGATCGCCAGTGTCACCAAATTAGGGTTTTGGTCGACTGAGGCCTCCAAATGGAATTTTCCTCTGGGCATGAGCCATTGCTTCAAACCACAACTTAAGATACTCCAAGGGACCTCATGGACCCAATCACCAAGTCAATTTAACCTCAGGGGAAACATTCATCAAAAAGTCAGGAATTAGGGTTTCTTGACCTAATTCACCCCTAAGTTGACCTTTGGGACAAAACATGAGCCACGACCTCAAGACATGATTTGAGGGACTCAAATATCCCACATTGATCCATTTGCAACAATGGATTGATCCAAGAAGCTTGATCCACAAGTTTCAATTTCATCAGGACCACAATTAGGGTTTCGAGGAAAGAGTCAACTGTACCTTTGACTTTTGACCCAGACATGCTCTCAAACCTTGGGACATGATTCAATACACCCTACAACACCTATGTAATATATCCACTAGGTTTGATTTAGGTCAGGGACTTGATTTCACCAAGGATCGCACAGTTTGGATTTCATCCAATAAAAAGTCAACTGTGCACAAAATCAAGTTTGACTTTTTGGGATTTTCCACAATTTTGGTTCTTTGACCCTAAAATAATGTTAATATGTGATTTGAATCATCATTCATCAAGAAAAATCAAAGAAACTGAGGTAACTTGTAAAAGGGGTAACCATAAAAAACTTAGAATTTTTCTAAGTTATGGAACAAAGTGGCTAGGGTACCAACTTCCAAGGACCATAACTTGAGATCCAAGCAACCATTTTGGATGGTCCAAAGCTGGATTTGTAGATCTCATGGCATACTTCAAAAGTGTCAACTACATCTCATTCCAATTCTCCATGGATTTTTAGTTATAAAGTGATCAAAATGGCTGAAAACACAAAAGTGACATTTTTCCAACACTTAGTGAAATTTTCACTAAGCCAGAATCTGCCTTATTTTTTCCCAAATGTAGAGGCATTTTTCATTATAATTCAGGTTGACTCAAAACCAAAGTTGGACATCCTGTTGAAATAGGATATGTCAGCTTTCCAAAATGTTCAAGAACTCCATCAAATTCCATCTGAGCTAGGAGTTATGACAGCTGCAACATGCCTTGCTGCAAACTGTCTTGGCAAGGAAAATTTGTGCATGAGTGATTGATTTGATCAAATTGTGCAACAAAAAGCATGGTTATCCATCTGCACACCTCAAGGGGGAACAAACAAGGGACAAGCACTGATCTATCAGCCTCCAAAGTCCCTAAATCTACAAGTAGCATGCCAGACCTAAAAGAGCTAAAAAGGTGCTAAGACTCCAATTTTGTTTTGGAGTATTCAATGGATGCTTAGAGGTGGCATGTATCAGAGCAAAGATGAACACTTCAGTCAAGCCTTATCCTTGAATCAAAGAACCATAGGCATATGCTCTAACCTCAAGTCAATGGCAAGAGGAGACTTGAGATTCCATTTGATCCACATTGGCCAAAGGCCTGCTGCAGTTGCCATTCACTATTGCTTGCAAAACAAACTTGCTCTACTATAAATAGAGCTCATTTGTGCTCGGTTTTAGTACACAAAAGCAACCAAACTGATGTTTTCCTCAAAATTCCTCTCTTTAGGCCAAAATGCCTTCTTTTGCAAGGTATCTCTGAGTTTTTGAGTTAGAGAGCATTTCCATCATAGCTCATGATCCAAACACATCCAATATGTCATATCTAAGTTGTCCAAACTCTCATATGTGACCTGTAACACCAAAATCACAAAGTCCCCTCTCAAAACCTCAAAATTGGACTTTTTTGCATTTTTCAAGCCATGTCTTGATTCAGTCACTTTCAAAATTAGATAATCCCTCAAACACACTACAAATATCATCCTTGTTCCTGAGGATTCCAGCTGGTGGTGACCATTCTAAAAGCTTCTAAGGGATTAATTGAGAGTGTCTAAAGCATTAAATTACTTCTGGCACGAGAAATTTGGCAGATTGCACAAAAAGCTCCAAGAGGTAAGTGCATCATCACTTGAACTTTCTGAAATATGCATTGCTTTGAAGTCCACTGATCATAAACATCGCATACATGTTATATATGTTGTGTTTGAACCAATTTGCCATGTAATTCTTGCTTGTACCATGTGGTAGTATAGAAAATGCAATTATAGGCCTATTTCAAAAACACTATCGGGTTTTTCAATAGGGACCTCATCTGAAAAAACCAAGACCACCATTCTATTCCTTGTGAAATTCTAGGCAGGATAGACCTAAATTTTGTCCCAATCCATGGAAAAATGAGAAAGTTATAGCCTTTACGTTTTTTATCCAAAACCTTGCATTGTCTTGCCTCGCCCAGGCCTAAAACAAGGCATGCCTTATGTATTTTTAGGGTGGCTTTGATACACGGATGTATCACCACCCCAGTGGTAGAAGGCGCGCACTGCAACCTTGAGGTCTGGGGTTTGAATCCCCCTCGGCCCAGACCCCTTTTTTTTTAGCCTTTTTCCCATTTTTTTTAATATTTCTCATATTATTTTAAATGATTTGGAAAATTAATTTCTCTCTCACTTTTAATTATTTTTTATTGGATCTTTTTGCAAAAACTTACAAAAATGTTAAAATATTTTATTCCACCAAAAAATCCAATTTATATTATTCATTTAATATAATTAGAATTTTTGTAATTAATTTCATTTTAATTGTTTTTAAACATTTTTTAAATGGAATTCCCACTTCGATCTTTCAAAATTAATTGGATTTTAAGCTTTCATATGATTAAACTTGGTTTTCCAAAATATTTTCCAAAGTGTACAACTTGTTTTTGAATATAATTGATATTTTATCATTTATTATTTAAATTACCTTTGAAAAATGCCATGTTAATTCCAAAATTAGGGTTTCTTTGATTTTCACCCTAACAAATCTTTTTCAATCACTCATGGGCCTCTAATAGAGTGTAAGACCCAATTCCCTTTTAACCAAAACCTTTTTGGGCCTCACATATTGTATAAGTCCCTCTGCATTAAAAGAAAAAATAAAAGATCATCTGGGTCTACCCTCGTGTTGTAAGTCCCATTTCTTCTTTAAATAATCTTTGGGCCTCTCCTTGAGTTGTAAGACCCATCCCTTTTGTAAATAAACCTTTGTTGGGCCTCAGTCATTGTATAAGTCCTGATACAATCCTCAAAATAACAATGTGATCGCGGTTAAACCTTGGGCCTCTCCTTGAGTATAAGCCCCAACGATCTTTTCAAAACAATTTCCCTTTTGATTTAGATTCGAATATATGTGTTGTTATCAAAACTTTCTTTAATTTCTTTGAACAACTAACCACACAGCATGGAAGCTTTCTCACCTGTAAGTTTTAACAGCTTTCATTTACTCGCTTTCATATATATATAACTGTATTGTGGGAAGCTGCGCATGGTTAGTCTCCTTTCATACCCTTTTTATACTTGTCATATATCAACTGTATATATACTAGTATAGCTATTTAGAGTTTTCCCCGGCAACTAGGTCTAGAACTAGGTAAAGCCATGTTGGTCACTCTTAATACAAAGAAAACTAGATCCCCATAGGATTTCCAGATACAGTCTTCCCTTCTCTTGGGGTTAAACAATATGGAAAAAAGAGAAAGACAGTATTCTCGGCGAACCTTTTCTCATACTGTCACCCCTAGAAATTGTCAAAGAAATTCTACTTCCCGGAGTTGATCTATTCTCAGTGACTAGCATCTCCAGAGTTTCTTCAAACCTCAGAACTTTCACTAAGTGATCTATTTTCTGTGAATAGCATTTCTTGACCTTTTCTTGGTTTGGGACCCACGGGCTTCCTAAAAGCATCCTCACCTCCTCTTGGGCTTTGTACAAGGACCCTCCGGCTTCTTAGAAGTTCTCATGCCTTCTCTTGGGCTTAATACAAGGACCCTGGCGACCTCTTAAAGGTATAAGATAGAACTTAGTCATCCTTTGCTAGAGCATACTTTCTAGTGTCATATCATAGACCAATTTAGGGTTGATTCTCATCCCTTAACACCCACCTTCTTTTAGGCATCATACAAAAGATAAAACTCTTCCACACCAGTAGACTTGGACAGTCTAATCCTCTTGAGTCTCAAAGACATTCTCAAGTTCCCTACAAACATAGGAGAAACCCCGATCAACCTGGATCAATCTCCAGCAGAGCTGAAACTCAGTCTCTCTCCTAAAATATCCCCAACCAGGGTTAGTTTATCATCCGATAACACTATCCCAAATCAGAACCTCAAGGCATCTGATACCTCAACTCATCTGTAATCCTCAGCGAGAGTTGATTCCGCACTTGGACCTGCCAAGGGATCTCAATAATCCTCAGCAGAAAGCTAGCCTCCTCTTAGGCTTTGTATAATGATCCTTCCTCAGCGAAGTTAGCCTCCTCTTGGGCTTAGTACAAATGACTCTCGCCAGCGGAGCTAACCTTTTCAGACTCTCTTGTTGAGTCCACCGACTTTTTAGACTCTCTTGTTGAGTCAATCACTTTTCAGAATCTCTTGTTGAGTCGATCAACTCTTCAGACTCTCTTGTTGAGTTAATCACCTTTTAGCACTCTCTTGTTGAGTCAACCTTTTAGCCTTCATCCTGGGCTTTATTCAGGATAGATAAAAGCACTCTCTTGTTGAGTCAAACCATTTCAGCCTCAATCTTGGGCTTTGTACAAGACACAAACCTTCCTCTCTTAAACTGGGGACAAATACTTTCCCAAGCATAGTCAAACCTAATTCAGCCACAATCTTGGGCTTTGTATAAGACAGATAATACTCTCCAGCAAGAGTCAAATTCCATTTTAGCCTCAATCTTGGGCTTTGTACTAGACAGATAAAACACTTTTCCCCATAAAAGTCAAACTTTTAGCCTCCTCTTAGGCTTTGTATAAGGATATCCCCAAAAAGTCAGTCTCTTTTTTGCCTCAATCTTGGGCTTTGTATAAGACACCCGTATATACACTCTCTTATTGAGTCGGTCTTATCTAGACTTTGGATAAGGATCTCCTCAGTGGAGTCAATCAACCTCTTAGCTTCAACCTTAAGCATTGATCAAGGCACACAAAAATCAACAATCCCTCTTTAGAGATGACAAATTCTCTCTCAGTCAAACCTTTTAGCTTCAATCTTGGGCTTTGAACAAGACACAAATAATCTTTTAGCTTCAATCTCGGGCTTTGAACAAGATACCAAAACATCTTTTTCCTCCCTTAGAATAGGAGGAACTATGATTGCTCTAATTTCCCTGTTTCGTTTAAACGGGAATACGTAGGCATAAGATTGCGAAATCTTAGCGAGCATACTAATCAAAACTTAGGTCCAACACCTTACCAAAAACATCAGGAATAACCCGAACATCAATAAAACTCACTCTCTCTCTCATATTTCCCAAGAAACTTTCCCAACCCATTAACAGATAAACACTATCAAGTGCAAAGCGGAACCTAAAGCTAATATCCTATGGATAACCACATATAGGATGGGTAATTGACAACTCCCCATTGTATAACCTGACCCCGACTCCCCGAATCTCTTTAAAAGCGTTTGTTCAGTTAAACATTCGCGTGCAAGGTTAGTTTTAGATAACTTCCCTTTCCCTTCCAGCTTCACAGGATAAATAAGAAATCAGAAAGTAGCACTCCCTCCTACCATTGCGGTGAGGAAAACCCAGCGATAAGGTGGTCGCGTCACCGATAAAAATTGCTTGCTACAGTAAAATGGAGACTCTGCTAGGGAGCTCATTTTATTTGATAGGACTACGATTATAGCTCTTAAGAGGTCTAGGATGTTAGTTTTAGGAATGAATATATATATATATATATATATATATATATATATATATATATGGCTAAATTACATACTGGGTCCTTTAACTTATTTAATTGTAACACTTTGGTCCTTTATGTTTGTTTTGCTTCAAGTAGGTCCTTTATGTTACATAATTGTTGCAACGGTACCCTTTTAATGAACTTCCGTTAAAAAAAACGTGATGTGGCACAGACGTTGCTTATGTGGCGTTTAACAATGCTGAGGTGTAATTATTCAATTTATTATTTATTTATTTTATTACCAGGTGAGAAAATTAAAAGGTTAAATATGAAATCCCCAAATTAGAACCCTAATCTTCATCTCATTCATCTCTCCATCTATGGCATCTCTCTGTAGCAGTGGTACAAATCAAAAATGTTCCAAGTGTGGTGAAAAGGATGTACAAATCGACATGCTTAGAAGGGATGTCAACTATAATAAGGAGATGTTGAAGAACATGTTGAAGATTTTGAAGATATTAGTTTATGGCATAATTTGTTTAGTTTTTATTTTAGTAGTCTTGATGTGTATATTGGTTAAGAAGTGGTGATGTTAGTAAGTATGTTGGTTAAGAAGTGGTGATGACAATTGAGAATATGTGTAATTTGTTTTGCATCTCTGTTATTTGTGCTGCACTTGTATACCAGTCTAGTTACTGCAATATGTGTAATCAATTTTGCATTTAATGTTATTTGTGTTACTACTAATACAACTTAAAGGACCAATTTATTACAATTTAAACAGTGATAATTTACTATGCAAAAAATGTCGACGAAAATCTAACTCTCAAGCACAAAAACAGTATAAAAAAAGTTTAAAAATTGAATTTGACTCGTTTTGCTATCAACTCTTGTTTAGATTTGGATACATTTCTTTGTCTTTTTTTTTTAGGATTGTGGTTTTAGCAAGTGTGTGCCTTCATTTTTCCAAAGCATGTGTACTAGTACAAAACTTGCAGAATAGACAAAAGTATAAGTCATGGCTATGAATTTGACACTAGTATAGTTATCAACTAATCATCATAACTTGCCTGTGATATCTATCACTTTTAACTTAGGTTAAAAAAATACATTTATCCATGTGATTGATGGATTTAATATCATTAGTCATTCATCTCCTTATGCATTGATCCTTGAATTAATATTGTAATTTTGAATGATCATGTGAAGCATGCCTTGATAACTTACTTTTCCCTCTTTCAACAGCCGTGAAGTTATTGTGACTTCATCCGTTTTGTTTGATAGCATGCACTGTACATTGCTTTTTATTATTATTGGGAAAATTGATGTATATTGTTAATCTACTTTTTAGGTTATATTTGCCTTGTACTTCAGGACAAAAGAAGGTCGTCTGGGAAGAATGTATAAAGAATGGACTTTGGTTGGTGCATTGACTGCATCAGCACTTCCTGCGGCTATATATGCACTGGAAAATAGTCTGTTGCAAGTTTCTTACAAGAATCTTGATTCACTCACATTCTCAATTCTGAATCAGACAAAAATATTTTTCACTGCATTATTTACATATTTCATGTTGAGGTATGCTCCTGCTATAACAGATGTTAATATCTTTTCTATTTATGTAAAGGCCTATTTGTACAAATATGTCTAAGTGGTGATATTAAGCTGTTATCCATGTGGCATGTAAATGGTTTCATTCATTAGCCGTTGTTTCAGTATAAAAAATTGAAGTTAATTTATTCTGTAGAGCAGGACTTGTCCCTGTTTTCTTTGAGGCCAGTGATTTTCCTGAACTCTGTCAAACTGAGGTCAGAGATGTGAAGTTAGGTGTTTTGCATCATCTTCAACCATGTTTTGTACGGTTTGGCACACTTCACTTCCTGTTTTTTTTTTTTTGCATCCTTGTGTACATTACTGTCTAATCCTCTATCTATCCCAACCTAACTATTTCCAACCAGCTAATGAACAGAGTAACAAATTTTGGGGCGGTTACCTAACAGGTTATTCTTGGGAGATTCTTCTAAGTGGTTTCTCTTATCTTCTTCTCTTGATGGGTATCTGCTTTTCTTCTTTGTCCTTTTTTTGTCCGCTGAGTCATTCAGCATTGCTTCTCTTCACTTGATTGCACTTGGATGGTTCGATTTCTTTTCTCTTCTTGATGACAGCTTCTTATTAAAACAGTATGTGTTGTTTTATGTCGGGTCTACAACTCTGCTACTTGAAACAAGTTAAAGGCTAGTGTTGCAACCAAGATTATCATCTTCACTCTGTCAACAAAATCATTGATCGAGTTAAACATATAATTCACTCAAAGAAATGAATGTACTTCCGCTTTCAATTTTTCGATTTGTACCACTGCTACAGAGAGATTCCATAGATGGAGAGATGAAGGAGGTGAAGATTAGGGTTCTAATTTGGGGATTTCATATTTAACCTTTTAATTTTCTCACCTGGTAATAAAATAAATAAATAATAAATTGAATAATTACACCTCAGCACTGTTAAACGCCACATAAGCAACATTTGTGCCAGATCACATTTTTTTTAACGGAAGTTCATTAAAAGGGTAACGTTGCAACAATTATGTAACATAAAGGACCTACTTGAAGCAAAACAAACATAAAGGACCAAAGTGTTACAATTAAATAAGTTAAAGGACCCAGTAGGTAATTTAGCATATATATATATATATATATATATATATCGCTTTTCCTACTTGATATCCGTGTTTATTTTTCTGCTAATGGGACTGCGGGTGATGTCGCATCTGGAAAGTTTGAGTGACACCTAAGATAAGTGATGGCACTAGACGGGTGATCTTACAGGGAGTGACTCCCAAATAAGAGATCCTGGTCGACCATCGAAACAGTGAAGACACCCTTAGCGGATTCAATGCCTATACGACTTCGGTTGTTGAAAGCAGATTATTCGATTGTGGTTGTCCATGAAACTGAGGATTTAGACCATGTTACTATTTTGTAGTGCAGAAGCTATCGAAAATAGTTGTCACGCGATACTACCCTCATTTGACATTACTCTAAGATACTGCAGCTCGCTCGGGTGAACCAGCCTGTTGTTGTTATCCTAATAGGGGTCAATGATTGTGAGGACAGGTACAAAAAATCATCAGTACAACCTTTGGGGATGGGTAGAGCCATGACTTCATGACACCGAACCTTTTACCCCATGTTTTTTTTATGCTTTTCTGTGCAGCATTCATGCATTCATTTCAGTAAAAAAAATTTAAACAAAGATAAATTTTCTCTTCTAGTCTCTCTTTTTCAAATTAAACTAAGACAATGATTGCAAATGTCAGAGAAAAAGATTGCGTTATGGATTTCGGTAGAAGGAAGACTCACAAGTACACCTTCAAGGTTCCAAAACTAGAGGATTTGAGAGGGTTGGCAAGGATGATCACCAACCCTGATGCTTTCAGAGCTAAGTATGGAGAACTGTTGTCTTTGTTAAGGGTCCATGTAATTGAAGGAATACTGTCTACACTAATTCAGTTTTACGATCCGATCTATCACTGTTTCACATTCCCGGATTACCAACTGGCACCAACACTGGAGGAGTACTCTCACCTGACTGATTTACCCATCACTGACCAAGCTCCCTTTTCTGGACTGGAAGAAATTCCAAAGGGTCAAACCATTGCAAGAGCAATCTATTTGGACGAGTCAGAAGTCAGGACTCACATGACCACTAAAGGTGGAATCCAAGGTTTACCATCCAAGTTTTTTATAAAGAAGGCTCTGTACTTTGCTAGTATAGGGAACATGACTGCTTTCGAGAGCACCTTTGTTTTGCTCACCTATGGGTTATTTCTGTTTCCCAACATTGATGACTTCGTGGATATCAATGCCATTAAGGTTTTTCTTATTGGAAACCCTGTACCGACCTTGCTCGCAGATGCTTATCATTATGTACACTTAAGGAATTTGTACAGCGGAGGAATGATCACATGTTGTGTACCCTTGCTATACAAATGGTTCATTTCCCACTTACCCAAGTCTGCTGCATTTTGGGATCATAAGAGTACTTTACGTTGGTCACAGAGAATCGTGTCTCTTACAAACTCTGTCATAGATTGGTACAATCGAATCTATGACGGGATAAGAATCATTGACCGTTGTGGAAATTTCCCTAATGTACCCCTCATAGGAATTAAAGGAGGAATCAACTATCATCCAGTTTTGGTTCTTCGTCAATTTGGATACCCAATGAGACATGTCTCGCGTAATGTTCATTTGGAAGGTCTTTCCTTCAAGGAAGGAGAAAATGACAGGGCGCTAAAGACAGAAATAGTGCATGCCTGGAAACATGTTCACAGGAAAGGAAGAGAGTCTCTGGGAAAACTGGACTGTCTCTGTGGAACCTTATCTCCACTGGGTACAAACTAGAGCTCTCAAACTGCGGATGCCTTACCCTCGTCAAGGAGTTCTTCCGTTAAAGGAATCTGTCCTTTATTTTATGTATGATACGGAAAAGCTTCAGGTTACTCTCAACAAAGTTCAACAGGAGAAGAAATCTTGGAAGAACAAGTACCACATTCTCAATGTGGAGTGTAACAAAATACAGCAACTGCTAAAATAAAAAGACGCTCTGATTGAGATTTTAGAGCAACATGCTGTAGAAAATCAAGAAGACCAAAGGAATTTGCTCGTTCCTTTCACTTAACAAAGGAATGATAACCCGACAACGGCTCAAGAGCCCCGGTCAAAGAAGAGGAAAGTACCAGAACCAGCACCTAATCTCCCCTCAAAGAGGACTCAGGATCCATAAGTTTAGACTTTTCCTTTTACAACAACTTTGTAAATTACTGTATTTCCATGTTCGTAATCTTTGAATTCAATAAAACGGGGTTTCCCTACTATTTGATATTTGCAATCCAATTGTTGATGTTTCTTTTGATTAAAAAAATATATAATTAATATAATCATTGCATATCATTCATCATTCTCACGTAACGCATTCTTCTTACCTACGAATCTCATAGATGTGTCTCAATTCTATAGTCAAACTATCTCATTCGTACAATACTCGGTCCATTTGACAAAAGAAAATGGATGATCTCGAGGAAGAGAACAGAGAGTTGAGAGAAAAGATTGACACTCTGAAAGAAGATCTGAGAAAGCTTCACAATGACATGCAAGCTCTGGTAGCAGCTCAGATGCAACAACAAAGGACTGTGATCTCAGAGATCACACTGATGCCCATAGTGGAAAAGTATGATCCTCGGTATAACATGCCTAAAGATCGTCCCCGGGGCATGCCTCTTAACTATATCCTGGAAGGATATATTCCGCCGATCACGAAAGATCCGACAACTGCAGCAGGAACCGCTGGGCCTGAAGGTTATAAACTTCGGGAAAGAGAAGATGCAATGGGCATGACAGCAACTCCTGAAGGTTACAAACTTCGGGAGAGGGAAGCACCAAGAGTCACTGCTGTAATGACTATACCACCACCCGTGGTACACACTGTCCCGGAATGACAGATTCCACAAATACCGTCTGCTGGAAACGAAAGTATGTAAGACAGAATGAATAAGTTCCAGGAACAATTCCTGGAGATGCAGAAGGAACTGCAAGCCATTCGCGGTCAGGATCTATTTGGAAAGGACGCCGCAGAACTTCGCTTGGTCCCCAATGTGAAAGTTCCACACAAGTTCAAGGTGCCTGAATTTGAAAAGTACAAGGGTAACTCTTACCCTCAAAGCCATTTGGTGATGTATGCTCGGAGGATGTCAACTCAGACAGAGAACCAACAGCTACTGATCTACTATTTCCAAGATAGTTTAACCAGTGTCGCACTCAAGTCGTACATGGGTTTAAACCGCACCAAGATCGTCACTTTTAGAGATCTTAGCGCTGCCTTCATTCAACAGTATAAGTATAACCTAGACATGGCACCGGACATAGATTAACTCAGAGCCATGTCGCAGAAGGACGAGGAAACCTTTAAGGAATATGCTCAGAGATGGCGTAAAATTTCCGCCCAGCTTTGTCCACCTCTTGAGGAAAAAGAGATGACAAAAATCTTCTTGAAAACCTTAGGCTCATTTTACTACGACAGAATGGTTGCCAGTGCACCCAGTGACTTTACTGAGATGGTAGGCATGGGAGTTCGTCTTGAGGAAGCAGTCCGAGAAGGACGTTTAGTTAAAGACACTGGATCATCAAGTAGTACCAAAAGATACGGTAGTGCTTTCCCTAAGAAAAAAGAGAAAGATATTGGTAATATCTCTCTCGGAAAGCAAAGGCGACGGTACCAACCAGTAGCAGTTGTAACTCCTGCTATCAACCCTGCGCATGTTCCAATGTATCAACCACAGGTTGCTCAGAGCCAACCAAATCAACAATAATATCAGCAAAGGACAAAATAACCTCTTCAGTAGGCTCGTCCTCAATACAATAACAACCGTACAACGCGACCACCAGGGTTCGACCCTATACCCATGTTGTACGTAGAACTGTTTCCACTACTACTTGACAAGGGGCACGTCCAAACTAAGACCCCTCTTACAGTACCGGAAAATCCACCTTTTTGGTTCAAAACGGATCAGACCTGCCCTTACCATCAAGGAGGACCAGGGCATAACATAGAAAACTGTCTCAGCTTCAAATCCGATGTGCAAAAGCTTGTTAGGAGCGGGGTCTTATCCTTCAAGGATACAAATCTAAATGTTCAGACAAACCCACTACCTCAACACGAGAAAGTTACGATAAATTTGATTGAGGAAGACTCTAAGCACAGCTATCAAATTCATGATGTACTCTTATTAGGAGCCAACCTAGTCAAGATGCATTGTAGACAAAGTGGTTACGGGCATGTACCGTCTCATAACTATCACCAGTGTGTTACCTACTCTAAAGACAATCAAGGATGTTCTGTGGTGCAATCAGCTCTACAGGAACAGATGGATCTCGGATGGATCCAAGATCACCGAATTCGTGAGGTCAACATGACTTATACGAATTCCAACATCATTCAAAACCACGACATCCGTGCGATGAATGTCAACTTGGTGGCAATGCACTCAAGGAAAAGCCAACATCATCACCTGCCTCGGTACAATTACAATTCATGTCTGGTCTGCTCGGTAAACAAATAGGGATGCTCTTTCGTACAAGAGGCCTTCCAGCGTCAGATAGATCTTGGATGGATTCAGGATTACCTCGACATAAATCATTATCAAGTGAATATGATTCAAATATTTGATATTCGCTTGATGAATACCAGCTTAGTGGAATTACATGCTAAGCAAGTCCAGCTCAGTTTTTAGACTTCTCACGATTATCAAAACTGTAAGGGATGTCGTGAGAGTGACCAAGGATGTGCACTCGTTCAAAGAACTTTGCAACATTTGTTGAACCACTGGTGGCTTCTGATCTATATGGATGAAGACACACAATAAGTCAGTATGACTAACGGAAACTCTACTAGGCATCAAAAAATCAAGATGTTTGATCAATGGAAATAGATCTAGTAAGGTTACACTGCATACAAAGCAGACGTGGCCAGGTGCCACAACACAACTTTGAACGTTGTAGAGTTTTCTCAGAAGATAATCAAGGATGTTACCCCGTGCGAGCAGCCCTTCAAAATCAGTTGGACCACAAAGAGATTCAACCGTGTCCAAGTTCTGGGTCAATCAACTTGATGCCAGACTATTTTGCTAATCAAATCAAGGACGTCATCATAATCTCTGATCATAAGAGGACCAAAGATGTTTGTACCATAATCCCTCTACTTGATGAATCAAGAATTCCCTTGGACAGTAGAAAAGTTCCCAACCAGGAACTGATTGAAATTACTTACAATGGTCAGAAAAATCATAATGCTCCTGTACTTATCTATCTTCGGGACCGCTACTATATGAATCAACTAAGGCTATCCCTTACAAATACAGTGCAATAACACTTGAGAATGGAAAGGAAACTCCATTACCCTCCGTCGTGAATATTGCAGACATCAGTCGAGTAACACGGAGCGATCGAATCTTCAACTGAGGAGTTGGAGAACCCAGCAAAGAAAAGGAACCTCAAACATAAGTTCCTGATCAACCAGTCGGTCAATCCAGTAATCCCGACCTTTCAAAGAACAATGATGAGATGTTGAAGCTCATCCAGAAGAGTGAATACAACATTGTTGATCAATTTTTGCAAACTCCTTCAAAAATCTATGTGCTATCTCTTTTACTCAGTTCCGAAGCTCACAGGGAAGCTCTACAGAAAGTCTTAGAGCAAGCCTTTGTGGAACAAGATGTGTCAATAAGACAATTCGACAGCATCATCTCTAACATCACTTCTTGCAACAACTTGGGGTTTAGTGATGAGGAATTGCCAGAAGAAGGCAAAAGTCATAACATGGCACTCAATATTACAGTCAACTGTCAGGGCGATGCTTTAGGCAGCGTACTAGTAGATACCGGATTAGCTCTGAATATTATGCCAAAGTCCACTCTAATGCGACTATCATTTAAGGGATCTCCGATGAGAGGCAGTGAGGTCATCGTCAAAGCATTTGATGGATCCTGGAAAACAGTTATCGGCGAAGTCGACCTTCCCGTAACTATCGATCATCACACTTTCCAAGTCACTTTCTAGGTCATGGACATCCGGGCAGCATACAGCTGTTTGTTAGGAAGACCTGGATACATGAGGCTGGGGCAGACACTTCGACACTTCACCAGAAGCTGAAGTTCGTCAAGAATGACCAACTAGTCACAATCTGCGGAGAGCAATCCTTGATCATAAACAACTTATCATCATCACGTGTAGAACCGGAAGAGGTTGTAGGAACCCAGTTCCAAGCACTTTCAGTAAGCAATGACAATCAATCAGAAAAAGGAACGTCAATTTCCTCGTACAAAGATGCTCTCGAAGCGATCAGAAGTAACAATGCCAAAGGATGGGGACAGCTTGTCATTCCTACTAATAACAAAACAAAGAAGGGTCTTGGTTTTTCCGCTACTTGTACCCAGACTGCTACTAACAATGAAAGTCTTCATCCTATTCAGAACTTCTTCCACAGTGGAGGTTTTCTTCACCCAGTGTCCTAAGAAGTCCATACCATCAACGAGGGTGATTCCTCCGACACATATAAAGAATGGAAGTCCTATCTTAACGAGGACGGTTATATGTCTCAAGAAGAGGTGCCTACGCCATTTTGTTATCCCACACAGAGTCCGAGATATATACCAAGATCAGACGTCAAAATGATATACGGAGATTGTGATCCGGAAGGATACTGTGCTCCACCAAACTCATTAGAGGAGGACGCTCTGATGAAAGAAAACTTTGACCAGGACTATTATGGCCCAATGGATGGCCTGCCTATCTGGCAGCCATACCCAGGAGACTCGGGGCAAAAGAGTCAGTCGGACGATGCATATCAACTGAGCATCATTGAAAAGAATACCTGTGTCCCCACAAAATCATGGGATCATTACTCAGGGCATTCAGAAAATATTCAGTACAACGATGAATTTGCAACGATGGCAGGACAAGAGTTCCTTAACTATGCCTTTCCCGAGGTCAACGTCATCGAGAGAGATTACTCCTCTAGTTCCAAAGAAGTGTGGGACACCCTGGGACAACCGAGTGGAAAATACGACTTCATGGTCAAGTACACCGCTCCTGAAAGCTCTCGCATCAGGCTCGAAGACATCCAGCCCACTGGATGGGGAAATCCACCTGAGAGTGCAAACACTGTACAAGATACTGCTGAAGAATCCTCCTATGACAACTCTGCCTGGGAGACAGATTCCAACGATCCTGCTCCACCAGAAATCAGCGTTATTTCTGAAGACAAATCAAGAAAGAAGGTACCAGATTTTGTGATTCACCGAGGAGTTCTCCGCCAATGGGTCGCTGTGGACGTTCCAAAAGTCGTTCATAAGTCTAAGTAATTGTCGTCTTTATTTTAACCTTTCACCCTGCCCAGGTGAAATGGATGTTTTGATAGGGCTCACTTTCTGTAAATGTACCTCTTCGCTTTGCCCAAAGCGACTGAGTTTTGTTTTATAGGGATGTAGTTTCAAGAATCGACAAAATCATAAATAAAATAATGTCGTTCTGTAATTTCCGCATTTATTGTTGTTTTCTCTTTTTGCTTTTTCAAAAAATGCTAATCCTAAAGACGACTCAAATAATAAAAACAAGCATTTCTCAAATATTGCACTGCACCACACTCTTGCATTCTCTCTATCTCTTCTAAAAACAATCTTCACGTCATGCAGATTGCTTGTTTTAAACCCCATAGAAACATACGATCCAATGCCTTCTCCCAACTTTGAATTCCCGGTATTTGAGGCTAAACAAGAAAATGACGAAGAAATTCCAAAAGAGATCTCCCGATTACTCAGACAAGATGAAAGGTTCATCGAACCTCACAAAGAGCCGTTGGAAACAGACATTTTGGGTTCAGAAGAAGAGAGAAGAGAAGTCGAGATTGGGGCACTGCTCAGTACCACAGTCAAAGAAAGTTTGATAAAACTTCTCAAAGAATTTCCCGATGTATTTTCTTGGTCCTATCAGGATACACTAGGGTTGGATACCAGCATCGTGGAACATCATCTACTGTTGAGATCAGAATATCCGCCATTAAAGTAGAGGTTGATAAGGACTCATCCCGACATGGCCATCAAAATCAAAGAGGAAGTACAGAAACAGATTGATGCAGGTTTCCTCGCCACAGCAGAATATCCCCAATGGCTAGCCAACATAGTACCCGTTCCGAAAAAGGACAAAAAAGTTAGAATATGTGTAGACTACATGGATCTGAACAAAGCAAGTCCAAAGGATGACTTTCCCTTACCACACATTGACATGCTAATAGACAGTACAACAAAGTTCAAAGTCTTCTCCTTCATGGATGGATTCTCGGGCTATAATCAAATCAAGATGGCGCAGAAAGACATAGAGAAAACTTCGTTCATCACCCCATGGGGCACCTTTTGCTACAAAGTAATGTCGTTCGGTTTGAAGAACGTCGGGGCAACTTATCAAAGGGCCATGACTACTCTATTCCATGACATGATACACAAAGAAATAGAAGTGTATGTCGATGATATGATCACCAAATCTAAAACAGAAGAGGAGCATGTGACCCACCTGTCAAAACTATTCGAGCGTCTAAGAAAGTACAAACTCCGCTTGAATCCCAACAAGTGCACCTTCGGTGTCCGTTCAGGGAAACTTTTAGGGTTCATCGTCAGCCAGAAAGGAATTGAGGTTGATCATGACAAGGTCAAGGCCATTCAAGAAATGCCTTCTCTGAAGACTGAAAAACAAGTCAGGGGATTTTTGGGACGCTTGAATTACATTTCCAGATTTATATTCCTCATGACCGCGACATGTGCGCTAATCTTCAAATTACTAAAAAAGAATCAGGACTGCGTTTGGACAGAAGACTGGCAAACCGCCTTCGACAGTATCAAGGAATACCTGTTGAACCCACCGATTGTATCACCTCCAGTGGAAGGAAGACCACTGATCATCTACCTAACAGTCTTGGAAGACTCAATGGGTTGTGTACTTGGCCAACAAGACGAAACCAAAAGGAAAGAGTCTGCCATCTACTATTTGAGCAAGAAATTCACCGACTGTGAGACTCGGTACTCTACGCTTGAGAAAACTTGTTGTGCTCTGGTTTGGGCAGCCAAATGTCTTTGCCAGTATATGATTCATCACACTAGTTGATTAATCTCCGAAATGGATCCAATCAAGTATGTCTTTGAAAAGCCTGCTCTCACGGGAAGAATCGCCCGGTGGCAGATGTTGTTATCAGAATACGACATCGAGTACCTTACTCAGAAAGCCATAAATGGAAGTGTTTCAGCCGATCATTTGGCTTATCAACCGATTGACGATCAGGAATCAGTTGGATTTGACTTCCCAGACGAAGACGTCATGTACTTAAAAATGAAAGACTGTGATGAACTGCTACCCAGTGAAGGGCCAGAACCAGGTTCCCAATGGGGACTAATCTTTGACGGAGCTGTCAATCATTATGGAAATGGGATTGGGGCAATCATTATAACACCTCAGGGTACCCACATTCCTTTCACTATGAGACTGACATTCAAGTGTACAAACAACGAGGCCGAATACGAAGCTTGTATCATGGGTCGCGAAGAAGCGGTTGACTTAAGGATCAAGAACTTGGATGTATATGGCGACTCAGCCCTGGTCATCAATCAAATCAAAGGAGATTGGAACACATACCAATCAGGACTGATTCCTTACAAAGACTACGCAAGAAGGTTGTTACCCTTTTTAACAGAATTGAGTTTCATCACATCCCTCGTGAGGAGAATCACATGGCTGATGCATTAGCCACCCCCTCTTCCATGATTAGTGTAGGTCAATGGAACGACATACCTAAGATTGACATAATGCGCCTTGAACGGCCCGCTTACATCTTCACGATCGAAGCAGTCATAGACGATAAACCTTGGTATCACGATATCAAAAACTTCCTTCAGAAACAAGAGTACCCACTTGGGGCATCAAGAAAAGACATAAAAACCCTCAGAAGGCTGGCAGGTAGTTTCTTCCTAAGCGGTAATATACTCTATAAGAGGAACTTTGACATGGTCTTGGTCCGATGTATAGACAGGCCAAAAGCAAACATGCTGATAAAAGAAATTCACGAAGGATCCTTTGGCACTCATGCCAACGGACACACAATGGCGAGAAAAATTCTGAGAGCAGGGTACTACTAATTGACCATGGAATCCGACTGCTACAAGTACATGAGGAGATGTCACAAGTGTCAAATATACTCAGACAAAATCCATGTACCGCCAACACACCTCAAAGTTCTGTCTCCCCCATGGCCTTTTTCCATATGGGGAATCGACATAATTGGCATGATCGAACCGAAGGCTTCAAATGAACATCGGTTCATCCTAGTAGCCATTGACTACTTCACCAAATGGGTCAAAGAAGCATCATACGCCAATGTAACCCAACAAGTGGTGGTTAGATTTATCAAAAACAATATCATCTGTCGTTATGGTGTTCCAAGCCAGATCATTACTGATAATGGATCTAACTTGAACAATAAGATGATGAAAGAGTTGTGCGCTGAGTTCAAGATCGAACACCATAACTCATCTCCCTACCGACCCAAGATGAACAGAGCGGTAGAAGGGGCTAACAAGAACATCAAGAAGAAGGTTCAAAAGATGGTTGTAACCTACAAAGACTGGCACAATATGCTACCCTTTGCTCTTCACGGTTATCGCACATCTGTCCGCACTTCAACAGGGGCAACCCCTTTCTCTCTTGTATATGGCATGGAGGCAGTGCTTCCCATAGAAGTAGAGATCCCATCAATCCGGGTATTGATGGAAGCTAAACTAACAGAGGCTGAATGGTGTCAAAGTAGACACGATGAACTAAATCTGATCAAAGAAAAGCGAATAACGGCACGATGTCACAGTCAGTTGTATCAATAGAGAATGAAGAAGGTGTTTGACAAAAAGGTTCGACCCCGTGTTTTCAGAAAAGGAGACCTCGTGCTCAAGAAGATACAATCATTTCTCACTGATTCTCGGGGCAAATGGACTCCGAATTACGATGGCCCCTATGTGGTCAAAAAATATTTCTCCAGCGGCGCCTTGAGACTCGCAACCATGGATGGAGAAGAATTTGCCTACCCCAAAAATGTTGACGTAGTCAAGAAATACTTCGCCTAAATAAAAATAAAATAAAAAAGTCTCGGTAGATTGAAAACCTGAAAGGGAGGTCCAGGAAAAAATTAGAAACATGATCAAAAATCATCCTGATGGATTGGAAATTTCAAAGTACAATCCAGGCAAAAGTTAGGGATTCATGGCAAGTAACTACGCCCAACAAAGGGGCAAATTCTCAGCAGCAGTCATGTCGTCCATCAGAAAAACTCCAGTCAAGGTTACCTTCGACGGAAGCTCAGGATGTCCAGAATTCAAAGTTGGTTGAAGGGTAGTGGTCATTATGTTTCAATGTAGCCCTTTTCCCTTAAATTACCATTTTCTAACTTTGTAAATACTCTATGGAATCACGCGTTTGGCTGATTTCCATCCTATCAATAAAATTTGAGCCCTAGTGCTTTTGTTTGCAATTCTTATTTGTTTTAGCTTTACAGAACAACATTTTAACGTGATCAACGATTCTTGAAATAAAACAAAAATGAATTTACTTGTCAGCTTTTTCTACTTTTAAAATAAAGATGGCAATTCTTTTGACTGTTGAACATCGAAAGAACATTGATCGCTACTCCAAAGGCAATTAAGCTTCAAAGTGTAGAATCAAAGTACTCCTTCTAAACCAGTACACCTGAATGAAGGATCAGCTGTGTCAGATGCGAATATTCCATCCGACATCCCCGACAGAGTTCTTATCTCCTAAGCCCGACCAACGGTTGTTCCCCACAGGGATTATCTCTCCTAAGCAAGGTAGAATTTCTATCTTGAACCCGTGATACTTTTCATCCCCCGCAGTGGTCGAGTATCCAGTCATGGTCATCTATTAGTCTGTATGTCGCGTCAGTTTTGTCAGCATAAACATACATACATCATGCATTATTGATTTAAGTTCATATTCATATCGCATCACTATCACTCTAGTCGGTTTTATCCCCTAGTGATAAAAGTCCTCTCAATCGAGTTGTCAGTTCTTTCTTCGTCAAGCAATGTTGCGTCTGAACAATCTCTCCTCTAGTTTATTTCTAGTTTGAAGTCGGTCCTTGGCCACTTTGATAACTTGAACCTCTGAAAGACAAGAAAACTTTCGACAAACGTCACTCTTCGCCATTGAAGATGATATCCTCGCTTTCCTGGATTAAGGAAAATCCCCAAAGAAAGCCTCTTATTCAAAGATTCGGCAGTATAGCAGTTTTTCTCCGAAAGATTCGCTGACGAAAAGGTCATCAGCATCTCAAAATTGGATTACATCATATGGCATTTCCCCAAGAAGATCCCGAGGAAAAGTATGATGTAATATCCCCAAGCAGGAAGTAGTCTCTCAAGAGACTCGTTTTCCCAAGTAGAGTCGACAAATGGCATCTCCAACAGAGAAGTTTGAACACCTCTACAACTCAGACGAATGGGTTCCCCAGCAAGTCTAACATCAAAAGTTTTTCCCATCAAATGGAATCTCCCCAAGAAAATTCGGCGAGAAGTTTGATGAAAACTGCTATAATTAGCGTCCCTTGTCAAGAAAGTTTATTGACAAAAGAAATTGAGACCAGTTCCTCGGTAGGAAACTAGGATCGAGGGGAAGTTTATATCAGAAACTGAGACCAGTTTCGTGGCTGACGACCAGGATCAAGGGGAAGTTTATATCAGAAACTGAGACCAGTTCCTTGGTAGGAAAACCAGGATCGAGGGGAAGTTTATTTCAGAAACTTAGACCAGTTCCTTGGTAGGAAACCAAGATCGAGGGGAAGTTTATTACAAAAGAAAACTGAGACCAGTTACTTGGCTGAAGACCAGGATCGAGGGGAAGTTTCACCCTTTTCTAAGCATCATTACTTATCCAAAGAAGATGGATGAGCAAACTACCATTCATAACCACCATCAAAATTTCGGGTATTCCGATATTTAATCCTCTTGCACCCCGAATGCCCGAACACCTTCGTCGTTCACACCTTTGAGTCTAAGAAGATTAAATAGGGGCATCTGTCATACCCCAAATTTTGACCACTAAGATTTCCCATCATTGTACAAATCATCATCACAATATATATGTACCTTCATGCCTCGTCAATCTCCTCAAGAATTGTTGAGCATTCACTACAATCAAGGATTAAGGTTTCAAGCCCTCTCAGAGAATTTAGGCAAAGGATCAATCAAGAAATAACATGATCTTCAACTTTTCTAACCTCTCAAACATCCATAAAGGAGCAAGAAGACTCCCACATCAAGAATCAAGCACAAAGTTGCAGCATTCCAAGTGGATCAAGCCTCAAGATCGCCAGTGTCACCAAATTAGGGTTTTGGTCGACTGAGGCCTCCAGATGGAATTTTCCTCTGGGCATGAGCCATTTCTTCAAAGTACAAGTAAATATACTCCAAGGGACCTCATGGACCCAATCACCAAGTCAATTTAACCTCAGGGGAAGCATTCATCAAAAAGTCAGGAACTAGGGTTTCTTGACCTAATTCACCCCTAAGTTGACCTTTGGGACAAAACATGAGCCAAGACCTCAAGACATGATTTGAGTGCCTCCAATATCCCACATTGATCCATTTGCAACAATGGATTGATCCAAGAAGCTTGATCCACAAGTTTCAATTTCATTAGGACCACAATTAGGGTTTCGAGGAAAAAGTCAACTGTACCTTTGACTTTTGACCGAGACATGCTCTCAAACCTTGGTACATGATTCAATACACCCTAAAACACCTATGGAATATATCCACTATGTTTGATTTAGGTCAGGGACTTGATTTCACCAAGGATCGCATAGTTTGGATTTCATCCGATAAAAAGTCAACTATGCACAAAATCAAGTTTGACTTTTTGGGATTTTCCATAATTTTGGTTCTTTGACCCTAAAATAATGTTAATATGTGATTTTAATCATCATTCATCAAGAAAAATCAAAGAAAGTGAGGTAACTTGTAAAAGGGGTAACCATAAAAAACTTAGAATTTTTCTAAGTTATGGAACAAAGTGGCTAGGGTACCAACTTCCAAAGACCATAACTTGAGATCCAAGCAACCATTTTGGATGGTCCAAAGTTGGATTTGTAGATCTCATGGCATACTACATAAGTGTCAACTACATCTCATTCCAATTCTCCATGGATTTTTAGTTATGGAGTGATCAAAATGGTTGAAAACACATAAGTGACATTTTTCCAACACTTAGTGAAATTTTCACTAAGTCAGAATCTGCCTTATTTTTTCCCAAATGTAGAGGCATTTTTCATTATAATTCAGGTTAACTCAAAACTATAGGTGGACATCATGTTGAAATAGGATATGTCAGCTTTCCAAAATGTCCAAGAACTCCATCAAATTCCATCTGAGCTAGGAGTTATGACAGCTGCAACATGCCTTGCTGCAAACTGTCTTGGCAAGGCAGATTTGTGCATGAGTGCTCGATTTGATCAAATTCTACAACAAAAAGCATGGTTATCCATCTGCACACCTCAAGGGGGAACAAGTAAGGGACAAGCACTGATCTATCAGCCTCCAAAGTCCCCAAATCTACAAGTAGCATGTCAAACCTAAAAGAGCTAATAAGGTGCCAAGACTCCAATTTTGTTTTGGAGCATTCAATTGATGCTTAGAGGTGGCATGTATCAGAGCAAAGATGAACACTTCAGTCAAGCCTTATCCTTGAATCAAATAACCATAGGCATGTGCTCTAACCTCAAGTCAATGGCTAGAGGAGACTTGAGATTCCATTTGATCCACATTGGCCAAAGGTCTGCTGCAGTTGCCATTCACTATTACTTGCAAAACAAACTTGCTCTACTATAAATAGAGCTCATTTTTGCTCAGTTTGAGTACACAAAAGCAACCAAAATGATGATTTCCTCAAAATCCCTCTCTTTAGGCCAAAATGCCTTCTTTTGCTAGGTATCTCTGAGTTTTTGAGTTAGAGAGAATTTCCATCATAGCTCATGATCCAAACACATCCAATATGTCATATCTAAGCTGTCCAAACTCTCATATGTGACCTGTAAAACCAAAATCACAAAGTCCCCTCTCAAAACCTCAAAATTAGACTTTTTTGCATTTTTCAAGTCATGTCTTGATTCAGTCACTTTCAAAACCAGATAAAACCTCAAACACACTCCAAATATCATCCTTGAACTGTCCCAAATGGTTCCCCACATGTGGAACACCATTTGAGAGAGTTGCCATATTGGTCACTTTTGCCCCATTTGCAAGAAAGAGCTCAAACTTGTTCCTGAGGATTCCAACTGGTGGTGACCATTCTAAAAGCTTCTAAGGGATCAATTGAGAGTGTCTAAAGCATCAAATTACTTCTGGCACTAGAAACTTGGCAGATTGCACAAAAAGCTCCAAGAGGTAAGTGCATCATCACTTGAACTTTCTGAAATATGCATTGTTTTGAAGTCCACTGATCATAAACATCTCATACATGTTATATATGTTGTGTTTGAACTAATTTGCCATGTAATTCTTGCTTGTACCACGTGTTAGTATAGAAAATGCAATTATAGGCCTATTTCAAAAACACTATCGGGTTTTTCAATAGGGACCTCATCTGAAAAAACCAAGACCACCATTGGATTCCTTGTGAAATTCTAGGCAGGATAGACCTAAATTTTTTCCCAATCCATGGAGAAATGAGAAAGTTATGGCCTTTACATTTTTGATCCAAAACCTTGCCTTGCCTTGCCTTGCCCAGGCCTAAAACAAGGCATGCCCTATGTATTTTTAGGGTGGCTTTAATACACGGATGTATCACCACCCTAGTGGTAGAAGGCGCGCACTGCAACCTTGAGGTCTGGGGTTCGAATCCTCCTCGCCCCAGACCCCTTTTTTTTAGCCTTTTCCCCATTTTTTTTAATATTTGTCATATTATTTTAAATGATTTGGAAAATTAATTTCTCTCTCACTTTAAATTATTTTTTATTGGTTCTTTTTGCAAAAAATCAGAAAACTGTTAAAATATTTTATTCCACCAAAAAAATCCAATTTATATTATTTATTTAATATAATTATAATTTTTGTAATTAATTTCATTTTAATTGTTTTTAAACATTTTTTAAATGGAATTCCCACTTTGATCTTTCAAAATTAATTGGATTTTAAGCTTTCATATGATTAAACTTTGTTTTCCAAAATATTTTCCAAAGTGTACAACTTGTTTTTTAATATAATTGATATTTTAACATTTATTATTTAAATTACCTTTGAAAAATGTCGTGTTAATTCCAAAATTAGGGTTTCTTTGATTTTCACCGTAACAAATCTTTTTCAAACACTCATGGGCCTCTAATAGAGTGTAAGACCCAATCCCCTTTTAACCAAAACCTTTTTGGGCCTCACATATTGTATAAGTCCCTCTGCGTTAAAACAAAAATCTCGACGCGATCGCCATTTCAAAACAAAAGATCATCTGGACCTACCCTCGTGTTGTAAGTCCCATTTCTTCTTTAAATAATCTTTGGGCCTCTCCTTGAGTTGTAAGACCCATCCCTTTTGTAAATAAACCTTTGTTGGGCCTCAGTCATTGTATAAGTCCCGATACGATCCTCAAAATAACAGTGCGATCGCGGTTAAACCTTGGGTCTCTCCTTGAGTATAAGCCCCAACGATCTTTTCAAAACAATTTCCCTTTTGATTTAGATTCAAATATACGTGCTGTTATCAAAACTTTCTTTAATTTCTTTGAATAACTAACCACACAGCATGGAAACTTGCTCACCTGTAAGTTTTAACGGCTTTCATTTACTCGCTTTCATATACATATATATATAATTGTATTGTGGGAAGCTGCGCATGGTTAGTCTCCTTTCATACCCTTTTTATACTTGTTATATATCAACTGTATATATACTAGTATAGCTATTTAGAGTTTTCCCCGACAACGAGGTCTAGAACTAGGTAAAGGCATGTTGGTCACTCTTAAATACAAGCAAAACTAGATCTCCATAGGATTTCCACATACAGTCTTCCCTTCTCTTGGGGTTAAACAATATGGAACAAAGAGAAAGGCAGTATTATCGATGAACCTTTTCTCAGACTGACAAAGAAATTCTACTCCCCGGAGTTGATATATTCTCTGTGAATAGCATCTCCTGAGTTTCTTCAAACCTCAGAACTTTCACTAAGTGATCTATTCACTTTGAATAGTATTTCTTGAACTTTTCTTGGTTTGGGACCCATGGGCTTCCTAAAAGCATCCCCACCTCCTCTTAGGCTTTGTACAAGGACCCTCCGGCTTCTTAGAAGTTCTCATGCCTTCTCTTGGGCTTAATACAAGGACCTTGATGACCTATTAAAGGTATAAGACAGAACTTACTCATACTTTGCTAGAGCAGTCTTTCCAGTGTCAAATCACAGACCAATTTAGGGTTGATTCTCATCCCTTAACACCCGCCTTCTTTTAGGCATCATACAAAAGATAAAACTCTTCCATACCAGTAGACTTGGACAGTCTAATCCTCTTGAGTCTCAAAGACATTCTCAAGGACCCTACAAACATAGGAGAAACCCCGCTCAACCTGGATCAATCTCCAGCAGAGCTGAAACTCAGTCTCTCTCCTAAAATATCCCCAACCAGGGTTAGTTTATCATCCGATAACACTATCCCAAATCAGAACCTCAAGGCATCTGATACCTCAACTCTTCTATAATCCTCAGCGAGAGTTGATTCCCCACTTGGACCTGCCAAGGGATCTCAATAATCCTCAGTAGAAAGCTAGCCTCCTCTTAGGCTTTGTATAATGATCCTTACTCAGCGAAGTTAGCCTCCTCTTGGGCTTTGTACAAATGATTCTCCCCAGCGGAGCTAACCTTTTCAGACTCTCTTGTTGAGTCCACCAACTTTTTAGACTCTCTTGTTGAGTTAATCACTTTTCAGACTCTCTTGTTGAGTCGATCAACTCTTCAGACTCTCTTGTTGAGTCAATCACCTTTTAGCACTCTCTTCTTGATTCAACCTTTCAGCCTCCATCCTGGGCTTTATACAGGACAGATAAAAGCATTCTTTTGTTGAGTCAAACCATTTTAGCCTCAATCTTGAGCTTTGTACAAGACACAAGTCTTCCTCTCTTAAACTTGGGACAAATACTTTCTCAAGCAGAGAGAAACCCAATTCAGGCATAATCTTGGGCTTTGTATAAGACAGATAATACTCTCCAGCAATAGTCAAAATCCCTTTTAGCCTCAATCTTGGGCTTTGTACAAGACAAATAAAACACTTTCCCCCGGAAAAGTCAAACTTTTAACCTCCTCTTAGGCTTTGTATACGGATATCCCCAAAAAGTCAGTCTCTTTTTTGCCTCAATCTTGGAATTTGTACAAGACACTCGTATATACACTCTCTTGTTGAGTCGGTCTTTTCCAGACTTTGGATAAGGATCTCCCCAGTGGAGTCAATCAACCTCTTAGCTTCAACCTTGGGCTTTGATCAAGGCACACAAAAATCAACAATCCCTCTTTAGAGATGACAAATTCTCTCTCAGTCAAACCTTTTAGCTTCAATCATGGGCTTTGAACAAGACACAAATAATTTTTTAGCTTCAATCTTGGGCTTTGAACAAGACACCAAAACATCTTTTTCCTCCCTTAGAATATGAGGAACTACGATTGCTCTGATTTCCCTGTTTCGTTTAAACGGGAATACGTAGGCATAAGATTGCGAAATCTTAGCGAGCATACTAATCAAAACTTAGGTCCAGCACCTTACCAAAAACATCGGGAATAACCCGAACATCAATAAAAACTCACACTCTCTCTCTCATATTTCCCAAGAAACTTTCCCAACCCATTAACAGATAAACACTATCAAGTGCAAAGCAAAACCTAAAGCTAATATCCTGTGGATAACCACATATAGGATGGGTAATTGACAACTCCCCATTGTATAACCTGACCCCGACTCCCCGAATCTCTTTAAAAGCGTTTGTTCAATTAAACATTTGCGTGCAAGGTTAGTTTTAGATAGCTTCCCTTTCCCTTCCAGCTTCACGGGATAAATAAGAAATCAGAAAGTAACACCCCCTCCTACCATTGCGGTTAGGAAAACCCAGCGATAAGGTGGTCAAGTCACCAAAAAAATTGCTCGCTACAGGTACGGGCAGTTACATACCCATAAGGTACGGGTACGGGTGCTAATGTTGGTACCCAAGCGGGTATGGGCTCGGATACGAGGATTTTTTTCAATTGCCGGTATGGGGACGGATAATATAGTACTCTACCCAAACCCTGCCCATTGCCATCCCTACAAATGGGTAAGCAAACAAGAGTCTCATTTAAATTGAAAAACATTGTTTCAACTTCGAGACCTTTTGAACTTATTGATATGGACCTTTTTGGTCCCTCGCAGACTAAAAGCATAGGTGGTAACTACTATGTTTTTGTGATTGTAGACGATTACTCGAGATTTTGTTGGGTCAATTTGCAAGGTTATCCCAAAACAAGATGAATTTTAAAATGATTGTTATCTGAAGCGATAATGGAGGTGAATTCTAAAACCACCTCTTTGAGAATTAGTGTGATAAACATGGCATTGAGCATAATTTTTCTGCTCCAAGAACTCCACAACAAAATGGTATTGTAGAGCACAAAAATCATGTTTTATAGGAGTTGGCTAGAACTATGCTTAATGAGGGTAATCTACCAAAGTATTTCTGGTCTGATACCATTAGCACAACATGTTATGTCTTAAATAGGATACTAATACGCCTTATTTTAGACAAAACTTCCTATGAACTACTAAACGATGGAAAACCAAATTTATCGCATCTTCATTTTTTCATATGCAAATGCTTTGTTTTAAACAATGGAAAGGATAATCTTGGAAAGTTTAATGCGAAAGCCGATGAAGGTATCTTCCTTGGATACTCTCAATCGAGCAAAGCTTATAGGGTTTACAATAAATGATTACTTATTATTGAAGGAGTCGGTACACGTCACGTTTGATGAATCTTATCATAAAAATATCATGAAAGGTGTTTCTTTTCATGATGTAGGTGTATCTTCACAATACATTCTCAAAGAACCCGAAGAAGGAGTTGTTCAACCTAAAGTAGTGAAACTTGAGAAAGAAGAAGATGACGATCGAAAAATGAGAAGGATGAAAGTCCAACTGTAGTGGATGACCTTCCTTTGGCTTAGAGAACCTCCAAGGATCATCCAATTGACAACATACTAGGAAACATCACTAAATGTGTGACAACACACTTCAAGATAAGGAACTTTTGTTATCACTTTGCATTTGTTTCGCTAGTTGAACCTAAAAATGCGAAAGATGCCCTATGTGATGAGCATTAGCTTATGGCCATGCAAGATGAATTAAACCAGTTTAAAAGGAATGATGTATGGGACCGTGTCCCTCATCCGCGATATGGTCAAGTTATTGGCACTAGGTGGGTTTTTAGGAATAAACTCAACGAAAACAGAGTGATAACTAGGAACAAAGCCCAACTAGTGGCTCAAGGTTATAACTAAGAGGAGGGCATTGACTGTGAGGAAACTTATGCTCTGGTTGCTCACCTCAAGGCTATACATCTTCTACAAGCTTATGCTTGCTACAAAGATTTCAAGTTATATCAAATGAACGTAAAAAGTGATTTCCTTAATGGATATATTAATGATGAAGTGTATGTTTCACAACCTCCTGGTTTTGAAAATCATGAGTATTCTAATCATGTTTATAAACTAAAAAGAGCTTTATATGGCCTCAAACAATCCCCTAGGGCTTAGTATAAGAGACTTAGTAAGTTCTTAATCGATTAAGGATACTCTATAGGGAAGGTAGATACTACACTCTTCATTAAGCGTCAAGGAAAACATATTCTTTTAGTTCAAGTTTGTGTTGATGATATCATTTTTTGTTCCACTAACATGCAATTAGTCAAGGAGTTTTCTAAGCCTATGTAGGGTGAGTTTGAGATGAGTCTCATGGGGAAGTTGAACTACTTTCTCGGTCTTCAAATAAAAAAACTCAATGAAGGGACATTTGTGTGTCAAACAAAATACTACAACGAATTGCTAAAGAAATTCAGTATGAAAGATGCAAAATCAATTTACACTCCAATGGCTACAAATGGAAACATGGAAAAAGATGAGAATGGTAATGATGTTGATGTGAAGAAGTATAGAGGTTTGATTGGTTCTATTCTATATCTTACTACATCTAGGTCGGACATTATGTTTAGTGTGTGCATGTGCGTTCGTTATCAATCGACTCCTAAGGAATCGAATTTAAAAGTGGTAAAGCGCATCCTTAAATATCTTCATGGTACATCTAATTATGAGATTTGGTATTCTAAGGGAAGCGAGTGTAATTTGGTTGGTTATATCGATTCCAATTTTTTCGGTTGCAAGTTGAATAGGAAAAGTACTAGTGGGACTTACCATATGTTTTCAAACTCCTTTGTAAATTGGCATAGCAAGAAACAAGTTTTTGTTGCTTTGTCAACTTTCAAGGCAGAATACGTCGTAGTCGGTATTTGTTATGCTCAAATTTTGTGGCTCAAACAACAACTACTTGACTTTGACAATAAATTACAACGTATTCCTATTATGTGCGACAACACTAGTGCTATTAATCTGACCAAAAATTTGGTGCTACATTCTAGTACTAAACGTATTGAGATACGTCACCACTTCCTACGTGACCATGTTGAAAATGAGGATGTCATATTTGAGCATGTTGATAGCAAAAATAAACTTGCGGAAATTTTTACAAAACCTCTTGCAACTTGTTATACCCCAAATTTTACCCCTTAGATGTCATGACATTCTTGCATTTGCATTAGGGTTCAATCATCTATGCATTGTTAACCAACCATCATATTTTGCTAGTTTTTTTCTTCTATTTGAAAAACTAGGGTTTGCACAAGAAAAAAGAGGGCAAGATCAATAAGCCAAGCTCTCATATGTTTCAAGGTCTCCTAAGGCAATTCTTGGCTCAATGCATCCATCTCAAGTGTAGTTAAGGAGATGTGTGAAGTCATCTGGTCAAGAAAGTCAATTGAGGCTCCATAAGCTCAATCTTTGAACTTGAGGGTTGATCATGAAGTTTTCAAATCATATTCCATGATCTCATATGATTGGATCAAGAGAAATCAAAGAGAAACCATAAAATTAGGAGTTGTGGAATTAGGGTTTCAACCTGAAGAATTACAAGGGAATCTTGGTGTGATCAGTCAATGCTTTGATTTGTTCATCAACCAATTGAGCTTACATGGATTCAAGAGGCCTTATTCATCAAGAAATCAAGTGTGCTTGGCTCCCATCACAAGTGCAATGAGCCCCAAGTTCATCTGGCCCCAGATTAGGGTTTTGTCAGGGAAAGTCAACCATGTCTTTGACTTTTGATCAGGGCATGATCCCAAGCCTTGGGACATGATTTCATATGTTCATGTACATCCTTGGAGGCCATCTATTGGTATTTGGAGAGATTGAGAAAGCAACATCATCAAGGATCACCCAGTTGAATTCATGAGGAAATTAGGGTTTGCCTGAAAAGTCAAACCTTTGACTTTTTATATTTTTGGTCCAAGATGAAGTATTCAAGCCATATTCCATCAAGACATGTTTGATTTTTGAATCATAGCATGAGAAATCAAGATTTAAGAGGTTTCTTGCCAAAAGGGCAAAGTTTGGTTCTTGAAATTTTCTAAGTGTGGAAGAATTTAGTCCTTGTGTGAACTTTGAAGAGTCATAACTTTCAAACCACACATCCAATTTTTGTGGTCCAAAGCTCAAATTGAAGCTCTCGTCATGAACTTTAAAATGTATTTGAGGGTCCTTCTCCAAAAGAGACTTAGTTTTTAATTTATGAGGCTTGGAAGTTCAAGACAACTTAAGACTTAGTGAAATGTCACTCTTTTTGCCCTAGTTTTCAGCCAACTTCACCTCCATTTTTCATCATGATCCCTTTGGATTCAGAACTTGGAGTGAACATGAACATTGTAGAGCATACTTGGGGCTTTCCAAAAAGTAATAGAACACCCCAATCAGATGTGTGAGCGGTGAGTTTCGAAGCCACAAAGTTAGAGGTTTGAAACTTGGTTTTTGAGGTTTTTCACTTGATGCACTTGAAGCAAAACCACTTCCATGCTGCAAATATTTGCAATTCAGATGTGTTTGCTTGCAAATCTTCATTTGTTCAGAAGATTGCACGAATTTGGGAGCAATATCCAACAAGTTTGAGCATTATCCACTTGACATTTCCATTTATGGCATAAAGGGGGGACTTCCATTTTAGAAAAGCATGGCTTTATGCATAAAGTTGATCTTGAGCTACCAACTTGTTCTTTCTGCATCAGAACTCTTGCTTTTGCACAAAAGAAAGCTCTTAATTGCTAAACACTTTTGAGGAGGTCAGCCCTACACATTGGAACTCTTGAAACTCTTGCCAAAGTCCACTTGCATTTCAACCAAAATGCAACTAAACCAAAACCAAGACAATTACTTTGCTGTAATCTAATCTCTCCAACCCTCTTGCCTATAAATATAGCATCATAACACACTTCAAAACACACAACATACCTGATACAAACACTCAAGCAAGGCCAGAAAAACCAGTTCTTGCATTCATCCACCCTTTGTGCCAAGAAATCACACTTTGCACAAATCTTGCCAAAACCATTTCCAAACACTAAACCACTGAACCAATCACTCTAACACATCACAAAACATGTGTTAGAGCTGTTCAAACTCCCACCACCATCCAAAACATCTAAAATCCAAAATTCAACTTTCAAACCTAAGAAAGTTTGACTTTCTGCACTTTTATGGATCAGTCTTGATTCATTCCATTTCCAACCACTTTAACACTTCAAACACCATCCACAAATCATCATCCAATTGTTCAAACCTTGAGTTTGCACCTGTAACTTCATTTCTTGAAGTTTCACTTTTGGTCATTTTCCATTTTTTGCAAAAGAGAGGTTTCATTCTGTTCCACTTGGTTTTCTTGGATTCTAAGCATTCAACAAGGATCTCTGAAGTATATTGAAGGTGTCTAAAGCCATGTTCTATTTCTGTAACATCTTTTGAAAGTTCTGCAGGATTGGTTACAAGAGGTAAGTTCCTTTCCAGATCCAACTCATTGAAGCATGATTATTTTTTATGTACATTGAGCATGTTTAGTTTAAGTATGATATATATGACATGTTTGCTTCATTAGTTGTGATTTAGCATGTTTGTATTGGACTGTGAACATGAAAATGCAAATAGGAGCATTGTTTAGGAACCCCTATCGTGTTTTAAGTTAGAGGCACATTTAGCAAAAACCAACTGGACCTTTGGATTCCTTATGAAAAAATACATGATTTTGATCTTTACAACTTTCATTTTCATGGAGTGTAGAGAAAGTTTGAGTTGCTTTTGCAACTGAGGTGTTTTAGGTCATAACCTTGCCAAGCACAGCCATGGCGCATTTATGGCCACTAGGAACATGTTTCCTATATATTTAATTAGTTGTAAGTTTGTTAATGGATGTATTGGCCACCCCAGTGGCGCTGACCTTGCCTTTGCCTTGCCTTACCACTGCCTTGTCCTGGGTTCGATTATGATAATCAACCCTTTTTGTCCATTTTTCACGCGCGTTTTGATTTTAGCATTTAGTGATGAGTTTCTCATATATTATGGCGAAGGCATATGATTTACAAGATGCACAACCAGCACAGCTGGTAATTCATTTTCACCATGAAGCCTAGGGTGTGGGTTCAAACCCCACCAGGACCACTCCCTTTATTTTTAATACCTAGTTTTCTTTTTTTTTTCACAAACTTCCCAAATTCATAACTCACTCTATTTTTATGATTTTAAGTCCATTCTTTTTGCATCCTTTTAGTCTTGTTGCCTATTTTATGTTGACATTTAAAAATATCCAAATATTTATTTTTAGGGTTTTTATTCATTTGTGAAACATAAGTGTTATTTTAAGATTATTTAGAATGATCTTGACTTCTAGGGTTATAACCTTTGATCTTCCTTGTCTTTTAGGACTTGTATAGGTTTGTTTTAACATGCTAAGGTCATTTCCCCTTGACTTAGGCTTGTGTATAGTTGTAAGTCTTGTGTTTAGGTACACTTGTAAGTGTATATGTGTAGTTTATAATGTGTGAACCTTTTGTCAACCCCATAAAGTCTTAGATAGGTCTTTACCTTCAATTTAGGACTCCCCCCTCATGTCTATATGACATCATGTAGATACAAACCATCAACTTAGGTTATACCATATCTTTTGTGCTTAGACTTCCCTTTCATAAAAGTGAACTTTAGGATAACATAAGTGATACTTCCTCCAAGTTTAGGTCTAAGAGATTTCCCCATATTAGGTCATTACCTATTCACCTAAGAATGTTTAGACTTATACCATGTTCCCTTTAGGTGTTTACCTTATCCAAATATTCTTGTGTGCTTACATAATACTTGTATACTTTTTTAAAGTGCTTACCTTGAATGTCATCACATTCACCATCATTATCCATGTATTATATCCATGTGTTTATTACCATCTTTAAATTCATGTGAATATTATTGTTAACTTTATTAAGTTATCCCCTTCAAATGAGGCTAGTTTGTTAGCTCTCCTCCTTAACCCTCTTTCTTCCCCTCATTCCAAAGGAAAGCCTCTCTATTGACTTTAATAGCTCATTGCCCTCTTGGCCTCATTAGAGCCATCTCTCCCCTTGGCCTCTTTAGAGCCATTCCTTTCCCTTGACCTCATTAGGATCAAGCCCTTGGCCTCGTTAGAGCCACTTCTCCCTTGATCTAGTTAGGTTTCCCCCTTTTGTAAGCACTATCATCATAGATGCTTACTTCCCCTTGGCCTCATTAGAGCCACTTACCTTACAACTTAGGATCCACCTAGAGTTCTTCAACTCTATGTGAGCATCATCATAATGATATTCCCTTCCCCTTTGGCCTTATTAGAGCCATTTACCCCCTTAAACTTAGACTTTGAGAATTCTTTAACTCTATGTGATTCTCATCATCATGAGTATTCACTTCCCCTTTACAACTTAGACTTATAGAGTTCTGTAACTCTATGTGATTCTCATCATCATGAGTATTCACTTCCCCTTTACAACTTAGACTTGGAGAGTTCTTTAACTCTATGTGAGTATCATAATCATGAATACTCATTCCTCTTGGAACTTTGACCATAGTCAATGGTTCCTCACCCGTAGTTAGGTGAACTATGAATGCTCTGATTCCATCCTTATTAGGATATGTAGGCACGAGATGTGACGTCTTGGCGAGCATACTTAGTGTACATACCCTTAGGTTTTTGCCTTTAGTACCTTGGTCTTCCCCATAGGTCTTTACCCTTACCTTTTGCCTTTAGCAGTTTTACCCTAGCAAGCAAACATAACATAATACAAATACAAACAAGAGGTTCCTGTAGAGTACTACATATATCTAGGATGCTAACACCTTCCCTAGGTATAACCAATCCCCGAACCTTAGATCTCTTAGTTGTGTCTTCACATAGCGCAATTAGGGTTTTTTTCGATCTTTACCCTTTCCTTTGGATAAATCAAAGCTCGATGGTGAATTTCAAAGATGTGTGATTCAAGTTAACTAATAGCTTGATATCTGATTCTCACCGCAACACAACTGAATCGTTTTTAACATTCAAAAGGAATTGGGGATACTTGATATCTCAAATCTTGCCTAAATATGATTTGTTGCATGTACTTTATATTATTTTGCTTTAACCTTCCTTGGAAGTTCAATTACATACAAGTGCATCCATAATCAATTCCTAAGCAAGTTAATATTATTCCATTTTCTCCTTTTGAAAGTAAGCCTTTTACTTTTGCATGTTATCTATGTTCCAAATGCTTGATATACTTGATGTATGAAATATATCATGAATGTTCACTTCCAAAAATCTTAATTGACGTCTTTCAATTTATATGCTTATAGTGACTTCATGTTATTCTCTTTCAATACTTGAAATATGGTTCTTATGTATGAGCACATTCTCTATTATTAGCTCTTACATGATATATGTGATAATGTTGTTTATCTATTTTGGCATGGAATATGTTTGAACATGTTATAATGTTAGCAAAATTCTTGTAATGTGTCATTGTTATGATAACATCTCTGTTTTTGGTTTGAGTGGTGGTAAATCTATATATCGACTTGCTAGAGCACATGCGTGCTCAGCATTTCGGGAGCACCAAAGGCATATGTCACATAATCGTGTCGCTTTTGCAGCAACTCAAGAGGTTTTTATTACATTATATCCTTCATCCTTCATGTTTATTGTGTATGTTATTTGGCATTAGTTGTAACAACCATGTTATATTGTTTCTTTAAATGCTTTATGTATGTTTAGGAATTCTTTTTACAATATGTTCATCATTCTATATTAGTGTTGTGGTATTAATGATCTTATCTTTGCAAACGCCTCTGTGTGTTATATTGATTTATGTGTGATATACGATTCTTCTCATGAATTACTTTGTCTCTTTTTGATGTTGTCAAAGGGGGGAGAAGCATCTGCAAGATGAAGTTGGGATGTATACATTCGGGGTGAGTCTTCATAAAGACACGAAATGCATCGTCTCAAGTTTTGCCATCATCAAAAAGGGGGAGTATGTGAGTGCAACTTTCTGTTAGATGTATATTGCATGATGTCAAAACTAGGATACTTTAGCATTGATGTATATTGGACGGTATCCTCTGATTCTAAATGTGCATCTTAGCATTAGAAAGCATAAAAATACTTTGGAAAAGGTTCATGCATAACAAATGCATAAAAAACAAGTTTTATGGAAAAATAAACTATGTGTCGACACATACATGGCTTAGGTGGACACATAGAAGAAAAAAATTTCTATGTGTCGACATATTCATTTTTCAGGCCGGCACATGTACTGCATTTTTAAAGCATGTAGGCTCTGTTAGATGTGCCGACTCTACAGGTCGACACATAACCTGTACAGGTCGACACGTGACCTTTACAGGTCGACACATGACTTACACGGTCAGCTCATGCGACGTATTTTTCCAAAAATTCACAAATTTTTCAGTTCTTTTGCATTCCTTTTGCTTCAAAACATGCATACATATAAATACTTCATACATGCATCATTTATTTTTTAATGATTTTGGTAAATTCATAAACAAAACTCAGAATATACAAAGAGTCTTCTTCACCTTCAACCTTGATTTTATGCATACACACAAACAAAGTATACATAACATTCATTATTTTGGTGCCATCTAGAATCAAGTTGATAAGGTCCACTTTAGCGTGTGTTATTGTAAATGGGTTTCAGATCTTTGGGGGGTTTCAAATAAGAAAATCAAGGTGGGGTTTTCCTTCAAGATCAAAGTGGGGATTTGAATTTTTTGGACAATATTACGCATATTTGGATTCGAGCGAGTGAGGGCTTTGAAGAGTTGTGGTTCTTGCAAAGGATTAGCGCGAGATAGTTAATCAAATTGGTAAATCTTAGGTAACAAAAATTCTCAATTTGGATTCGATCGAGTGAATTACTTAAAGAGATGCGGTTCTTTTAAAGGAGTAGCGTGAGACTGTGAATCAAATTAGCAATTTTTAGGTGACTTGATCAAGCTCAGATTAAGGGAAGATAAAGTTTTAGGATCAATATCAAACATAGGGCTTGTAGGGTTGCATTGCTACATTTCTCTTGTAAAATAAAATTTGCAAAGTAAGGTTAATTTCACTATCATTTGAGTTCAAATTAAGGACAGACATACCCATACCGAGGCCAATTAGGAAATTGCCTAAATAAATCCTTGTGTATTCTCTCTCTCTCTCTCTCTCTCTCTCTCTCTCTCTCTCTCTCTCTCTTACATTTCATTTGCAAATTGTTGAGTTCATCATTTGTGTTATTAATTCGTTTGGAAAATTCTTTTAAAATCTGTTTGAAAAATGTTTTGTTGAGTTATTCATAATCCTTTAGATTGTGGTTGGAGTTTAAGATAAAAAAAACTATACAAATTTTCAAACAAAATTGATTGCACACAAGGGGTTCGATAATTTGTCTCATTGTATTTTTTTTGTGATTTATCATTGGATATAGCATTGCTTGTTGAGTTACCCTCAAGAGATTGTGATTAAAACATATTGGTTGAATAGTTTATCATTATCTTCTATTGGTTTTCATATACGCATATCCAAGCATTTCGATAGCTTATCGGTTTAGATGAATCGATCCAATTCGCTTCCACTAGCCATTATTTTTTAAAAATAGTTTTTATAAGGAAATTTTTATTGGGGATCTATTCACCCTTCTCTAGATAAGTCGCCTTCGTCTAACAGAGAGTATTCAAATTATGTTAGAAACTTATTACTTGATATGGCGTCATTCCCTACATATAAGGGAGAGAAATAATGACCTTGTTATCTTTCAGACATGAAATTTGGAGGACCGTTGGATGTGCATGAGGCGTAAATCTCCTGTAGCAATGCATATGATATCCTACGGTAAGGAGGAGGTATTAGCAAAATAACAGTGTAGCCTATCAAAAGGCGATGGTCTAGAATGGGCTATATCAAAGTGGTCGGTCCATAATGAATGTGGTCGACCCAAAACACTCTTGAAGATTCGAGTTTGGTTCTTGAGATCAACCATTAAGAAAATCTATGTTTGGTTAAGAACTCAGCCTGGTAAAATTTCTTTTGATTATTGAGATTATCCGGTAAAATCCCTACTTGGTTCATGAGTTCATACTCTAGAAAAAGCTCTCTTTTGGTTGAGGGATAAGTCAATGTAAAATCGCTTGATTCGCTTGTATCCAGGTTCATGGGAATATCCTATAAAAGCTCATATTTTTAGAGAACTCTCAAGAATATTTCTTAGGGATAGGACTATGCCAACATTTGTTCGAGCCTATATAAATCTTGGTGATATCCCTCTAACGATATCTCTTTAAATTTTGTCATTTACTTTATTGTTTTTTTTTCTGCTGCTTTTCTATATAATATTGTCAATAATAACACAAATTTTTTTTTAATTAAGAAAACTTTTTAAATTAATCAAAAATTTCAAATACCACAATTCACCCCTCCCCCCCTCCTGTTGTGTTTGGGTTTATTTGTCCAACAGTATGTTCATTCCCCACTAATAGAAAGACCACGGTGAAATCACCGAATGTAGGATATCGGCTAGGGCATGGATGAAATTTGAAAATATTTTAAACTTATCACTTTGGTTAAAAAGCCTAGAATTTACTTTAAGCATCTACAACCAATAGTACCAAACTCTTAAAAGGTTGCCCGCAAGTGTTCTTCCTTATATAAGGCTTCCACAAATTCCTTCATATACTTATGCTAACACTAAAATCGCCTCTTCTTCTGGAAAACACCTTATCATAGATCTAGATCACCCCATATAATAGAGTTTGTCCCCCATCATTACATATCTAGCCAAAAGTATTATTATCTTTTGAGCTTTGGCCTCGTCTTCTAGAAATATTTCTTTTGCCACGTACTTGATGATGGACGACTTCCAACCTTTGCTAACATTTAGCGTCATCCTTTGGGTAGCTTCGGCCTTTGTGCTATGGATTTTTAAAGTCTCCTAAATCACAATTTTCACGAGGCTTAGCTTTTTCGTACTGAAGAGCTTTGATAACAAATCGTCTCGGGTGTTTTCTTCTCGGGGCATGTGAATTATATCAAAAGAATGGATACTCTTTGTTATTTATAGGATCTTTTGCAAGTAGTTTGATAGAAATGGCTCTTTGGTATTATAGTTTCCCTTGATCTGGTTGGTGAGCAATTAAGAATCACTCCTTGGGGGGATAAGCCAATGTAAATTCTCGGAATTTGCTTGTATCAAAGGTTAGTGGGCATAACTTGTAAAAGCTCAAGTTTTTAGTGAACTCTCAAGAAGGTCTCTTGGGGATAGCACTAGGCCAACATTCGATTGAACTTGTATCAATCTCGGTATTATCTCGCTAACCTTATCTCTTTGAATTTTGTCATTTACTTTATTGCTTTATTTCTTTGTGCTATTTTTCTCTCAGATTTTGTCAATACTAACACAATTTTATGAAGTAAGAAAACTTTTGAATCAATCAAGAATTTAATGACCATAATTCACCCTCTCCACTCTTGCGCTTAGAGTCACTTGTCCAACAAATGTAATTAGAGCCTAACTTTTATTAAAGAATAATCATCCCTTGAGAAAATAGCTTTAAGCTACCTTCTAAATAAACCCCCGTCCTTTAATGGAAAGGGGTGTAGTTTGTGGAAAGAGAAGATGAAGTTATTCATCAAAGGGATGGATCGTGGTATTTAGAAGGCTGTGAAGGAAGGTACATTTGTTCATACACACGAAGTTGATGGTGTTGTAGTTAACAAACCAGAAAATGATTGGACCAAAGATGATACCGAAAACGTGCAGTACCGTTTGAAGGCGAAAACTATCATCACTACCTCTCTTGGTCTTGATGAGTTTTTCGAGTTTCTTATTGCTAGACTGTAAAAAAAATGTGGGACTTCCTCCAAATTACCCATGACGGAATTATTGAGGTGAAGAGGGAAAGGTTGGGCATATTAACTCACAAGCATTAACTTTTCAAAATAAAACCTGGAGAGATTATAAATCAAATGCAAACACGAGATATCCATATCGTGAGTCATATGAAAACTCCAGAAAAAACATTTTCAAATGAGGAATTGGTTATGAAAACTTTCAGATATCTAAACCGTATTAGGCAACTTAAAGTCATTTCGATTTTTGAATATAGGGATTTAGTAACCATGGACACACACACACACACGCACTCTTTTGTAAATTACAAGAACATGAGATGAAGCCAAAAACACTTGATATGGATGAGGAAGGAGATAAGAAAAACAAAAGTTTAGTTTTTAAATCTGATGATTCCAATTTTGATGGTGACATGTCACTTATGATATGAAACTTCAGAAAATTCTTGAAGCATGAGGAACAATAAAAAGAGAAACAATATAAAAGTGAAGAAAAAACTTCACGCATCCCCAAATGCTATCATGTGGGAAGACAGGGCATATCAGATCAAATTACACTCTATGAAAAAAAAAGGAAACTCAGAATCAAAAGAAATCTAAGAAACATAAAAAAAAGGAAATAAGGATCACATCACATGGGAGGACAATGACATGGATTCCTTAAATGACGAAGGAGCCAACATTTGTCTCATGATAAATCACCAAGATGATGAAGTAACATATCTTATTAAGATCTTTTCTACATTTGTAAGAAGTTAACAAAAGAAACGAGTAAATTAGAATAATTGTCTCTATCTCCAAGGATAATATTTCTTCTCTTGAATCTAAAAGTGAAAAAAAATGATGGAAGAAACAGAAAATCTTATGGAAATACAAACTGATCTAGTCCAAAATTCACCCATTTCTAACGAAGAATTAGATGAACTTGTCAAGTGCGATAAATGTAATACCTTGAGGAATGAAATTTGCGATCTTCAAAAAACACTTGGCAAGCTTACTAAAGGGAAATATGACTTGAATATTTTGTTGGGGGGACCAAAGAGCTTTAGTAATAAAGTCGGTCTTGGCTACACACCCAAGAACAATAGTAAGAACTTTAGTAATATTTTTAATGCTAAATCTGCATCTCATTGCAAAACCCTAAAATGTAATTATTGTAATAAAGATAATCACATTGTTATCTTTTGTTTCATCAAAAAAAGTCATGAGAGAAAATAAGGACATTCTCCTTCATACTTTTATAGAAAACATTGTGAGCGCAAAATGAAAAATATATCTGCCTCATCACATCCTCATGTTTATGATATAAAATCCAATGGTGAGAATATTTATGAAATTAACAGTAGAGGGTCCAAAATGGTATGGGTACCTAAAGTTAAGACCTGAGTTTTTATTGCATGAATGTTTTACAGTTTCAAACGATAAACAGTACCTTGATAGCGGCTAAAGGATGACCCGTTTCGGGGAATCACATCAATTTTTCCTCTAGTGCAACATGGGCAAATTCAACTTGGTTAGTTATTCTATTTCCAAAGTGTCTAATCAGATCAGCCCAAGCACAAAAAATATTCTCTTTCACATGGTCTAGAATTGTACTTTCAACATATTTCAAGATAGTTGAATATTTCTCACACACCTTCCTGAAAAGTATAACAGAATCAGAATATAACTCTTTCGTAGAAGAATTTATTATAACATTACTTGCATCCATTATTCTTTCCAGTATCACACTGCCTTTAACCATTTTCACATCTTCACCATTTAATTGTTTGGTCCCTGCCGCATGCTTAAGTCAACTTCTCACACTCTTTGTGATGTGATACCTACAAATTAATTCATATGATGTAGGAAGCACTGTTGCAATCGAATTCATCAATGATATATCGTGATTGGTGCCAATGACCTTCAGCGTGTTTCCTTTATCCTTTAACATTGTTCAAATTATTTCTAAAGCCCAGGTACGTTGTCCTACTTTTCACTTTCCAAAAATGCAAACCCTGCGGAAAAAAGTCTTTTCCGAAGAAGTAACACCAACAATTTCCAATAGTGGAAACCTGTAATTGTTGGTCTTATATGTTGAATAGATAATGAGTACATTGGCAAATGTGTTGAACAACTTTATGGAATCAGGATGAGTCCAAAATATATCTCGAATGATTTCTCCATCCTCGCACACTCGGTACCTAGACATATAACGTTATCATCCAGAAGCTTCAATAATTATTGCATTTCAGTTCGATCCCTTCTTATCGCATTGTTGTTTTGGGCATGAATATTGTATAATTGCTTGATATTTGAGATGTTTTTAGGTCTTTTCAATTTCAAAGTTACAATATATTCTTTGGCTGCACTATGTTCAATGTCATGTCTGAAATAATTTTCTTCTCTCCGGCCATAAGGTGACTTGCACTATAATGATTGTCTAACTTGCAGCACATGTCATGATTATGTGTACCATAATAAACATTAAATATCCATTTATTATTTGCCTGAAGGTATCCACGTAACTTAAAAGGACACTCACATTTCCTCGAACCGGCGTCATCTCGTTTCAATTTTTGAATATGAATTGTGTAATTGCCATTTCTTTTGCATCTCATTGTCACAAATGCAAGTATTATATCTAAACCATTTTATGACCTTTCGATTACAACGTTGAACCCTAATTTGGTAGCCTCCGTGCGGATCAATTAGAGCATATGATCACGAACAAAAAACTTTTGTTCATTTGTAAATTGGTTGTCGACATCTACCTTGGCATCAATCAGTTTGAAAACCGTAAGGTTTGAGGAAAACATCATGGTGCACCATATCTGAGGTCAATCATAACATAAAATATTCAAAAACTGTCTAAATTTAACTCTGAACAAATCTGAAATACACTTCTGGATAACATTCAACTATAATCCGGAAATGCATTTTCGGACGCAACGTTTATTTTTTCAGAGCAAAAACCAGATTAATGTAAAGAACGCGGAAGGAAACACGTGCACATTTTCTTAAATTTCAGCTTCTTTTACTCCTTTTGATGTGAAAAAACAGACAAATGATGTTTTAAAGTAGAAAAGTTGATTGAGTGTGGAACGAGATTTTGATAGAGTTTGAACAAAAATAGTATTTTTTATCATGAACGAAGCAAACATGCAAGACCGTATTTTCTTAAATTTCTCGCTTAACAATTCAAGAATTGTCACTGAAATGCAATGGTGACATTTTTTTCAAATTCTCGCTTGACAAACCTTGTAGTCCACTTTCGTATTTATTACTAAGTTGTTAAATGAATAAAATTATTGAAGGATGTGTTCAGAGATGCACATCTGGACTATTTTTTTTGGAAAAGAATATGGGTGTATCTCACTAAAGACATATTTTAGACTGTTATAGGTACGTTCACAAATACATTTCTAAATTTATAGCGATTTATTCAGATTTTTATAAAATACTTTTCCACCACTTAAGATGGAAAAAACAATTTCCAACACGAAATTTATTAAAAAAATATTGAGAAAAGAATATCAGTCCACTTTTATTAATAAAATATTTGCCTATAGATAAACCTATTATTATTGTTGTTTAAAAAAATGATTTTTCATGCATAAATGTTATCCATTTAAAAATGATTTTGATATTGCTTTTCCACGAAAAAAAAAATCATAATTATTTACTTTAAATGAATATGCCAAGGTGTTAACTAACTTGAATTTTTTTTTATCGTATTACTAACTTTATTCTCAAATTATCCCAATTTCTATATATATATATATATATATATATATATATATATATATATATCAATTATACTAACGTTCACAACGCTTTCTATGAATTGTGCGCAACTATAATTGGCGCTACTGTATTTTTTAAATTTATTTTAATTTTTTGCCTAACTTAATACTTATGGATTTTTCTACTGATTTTAATAAAATATACTTGAGAGTAAAATTGGAAACATAATATATTGTTATAAAAAAATTATTTAAAAATAACTTTGATGTTGCTTTTCCAGAAATTTTTTTTATATTTATTAAAATAATCACTTTTTTTTATTAAACAAATCGCATCACTACCCTGTGACGCATGCACTCTAATTTGATCTAAGGCGCCATTGTCTTTGACGCATGCTTTAGTGTCATGTCAATGACAATGACGCATGTGTGGAGACATTAGGAGCATGTGTCATCCTTTCAGCCTCCTATGTTGTATTTGATTAATTTTGTTAAATTATTTTAACAACAAAATAATAATTAAAAAAATAGTAAATAGAAAAAAATTAAATTATAATATAATTCCATAAAATAGAATTACATAACGATTGGAGAAAATTATTGAAGGATGTGCTCGATCGTAATGCCCACCGGTTCCACAACCCGACGCATTCGCTTGCATTTGAAGCGTCCCGCGATTTCCCTGAAGTGTTTGAGGTCTCTTAGTATCCGCCTGAGCCATAGGTGTTTGGTGCGAGGTTCATGAGATATTAGTGTTATCTAACAAATTGTCAATCATATATCTCCAGTAGTCGGCGCTACCACAATCGAGTTCGATACCCATGTTGTTGTAGTTGGGTCGTGTTGGTTGGGTTACGTGTGTTAAATATCTAACTCATTTTTTTAGAAAGATTATATTAGATATTTTTGGGCGTTTATAGTTTGAGCTTTAGCTTGAGATGCAAGTTAGCCTAAATCTATAAATAGGGAGGAACCCCTATCATTGTAATCATCAAGTTTGATAATCACGATTTTACAGTTTCAAAGTGATAATAAAATTCCACAATTATGAGCAGAGAGTTACTCTGCAGTTTGTAACACCCCCAATCTATACCCCGAGCAAATAAAGCGATAACAAATAAATCAGAGTATAGTTAAAACATTCATGGCATAGACGGAGGTGTCACATCAATTGAAACAAAATACAACAACCTGCTCATATAGATATGCAACAATCAGGTATCACATAACAGAGGAACTCAGTTCCTCACACCCACAATTCAGATACAGAATAAAAGCGGAAAATCTGCAGCTGAATCTCATATATATATAACATAAAAGTTTGTCTGTCATACACAGAGTCATACATGTACAATCCAAAGAACATATATACATATACAAATAATCACATAACGATCTCCCCGACTACCCGGTGCTATATATCAGAGCCGACCGACAAAAGAATGAAGACTTAATCTTCACAAAAAGACCTTCAGCATCTAATCTGCAATGCCTCATAGAGCATTCAAAACAGCAGAAGGGTGAGAAATACAATTATAATATCATTGCCTACAATTATATAATAACACAAAATACACATGTAAAACACTCTCACCACAACTTACACCATAATTCAAATACAAAACAACACAAATCATATCTCATATATCCGTCACAAAGGCATATCACTCATGCACAATACATTTATCACCAATATATATATATATATATATATATATATATATATATATATATATATATATATATATATATATATATCAACTCACCAATTCCATTCACAATTTCACACAAAATCAATTCATTCATGATTTATGCAAATGCAAAGAGATCGACACAACGACTCTATGCAAATGCAATGCGGTACCGTTCCATCCATCATTCTCATCATTAATTCACTCAGGAATTATTAGAATCATCGCTTGTTACTTAGTGTAACTCCCCGTCGGGCAAACGATGATCCCCGTCGCTCACACCTCTTTGTATAAGGCACACGACGTTTATGGATCGCTCACACCTCTTTGTATAAGGCACATGACCCGATCGCTCACACCTCTTTGTATAAGGCACACGATCGTCTATAATCATCGCTCACACCTCTTTGTATAAGGCACACGATGTTATAGCAGATTCCCTCTGGAACCGTTTCGTCGCTCACACCCACTAGGGCACACGACATCACAAGAATGCATATTATGATGCTTGGTATACAATGACTCATGACAATCAAATGCATACATATACACATCCATGTGAACCATTCCAACATCCATAATCATGCATATACAATCAACCACAATCACAATGCATTTACTTGCCCTTAGGCCACAAACCATCATCACAACATTTCATCACATGCATTTACATCATACCATAGTGCACAAGTCATACATCATATATCAAAAGCATATTGCATGATAACACATCAAATACACACAATTAGGACGGTAAAAGTCGGCAAAATGACATATTTCCAAATTCCTGACACATTAAATCGGCTACCAATATCAAAACCATTTTAATAAGAAAGAACATTCCATAAGCTTCCCAATGGTACCAAGAACGCCTCGATCCGAGGTACGGATCAAAAGTTACGGCATCGGACGCGAAATTGGGAACAATTCTGCACCCTCTCTGGTCCTACGCGTATTGCCCAGTTCGCTCGCCCATCCATACGCGTAATGCCCTAAGTGCTACGCGTATGGGCAGAGACTAATTTCTCCCCAAAAATTCCACTAAAAACCCCGTACGCGTATTGCCTTCCTACTTATGCGTATTGCCTTGCCAAGTACGCGTACCATTATGCATTTCAGCAGAGGGCCGTGCAAAATGGATTCCATACGCGTAATGCCCACATTTTCCCCTTGACATACGCGTATTGCCCTAACCAATACGCGTAATGCCTTGCCTGTTACGCATATGGGCAGCGAAACCCAGAATTTTTCCTGCAGAATTTCTGCTGCAAAATTCATCCAATTTCTCTCCCAAATCTCACCTAAACATCAGTAATTTACCAATTGAATGCACAACAACATATATCTAACATGTATCAACAATAAGGAACCTTAAAACATGATTTCCGACACAAATTATATCAAATTCTAACAATCTCAACATATTAATGGTTTTAGTTCTCTATTCAATTTCAACCCAACAACAAACAAATACATACATACATAATCATACACAAGCATAGAATAATCGAATTTTGCACCCTTACCCGATTAATCGTGTTTTGAAATGTCGGTTGATTCGATTCCTTAAACCCCAAGTTTTCCTCTTTTTTCTTCTTTCCTTTCTCTTTTCCTTCTTTCTCTTTTCCTTCTTTCTCTTTTCCTTCCTTACTATTTTCTCTCTTTTTTTCTCTTTAAGTTTCTAACTTAAGAAAAATAAGTAAAATGACCAAAATACCCCTACACTCAAATATCTCGCAAACGCTCCCAAAACGCGATAAAACATAATAACGATGAAAAATAATATATTTCCAAATAAAAGTCAAAAATAAAATAATATAAAAACAAAAATAATTAAATCGACTCGTAAATAACTCTAATAAAAACTGGGGCGTTACAGCTCTCCCCCACTTAGAAATTTTCGTCCTCGAAAATATTACCTGAGACGAACAACTTCGGATACGACTCCCGCATCCGACTCTCCAACTCCCAAGTCAAATTGCCCTCAGCAGCGCCTCCCCGCGCTACTTTCACAAGCGCAATATCCTTGCCTCTTAACTGCTTCAACTCGCGATCCAAAATTCTCACCGGTAATGCCTCAACCGTAAGGTTCTCCCTTACCTCAACCTTATCCATCGGAATCACATGCGACGGATCCGGAACATACTTCCGAAGCTGTGAAACATGGAACACATCGTGCAAATTCGAAAGATTCGGTGGCAACGCCACTCGATAAGCCACAGCACCCACTCTCGTGGATATCTGGTAAGGACCAATAAACCGAGAAGTAAGCTTCTTCGACTTCCATGCACGCCCAACACCCGTCACCGGTGTAACTCTCAAGAATACATGATCGCCTTCTTAAAATTCAAGATTTTTCCTCCTTCGATCATGATAACTCTTCTGCCTACTCTGAGAAGCCTTCATTTTCTCACGAATAAGTTTCACCTTTTTCGTAGTCTGTTGCACTAACTCCAGTCCAACCACCGAACTCTCACCCGATTCATGCCAACACAAAGGTGTTCGACATCCCCTTCCGTACAACGCTTCAAAAGGTGCCATTCCAATACTTGAATGGAAACTGTTGTTATACGTGAATTCCACCAACGAAAGATAACTATCCCAAACACCACCTTGCTCAAGAACACAAACTCTCAGCAAATCTTCCAACAACTGAATAGTTCTCTCAGTCTGACCATCCGTCTGAGGATGATAAGCAGAACTCAATCTCAACTTGGAACCTAACGCCTTTTGCAAACTTTCCCAAAATCTGGAAGTAAACCTCGGATCTCGATCTGAAACAATACACAACGGAACACCATGTAGCTTCACAATCACACGGATATAAATCTCAGCCAACCTCTCCAAAGAAAAACTTATGTCAATCGGAATGAAATGCGCCGATTTTGTCAGCCTATCCACAACCACCCAAATGGCATTATGTCCCCTCTGTGTATTCGGCAGCCCTGTCACAAAATCCATAGAAATACTGGCCCATTTCCACTCGGGAATATCCAACGGTTGCAATAATCCACTAGGCTTCTGATGTTCTACCTTCGACTTCTGACACGTCAAACACGCATAAACATACTAAGCCACATCCCTCTTTAATCCGGACCACCAAAAGATCTTCTTCAAATCTTGATACATCTTATTAGCTCCCGGATGTATACTCAAACTACTCCGGTGTCCTTCCTCTAAAATCATCCTTTTCAAGTCCGAATCATCAGGAATACAAATTCTACCACAGAATCTTAAAACACCCTTATCATCCACTTTAAAGTCACCATTCACACCTTTATCTCCAACCATCAACAAATCAACAAATTTCACATCCAACTTCTGTTTCTCGCTAACGGTCGACAGAAAATCATTAGTAACCTTTAACATACCAAGCCTCACGCTATCAGATGTCAATTCACACACAAACTCAAATCTCTAAATGCTTCCAAAAGTTCCCACGCTTTAACCATCAAAGCGGACATATGCAAAGATTTTCGGGTTAACGCATCGGCTACCACATTATCTTTACCAGGATGGTAATTCAAGCCAAAATCGTAGTCCTTCAAAAATTCCAACCATCTTCGTTGCCTCATATTCAACTCTTTCTGATCAAACAAGTATTTCAAACTTTTATGATCACTAAAGACTTCGAATCTTGCACCGTAGAGATAATGCCTCCAAATTTTCAACACAAAAACCACCGCCGCTAATTCCAAATCATGAGTAGGATAATTCTTCTCATGAACCCTCAATTGCCTCGAAGCATAAGCCACAACCTTACCTTCTTGCATCAACACTCCACCTAAACCACTAAAAGACGCATCACAATACACCACAAACGGTTCAGTAGGATTCGGTAAGACCAAAATCGGAGCTATAGTCAATCTTCTCTTCAGCTCACTAAAACTTTCCTCACACTGAATATCCCAAATGAACGCTTGACCTTTACAAGTCAGCTGGATCAAAGGAAGTGCTAACTTGGAAAGCCTTCAATGAATCTTCGATAATATCCAGCTAAACCCAAAAAGCTTCTAATTTCTGTAACCGATCTAGGAGCCTCCCATTGTAGAACTGCATCTAATTTGGATGGATCCACTGTAATACCATTACCTGAAATCACATGCCCAAGAAAACTCACTTCTGACAACCAGAACTCACACTTGGACAACTTGGCATAAAGTCTCTTCTCCTTCAAAATTTGCAATACAATTCGCAAATGTTCCGCATGTTCCTCCCGAGACTTAGAATAAATCAAGATGTCATCAATAAATACAACAACAAATCGATCCAAATGCTCATGAAAAATGTGATTCATATACTCCATAAACACTCCTGGCGCATTAGAAACCCCGAACGGCATCACAAAATATTCGTAATGTCCGTATCGTGTCCTAAAAGCCGTCTTCTGAATATCTTTCTCTTTCACTCTAATCTGATGATAACCTGACCTCAAATCAATTTTACTAAACACACACGCACCTACCAACTGGTCCATTAGATCATCAATTCTCGGAAGAGGATACTTATTCGTAATTGTCACCTTATTCAGCCGGCGATAATCAATACACAATCGCATACTTCCATCTTTCTTCTTCACCAAAAGAACTGGAGCACCCCAAGGCGATACACTCGGCCTTACAAACCTCTTTTCTAACAATTCATTCAACTGCTTCTTCAACTCAATCAACTCAGATGCCAACATACGATAAGGTGCCATAGATACAGGTCTAGTACCAGGAACTAGATCTATAGAAAACTCCACCTCTCTCTCTGGCAGCACATCTGAAATATCCTCCGAAAACACCTCTGGAAAATCACACACAACTGGAAACACGCCAATTGCAACTTGACTATTCACGGTCAGCGATGCAAACAATCCGAACAACTGAGCTTCATCCGCCAAAAGCTTCTTCAACTCTTTGGTAGATAAGAAACTTGATTCCTCGTCTTCTTCAAGAGAAGGAAATCTTACTAACTTATGATAACAATCAATATGCACTCGATTGAACTGCAACCAGTTCATTCCCAGAACCACATCTAAACCCTCCAACGGCAGACACACCAAATCCATCTCAAAATCTCTACCATAAATGGTCAAAGGACTACTTAAACAAACCAAAGAAGTAGTTACCGACCCCATTGCTGAAGTATCAATAACCATCTCTCCATCCATCGATGACAACAAAAGATTCAAACGCTTCGCACACTCAGACGAAATAAACAAATGAGTTGCTCCGGTATCAATGATAGCAACTAAAGGTGTACTATTAATAAAACAAGTACCTCTGATCAGATGGTATACACTAGTAGTCTGAGTTCCTGCCAATGTAAATAATTTCCCTCCAGCCTGAGCTTGCTTTGGTTTCGGACGCTTTGTACGAACATGACCAGCTTCACCACAGTTGAAACACTTCACCACATTCTTCTTGCACTCAGCTGTTACATGTCCTAAACCTCCACAATTGGAACACTTCCTCATATCCTTTCTACATTCAAACTGACGATGTCCTAAGTCACCACACCTATAACATCTCAGAGGATTAGACATACCTCCCTCACTTGGCCTTTTATCAAAATTACCCCTTTGCTTACCCTTGTCAGCTGGTGACACATAAGGACCACCACGAAACGGTTGCTTTCCTTTCCTTTCATTCACACTCTTATAATGAATAGAACGAGCTTTGTTATCCTCCTCATAAATTCTACAACAATCCACCAAATCCGAAAACCTCCTAATCCTTTGATAACCAATCCCCTATTTGATCTCAGGACGCAACCCGTTCTCAAACTTCACACATTTGGAAAACTCCGCAGTTGCTTCAGCATAATGTGGATAAAACTGAACAAGCTCCATAAACTTAGTAGTGTAATCCACAACAGACATGTTACCCTGTTTCAACTCCAAGAACTCTATCTCTTTCTTTCCTCTAACATCTTCAGGAAAATACTTCCTCAAAAACTCACTGCTAAACAAATCTCAGGTGACAACTTCACCTATAGCTTCCCACACATGGCGCTTACTAACCCACCAATCACCAGCCTCCTCCTGCAACATGTGAGTACCCAGTCTCACCTTATGTTCCTCAGCACAGTCCATCACTTGAAATATTCTTTCAATCTCTTTAAGCCAAATCTGAGCACCATCAGGATCATGTCTCCCTTTGAAGACAGGCGGTTTGTTTTTCCTGAACTCATCATTCCCACCAGCATTAGGTGCACCCCGCACAGCCTGAGCCATAACTTGCATAGCAGCAGCAAGAGCAGCATCATTCCTACCAGCCATATTCTGCTCATATCCAATAACAGCAACTATGGTTAAACAAATAACTCACCCCAAACACAAAGACCGACACGGACTGGCACGAACTGACACAAACTGGCTCTGATACCACTTAATGTAACACCCCCAATCTATACCCCGAGCAAATAAAGCGATAACAAATAAATCAGAGTATAGTTAAAACATTCATGGAATAGACGGAGGCGTCACATCAATTGAAACAAAATACAACAACCTGCTCATATAGATATGCAACAATCAGGTAGCACATAACAGAGGAACTCAATTCCTCACACCCACAATTCAGATACAGAATAAAAGCGGAAAATCTGCAGCTGAATCTCATATATATATAACATAAAAGTTTGTCTGTCATACACAGAGTCATACATGTACAATCCAAAGAACATATATACATATACAAATAATCACATAACGATCTCCCCGACTACCCGGTGCTACATATCAGATCCGACCGACAAAAGAATGAAGACCTAAGCCTCACAAAAAGACCTCCAGCATCTAATCTGCAATGCCTCATAGAGCATTCAAAATAGCAGAAGGGTGAGAAACACAATTATAATATCATTGCCTACAATTATATAATAACACAAAATACAGATGTAAAACACTCTCACCACAACTTACATCATAATTCAAATACAAAACAACACAAATCATATCTCATATATCCGTCACAAAGGCATATCACTCATGCACAATACATTTATCACTAACATATATATATATATATATATATATATATATATATATATATATATATATATATATATATATATATCAACTCACCAATTCCATTCACAATTCTGCACAAAATCAATCCATTCATGATTTATGCAAATGCAAAGAGACCGACACAACGACTCTATGCAAATGCAATGCGGTATCGTTCCACCCATCATTCTCATCATTAATTCACTCAGGAATTATTGGAATCATCGCTTGTTACTTAGTGTAACTCCCCGTCGGGCAAACGATGTTCCCCATCGCTCACACCTCTTTGTATAAGGCACACGACGTTTATGGATCGCTCACACCTCTTTGTATAAGGCACACGACTCGATAGCTCACACCTCTTTATATAAGACACACGATCGTCTATAATCATCGCTCACACCTCTTTGTATAAGGCACACGATGTTATAGAAGATTCCCTCTGGAACCGTTTCTTCGCTCACACCCACTAGGGCACACGACATCACAAGAATGCATATCATGATGCTTGGCATACAATGACTCATGACAATCAAATGCATACATATACACATCCATGTGAACCATTCCAACATCCATAATCATGCATATACAATCAACCGCAATCACAATGCATTTACTTGCCCTTAGGCCACAAACCATCATCACAACATTTCATCACATGCATTTACATCATACCACAATGCACAAGTCATACATCATATATCGAAAGCATATTGCATGATAACACATCAAATACGCACAATTAGGACGGTAAAAGTCGGTAAAACGACACATTTCCAAATTCTCGACACAATTAAATAGGCCACCAATATCAAAACCATTTTAATAAGAAATAACATTTTATAAGCTTCCTAACAGTACCAAGAACGCCTCGATCCGAGGTACGGATCAAAAGTTACGGCATCAGACGCGAAATCGGGAACAATTCTGCACCCTCTCTGGTCCTACGCATATTGCCCTGGGCCATACGTGTATTGCCCAGTTCGCTTGCCCATCCATACGTGTAATGCCCTAAGTGCTACGCGTATGGGCAGAGACTAATTTCTCCCCAAAAATTCCACTAAAAAACCCGTACGCGTATTGCCTTCCTACTTACGCGTATTGCCTTGCCAAGTACGCGTACCATTATGCATTTCAGCAGAGGGTCGTGCAAAATGGGTTCCATACGCGTAATGCCCAAATTTTTCCCTTGCCATACGCGTATTGCCCTAACCAATACGCGTATTGCCTTGCCTGTTACGCGTATGGGCAGCGAAACCCATAATTTTTCCTGCAGAATTTCTGCTGCGAAATTCATCCAATTTCTCTCCCAAATCTCACCTAAACATCAGCAATTTACCAATTGAATGCACAACAATATATATCTAACAAGTATAATATAATCGAGTTTCGCACCCTTACCTGATTTAATCGTGTTTGAAAAGTCGGTTGATCGATTTTCCTCCCTTCCAAGTTTTTCTCTCTTTTCTTCTTTCTTTCTCTTTTCTTTCCCTTTTCCTTCTTCTCTTTTTCTTTCTCTCTTTCTATTTCTATTTTACTAACTTAAGGAAAAATAAAGTGAAATGACCAAAATACCCCTACACTCAAATATCTCGCAAACGCTCCCAAAACGCGATAAAACATAATAACGATGAAAAATAATATATTTCCAAATAAAAGTCAAAAATAAAATAATACTAAAACAAAAATAATTAAATCGACTCGATTAAATAACTCTAACAAAAACTGGGGCGTTACACAGTTCATACCCATCTTCTTTAAACATGTTCTTGTTTTTGTTCATTGTCATTACATAACAATCTTGAGATCAAGATTAAGAAGAATTCACCATAGATCGTGGTTGAATTCCAACATCGGGTATCTAGAGCTCCGGTTTTGATTCAAGGGAAGAACAACATCGGGTATCTAGAGCTCCAACAAATCTTCCAATTCTCAAGAAATATAATTATGAGAATTGGTGCAAGCAGATTAAGGTGGTTTTATGTTACCAAGATCTTTGGGATCTTGTGAAGGAGGGATTATCACCGCTTGCAGAAACTGCGACAAATCAGAAGAAAGAAACATATAAAGAATTGAAGAAGAAAGATTATAAAGCTATCTTCATAATCCATCAATGTGTTGATCTAGATAACTTTGAAAAAGTTAGTGATGTAGAATCAGCAAAAGAAGCTAGGGAGATTCTTGAAAAATCGTTTGGAGGCGAAGAGAAGGTGAAAGAGGCGAGGCTACAAACTCATAAAAGGACTTATGAATTGCTTCAGATGGAAGACAATGAAAGTATAACATATTTTTTCACCAGAGTTACAAAGCTGGTGAATCAAATTAAGGTATGTGGAGAAGTGTTGACATCAAAATCAGTTGTGTCAAAGATCTTGAGGTCATTGGCTTCAAAATTCGACCACGTGGTAGTAGCCATAGAAGAGTCGAAAGACTTGTCAGTATTGACGAAGGAAGAGCTTCAAGGGACGCTTGAGTCTCATGAACAAAGGATGAGTGAAAGAGCTGCAGGAAACTAGAAGAGTGATATGGCTTTGCAGACGCAGTCAGAAAAAGAGAGGAAAGGTAAAGGAAGCTGGAATGGCAACAAAGGTAGAGGAGGCTACACCAATTCGACTGGTCGAAATCAGCATGAAGGAAACTGGTCTAATCAGAGAAAACCCTGGAACCAAGGCAACCAAAGAGGTGGTGCTGCAGGTAGAGGAAATGGTGATGGTTGAAAGCCTGACAAAAGTCACATTCAGTGTTTCAATTGTCAGAAGTATGGTCACTATTTTAGTGATTGTCCAGAAAAGAAGAAGAATCAATAAACTGATGCAAAGCTGGCGAAACATGAAGAAGAAGAGATGTTGTTGATGATCACAACAAGAGACGAAGAGAGATTCTAGGCCCAGTGGTACTTGTACTCAGGATACTCATCACACATGACTGGAAGGAAAGATTGGTTTGTCAACATGAAGCCCTCGACGAAGAACATGGTGAAATTTGCAAATGACAATACTCTAGCAGCTGAAGGTATTGGTGATGTTCTGATTATGAGAAAAGATGGCAAGAGGTCAACAATTTCCAATGTGTTGTACATACCAGGCATGAAGAGCAACTTGCTCAGTATAGGGCAGTTAGTAAAAAAGAACTATAAGGTAGTTGTCGAAGATAAGATGATGAGAATTCTCAACGCAGGTGGTAGGTTGATCTTGAAGGCTCCAATGTCTCAGAATAGGACCTTCAAGATTGAACTCAATGTGATGGAGCACAAGTGCCTAGCAACTGCAGCCAGTAGACATGAGTGGTTATGGCATTTTCGACTAGGCCATCTCAACTTCAACGACATCAGAGAGCTAAAGAAAAGAAATATGGCTTCAGGATTACCTGGAATCGACATTCTAAGTGAAGTTTGTAAAGAGTGTGTTCAGTCGAAACAACACAAAAATAGCTTCAGCAAGGATGCAGGAAGGAAGTCGAAGGCAATTCTGGAAGTTATATAATCTGATGTATGTGGTCCAATCCAGGTGGATTCGATTACAGGCAACAGATACTTTGTCACGTTCATAGATGATTTCAGTCGAAAACTATAGACTTACCTGATCAAGAAGAAAAGTGACGTGATCGAGGTATTTGCAAATTTTAAATCTATGGTCGAAAGACAAACTGGTCGAAAGCTGAAAATTCTGAGGACTGATGATGGTGGAGAGTATGTGTCGAAAGAGTTCGATGCATTATGTGAAAAATAAGGGATTGTGCATGAGGTGGTGCCACCCTACACTCCACAGCAAAATGGAATGCATAAATAAATAACGGAATCATCATGAACATGGTGACAAGTATGTTGAATGGAAAGCATCTACCCAAATAATTATGGGGAGAAGCGGTTTCGACAGCAACATACATATTAAACAGCTGTCCGACGAAGAAGCTTGAAGAAATCACACCAGAAGAATGTTGGTCTGGTGTCAATCCTAGCCTCAGTAACTTGAAGGTGTTTGGATTTATAGCACATAGACATGTGCCAGATCAGTCGAGAAGGAAGCTTGATGACAAGTCGAATCAGATGATCTTAATAGGATATCATTCGATTGGAGGTTATAAGTTGTTCGACCCAGTGAATAAGCAGGTAGTGATCATCAGGGACGTGATCATAGATGAGCTTAAAGAATGAGATTGGACTGAGAATGTCAAGAAGGATTCAGTGAGAATTTCTTGTGAAGAACCATCCACTGAAGTCGAAAGAGAAGTTCAACAGGAACAAATCAGAGATGAAGCAGGCCTCGACGAACAAGACACATTCCTACAAGGTTGCAAGAATGTGTGATTAGATCAGATGATGTGGTCGATGAAGAAGATGAGCTGGTACATTATGCTTTCTACGCATATGTCGAACCAGTCAATGCAGTTGAGGCATTGAAATATTCGAAGTGGGTGAAAGCAATGAATGAGGAGTTAGACTCCATCGAAGTCAACAACACCTGGTCACTTGTCGAATTACCTTAAGGCAAGAAGGCAATTGAAGTGAAATGGGTTTACAAGGTGAAAGTGAATCCTAAAGGAGAGGTAACTCAACACAAGGCGGGACTTGTGGCAAAAGGATTTCTTCAGAAGGAAGGAATCGACTTCGACGAAGTAGTTGAACCTGTTGCTAGGATCGAAACAATCAGGTTGGTTATTGGTCCAGGAAATATGAACAATTGGCACACATGTCATATGGACATGAAGTGTGCATTCCTTAATAGCCCCTTAGACGAAAAAGTTTATGTTGTACAACCAGCTGGGTTTGTGAAACAAGGTGAAGAAAGAAAGGTGTGCAGGCTGCACAAAGCCCTGTATGGACTTAAGCAAGCTCCAGGAGCTTGAAATAAGAAGATCGGTAACTTTCTAAGGGAGAAGGAATTTGTGAAGTGCACGATTGAGCATGAAGTATATGTAAGGAGAAGCAATAGTGAATTGCTTATACTATGTCTCTATGTCGATGACTTGCTGAAAATAGGAAGTTGCAAGAAGGAGATCGAAGATTTCAAACATGACCTATGTGAGGAGTTTGAAATGTCAGACTTGGGGAATCTTTCATATTTCCTTGGCATCGAATTCTACAAGAGTAATAGTGGTTTGATGATGCACCAAAGAAGATATGTATGCGAAATACTCAAGAGATTTGAGATGCAAGATTTCAACCCAACTTCGACTCCAGCTGACACCAGATTGCAACTGTCAAAAGATTCAGATGAAGATGATGTCTACCCAACCCAATATAGAAGACTTATTGGGTCACTTAGATACCTTTGTCACATAAGGCCTGACTTAGCATACAATGTGGGTATGGTAAGTAGATTCATGCACAAGCCAAAGGTATTACACCTAGCAGCAACGAAGAGGATACTGAGGTATCTGAAAGGGACTCTCGACTACGACATTTTGTTTCCTGCAGCTAATGAAGAAAAATAATGCAAGTTAGTGGGATACATCAACTCTAGTTGGTGTAATAATGCTGAGGATAGAAAATCCACAGCATGCTATGTGTTTATGTTAGGTGGTAAACCAATTGCTTGGAGTTTGAGAAAGGAGCTAGTAGTGGCATTGTCATCATGCGAAGCAGAATATATAGTTGTTTCTCTTTGTGCATGTCAAGCAGCCTGGATGGTGAACCTGGTCGAAGAGATCACAGCAAAGAGTCATGGAGAAATTACCATGAAGATCGACAACATGTCAGCTATCAACTTGGAGAAGAATCCAATAGCACACGGTTGAAGCAAGCACATCGAAATGAGGTTCCATTATCTTCGAGAACAGGTAGTAGAAGGGAAGATGAACTTGGAACATTGCAGAACTGAGAATCAGATTGCAGACATCATGACGAAGGGAGTGTCAGTCAAAGTGTCCAATAAGCTAAGGTTTGTGATGCATGTAGATAGTTTAGACACAATAAATTAGGTGGTGTGTTAAATATGTAATTCATTGTTTTAGAAAGATTAGATTAGATATTTTTGGGCTTTTATAGTTTGGGCTTTAGCTTGAGATGCAAGTTAACCTAAATCTATAAATAGGGAGGAACCCTTATCATTGCAATTATCAAGTTTGATAATCACGGTTTTGCAGTTGGGAAGATGAACTTGGAACACTGCAGAACTGAGAATCAGATTGCAGACATCATGACGAAGGAAGTGTCAGTCAAAGTGTCCAATAAGCTAAGGTTTGTGATGCATGTAGATAGTTTAGACACAATAAATTAGGTGGTGTGTTAAATATGTAATTCATTGTTTTAGAAAGATTAGATTAGATATTTTTGGGCTTTTATAGTTTGGGCTTTAGCTTGAGATGCAAGTTAACCTAAATCTATAAATAGGGAGAAACCCTTATCATTGTAATCATCAAGTTTGATAATCACGGTTTTGCAGTTGCAAAGTGATAATAAAATTCCACAGTTGTGGGCAGAGAGTTACTCTGCAGTTCATACTCATCTTCTTTAAACATGTTCTTGTTTTTGTTCATTGTCATTACATAACAATCTTGAGATCAAGATTGAGAATAATTCACCATAGATCGTGGTTGAATTCTAACAACGTGTGGGCGGGTTGATTTGTTGAATTGGAACATTGATTCATTTTAGAAACGAAGCAATAGTTATTGTGGTGTTTGAAAGAAATGTGTTGGTTGGGTGCTTTGGTGGTGTGATGTTTGGGTGCTTTGGTGGTATGATGTTTAGGTGTACATTGATTGGGTACTATAGTAGGATGTGGTGGTATCATATGCCTCATCGGTGTTATGGTAAGATGTGGTGGCCACATATGATTGTTGGTGGTATGGGTCAGGCTCTTGGTTTTGTGTTTGGATGTGTGACATGAATTGATCGCGGGTTTGGGTGTATGTGGTTTCATAATCATATTCGGTTGGTTGTTGAGTGTATGTGGTATGATAATGTTGTGGGGTTGGTTATTGGGTTTGGGTGGGTTGACAATGTTGTTGGGTTTGGTAATGTTGTGAGGTTGGTTGTTGGGTGTATGATGACGAAGCTCGTAGGCATGGGTCGATCAAATACCTCAGATCAGACACAAATTTGTGTTGTTGTAACTGATCTATACTAATTCATATAATCGAGTTTCTCTGCATGTTCCAACTGACAACATCTTATCAGAAAAAAAAAGTGATTCTTGGGAGATAAGTTTTATGGATCCACCTCACACTTGCATTATCTCCAATCCGATGCAGGATCATCGTAAACTAAGCTCTCAGATAATATGCGATGAAATATTATCTGTCTATAACAAGGATCTGTCATTGAAGGTGAGTACAATAATCTCCTATATCGTTACACGATACAATTATACTCTATCGTACAAGAAGGCATAGATAGCAAGAACTAAGATTGTTGAACGAGTATACAGAAATTGGGAGGATTCGTACAAAGAACTTCCACAATATTTGGTGCCACTTAACTATTATGCTCCGAGAACTATTGCAATTTTGGAGACACTGTCAGCATTTACCCCATACAGAACTTGTGTTAGTGGAAATAGAATATTCTATAGACTTTTATGGGTGTATGAACTATGCATCAAAGTTTTTGTGCTTTGCAAACCTATTATTCAAATTGATGGAACATGGTTCAATGGGAAATATAAAGGAACACTACTCATGGTAGTGGCACAAGATGGTATCAACAATATTTTTCCAATTGCCTTCGCTTTAGTTGAAGGGGAGACTGTTGGTGGATGGAGTTTCTTTCTCAAGAATCTGCGATCACACGTTGCCCCGCAACCTAACCTATGTTTGATTGCAAACACACATCCATATATTGAGAGTGCATACAATAACCTTGATAATGGTTGGTAAGATCACCCTTCTATGCATGTCTACTGTATTCGACAATGGTCAACGATGAAGCCACATGACAACAAATCTTGTGGAATCAATGAACTCTATATTCAAAGGCATCAGAAACCTACCGATAATCGTGTTGGCGAGAGTAACTTATTTTAGGTTAGGATCACTATTCGAAACCTGAGGTTCAAAATGGAATTCAGTGTTAGAATCGGGCAAGTTGTTTAGTGAAAGTTATATGAAATTATTAAGGAGAAAGATGTCAAAGCTAACACACATGTGGTTACAATGTTTGACCTTCATAGAGGTTGGTTTAATGTATATGAGACAATGGACCATAATAAGGGGATGTCAATGGGATACTATCGGGTCAAACTAGATAGAGGTTGGTGCGGTTGCGGAAAGTTTCATGTATTTCGTATGCCTTGCACCCATGTCATACTGGCATGTTCACATGCTCGCCAGGACCTTTCAAACCTACTATCCACCGTTTACAAAGTCATAAATGTATACAATGTGTGAAACAATATCTTTCCAGTGGTAGAAAAGGAGGATTATTGCCTACATATCAAGGGAACATAATTTGGCACAACGAAAATATGCAAAGAAAGAAATAGGGTCGCCCTAACAGCACGCGTATTCGAACTAAAATGGATACAGCGAACAAAATGGTAAGATTATGTAGTACATGTCGTCAGTCCAGCCACAATCGTACAAATTGTCCCAATGTTGGAGAAAGCTCCATAACATAATTATTATATCCACTTTTGATATGTAATTTATTTTATGTAACCATTTAATTTCATATTGAAAACAACATTCATTTCATAATGATTACAAATTTCGGTTACAACAATTATAACAACAACACGAAAAACAATTAAAACCACTAAACACAACAACATATCTAGGAGATTACAACCATCAAGGCAATATCATATGAACTATGCATCATAATACGACAATCATTGTCAGTTTTAATTGACTCTCAGACACGATGTTCTCCATTATTGTTGAACACCGTAACAAGCCGTTCAATTCTTCTGATCTTTTCACTGTCTCCAATGTCTCCATCTAACAAACAACGATTCAAGCTCTTCTCAAGATGCTCAAAAGTTTAAGTGTTCCAAAGTCGAATCCTCATTGAAGATTTTACTGCTGAATAAATTAAATTAGCATTTCTTTAGATGATATAAGATATTTTGAAGAAAAATTTAAGAGAATTAAAAGATGGGTGACAATTGGTGGAAAGTAAATGACTTATTTATAAATTTAAAAAAAAAAATACTTCCTCCGTCTCATAAAAAGTGTCTCATTTGCATTTTTTCTTTGTCTCAAAATAATTGTCCATTTACATTACCAATGTTATAATTATTATTATTTTTCCACTACTATACCCCTATTCATTAAATTTCACTTTATTTAACTACTTTATCAACTACATTTAATAGGGGTATTTTAGTAAATGACATTAACTTTTTTACTACAACCAACACATCTAATCATTTTCTTAAGAACCGTGCATTGCTCAAATAGGACACTTTTTATGAGACGGAGGGAGTACACTATATGAGTCAAGAGGGATGACGCATACTCCTAATGTCTGCATGCATGTGTCATTGCCATTGTCATGACACTAAAGTATGCGTCAGATGCAATGATGTCTTAGACCAAATTAGAGTGCATGCGTCATAGACAATGACATGTTCTTTATGTGATAAAAAAATTTATTTGAAAAATGATTATTTTGATAAATTATTTGAAATATTGATTATTTGAAATGTTTTTTAAAAAGTGATTATTTAGAAGAAGAAAAAAAATCGCATTAACTAACTTGCCCCAAATATGATTTTTGTTTGTAAATCAGCAAACATATTACTCTAATTTACTCCTTTTTCTACGGTCTCCATAATTTGATTAGACAAGTCATGATATAAACGTTGCCTGCAGCCATCATTTCTGCCCAAGCTGTGCTATTCATTGCCTGTTTTATTGTCTTCTGAAATTGGTTATCACATTCAATACATTCAATCCCTTCGAATGACTCTTTTGTCTATATTTGTCAAGTATATTTTCGTTAGAAGAATATTCCTACTGGTTTGAAATTCAAGCTAACATAATACACGTAATTTGTATTATTACATTATTAAGAATAATAGTAGGTAACTTTGTTTAGTGTTTTTTTTTTTTTGGTGTATTAGAAAAATTGTATTCTTTAGAATTTCTTTCATTAAAAGTTAATATGTGTTTAATATGAATAAAAGAGGTTTTTGAATAAAAGAAGGGGATTTCTTAATACACCACCCAAATTTCTTAGGCACCATGTGAAATTTTATTTTTGCCCCCAGATTCCGGATTTGCACATCCGGACGCACCAAATTTTTAAAAAACGCTGATATGTTCCGGATGTGCACATCCGGAAGAATTTCTGATTTGCAAATCCGGAAAAAATCAAAAGAATTCCATAAAATCATTTACTTCTAAATATAATTAAATCTAATATAATTAAAATCGAATATAATTAAAATTAATATCATTTTTTCAATATAATTCAATCCAATATAATTAAATCCAATATAATTAAAATCTATATTAATTAAAATTAATATGATATTTAATATGATTAATTTTTTTTCAATATAATTAATATGATTAATATGGTATTTAATTTTAAATGATATTTTTATATTGAAAAAATTAATTTAATTATATTGGATTTAAAATTATATGATATTTACTTCTAAAATTGGATTTAATTATATTGGTATTTAAAATTATATGGTATTTACTTCTAAATTATAATTAAAATTATATGGTATTTACTTTTAAAATTAATTTAATTATATTGAATTTAATTATATTGAAAACATCATATTAATTTTAATCATATTAATTTTAATTATATTGGATTTAATTATATTGAAAAAATCATATTAAGTGTAATTATGTTGGATTTTAATTATATTGGATTTAATTATATTTAGAAGTAAATGATTTTATGGAATTCTTTTGATTTTTTCCGGATTTGCAGATCAGGAATTCTTCCGGATGTGCACATCCGGAAAAAACTGAAAAATTTTAGAGAAATGGTGCATCCGGATGTGCACATCCGGAAATTGGGAGCAAAAATAAAAATTCAGGTGGTGCTTAAGAAACAAGGGTGATGTGATAAGAAATGCCCTAAAAGAATTCTAAAGTATTTAAAGAGCATTTCATGAATGATACTAATTAATTTTATTTAATTTACATTTGTATTGCTAAAATTTTGTATTCTACTTGTATTGATAAAGTGACTTTTATTAAATGTTTTCCACATATTTATTATAGTTTTAAATTTACTGTAAAAAATTTGAACGACATAATTAAAAAAAATATATTCTCGGTCTCTTACTATTATAAGTAAGGATGTTCACGATACAATTTAGAATAGTTTTGATGGAAAAACTCATCTTAATTTTGATGGAAAAACTCATCTGATCTAAAGATAAATTTACTTACGATTTAATTTAATTTTAGATGATTGATTTAATCCGATTTAATTTTATGTGATTTAATTTGAATTGATTTTGAATATCCAAATTGTAAATTATATTTTTTATTAAGATTATAAAAATTCTAAATAATATATTTACTATGATAGATAACATATAATATATTAAAAATTGATATTACAAAATAAGAATGATTGATTATTGTTGAAACAAATAAAATAATAAAAATAAGTAGATTATACTAAACTAAAAAATAGTATTAAAAAGATAATTATCATTGAATAATAAATTAACACAATATATCATATTAACAATAAATAAATAAATATAAAAATGTATACATGCATTTCAATTCGATTTAGATCGATTTTAAAAAATTAATCCGAAATTCGATCTGAACCAAACACTTTTAAAAAAAGACATACAAACACATTTAATAATATTTAATTTTTTACTATTTGCAATTTCTATATGCAAAATAAACAAAATTCACAATGAATAAGAAAATTAATTATGAGAGAGAGATAGAGCACTAAAAAATGTGAAATCAAAAACGGAAGATTAACCATCAAAATGCCGACAATTGAAAACGGAAGAACAATAGTCTAAGTGTCAACACCAACCAACTCCATGTTATACATATCTTATAAGTTTTAGGGTGTTAAGTTTTTTAACCTAGGCATGACAATAGAATTCATAATTGTGGATACCCATCAAAACTTGTTGTGAGACGGAAATCTGCTTTGACTGAATTTAAGTTTGAATTTGTATTTTCTTGATTACTCAGATAATAGAGAAATTAATACTTATCCTTATGTTTCGTTTATATTATTTTATATTATTTATTAATTAATTTTAATAATTTCAATAATGTAGTTTTGAAAATTTAAAAAATTGGTTGTATGGATGTTGTTTTTATATTTTAATTTTTATTTTACCATTTGAAATGTATGATTGAAATTTTATAAAATTGTTTTACTTGATTATTTGTAATGTATATTGATGTTTGTTAGAACTCAAGACAAATTTTAGATTTGACAAAATGAATTTTTATTAAAATTTTATTTCATTGCAAAGATAAATGCAGAGTGGGATAATCGAACTCAACTCAAAATTGTTTAGAATAATTTAAAAGTTTAATTCTTCGTTTCTATTAGAGATCATGAGAATTTATTAGTGAGTCGAATTGTAGTATAGAATAATAAAATCTGTCTTTCCCCGCTCGACCGATATATCTAATTTTGCTTAAGCATAGTCATGTATTATCTTTTCCTTAAAAAAAATGTCCATACTCCTTTTACTACTATGATAAGAAATAGATTTAATATTTATAAAAAAAATTAAAATTTTCATAGTTTAGCATGTAGGTCCAATAGTATATTTGAGAAGGAGTTAGTATTTGTCTTTATGGTTGACTAAATTGTTAGTATGTAGTGGTGGGTAGCAGGCAGGGCCAAGATTATGTATGGTTTCTCTTACCAGCTTCTTCACTCTGTACCAAAGTATAATCATTTCATGTCAGCAAATATGTCTTGGCATGCCCTCTCTCTCTCTACCTCTCTCTGTCTGCATGCATTGCATAATATCACTTCCCAGGGTCACCCCCACCCCACCACCTTCCAACAAACAAAGATCCATATCATATCGTATTCTTCTTAATTGCGTCTGCTTCGGAGTGACACTGTTTTGTATCTTGTTGGTTGGAAATGATGCATTGACAGAACTTGAATCTCACTCCATAGTACTAGTACATTTTTTTGTGGTTATAATATGCTATGCCATTTTCCTATATGTCAATTGTCAACATCCTACAAACAAACACTCATCATCATATTTTGTGAGCATGAAAAAGGACGTTCCAAAATAATAATACTCACTTTGAAAATGATCGATATGTTATAGTTTCACTCAATGTGACTTTTAACTTCATCTTTCTCACTGAATTTTTACCCTGTCCATCAAATACATGTGCTTTATATAATGAATTTGCTCATAAGTAATTATTTTCAAGAGAGAGAACATTTTTGTTTTTAGTTACTATTAAACTAAATTTTGATTTTTCTATTGTATCAAGAGTCACACTATGTTGGTGGTTTACCAACATATATATATTTATTTAAGAAAGGCATACCAACATATTTGATGCTTATTGTTTTTTAATTCATTATATCATTTGTTCTCCTTTCACCCCAAAATTCATCATACTCGTGTGCTATGTCTTTATCACTTATACTTATGATTATTTGTAATTGACGTTTTCTTTTTTCTTCTTTTGTTTTTTAATTTTACTCTTGCTTTTTTTTTTTCTTTATTAATTAGTTTAGGCTCGGTTTTAGGGGTGTTTGCGGTGCGGTTTGGGCGGTTTTAATGCTAAAAATCATATGAACCGCAAGGAAAAAATGCATGCGGTTTGGTTTGGTTTGGTTGACTTTTAAAAAAAATATGAACCAAACCAAACCAAACCAATGCAGTTTGGATTGGTTCGGTTGGTTCGGTTTTTTACAAGATTTTTATTGAGTGATATTTACTTATATAGAGAACAACATAACTTTGTGTTTAGTCATTCATACATTGCCAAATAACAACAAAACTCATCATATTTAGACAAAAAGTTCTCATTCAATATACAAAAATCAATTTAAACAAAAGTGGAAAAAAATAGTAGCATAAAACAATATCAAAATATTATAATAAAACAAAAAATATAAGAGAATGGGGATTAGAGAAGATGAAAAAGAAAGAACATAACAGGTGTGAGATTAGAGAAAAAATGTGCGATAAAAATATAATTAGAAGAGAAAATAATAACATAAAAATGAGAAGATAAAAAAGAAAGAACATGTGAGATGAGATATTAGTGTAGAAGAGGCGAGACGTACATGGCAAAGAAGATGAGAAGAATGCACAATACTATTAGGAGAGATTTAAGAAAAATAAAACTGAAAAGTTAAGTGTGAGTAAGAGAAAATATTTTGTAATTGTAAGGCTAAGGCATAATAGGTTTGAGCTTTGGGTTAGATGTGAGATAAGTGAAGTTTGGATTGTAACATAATACGGTTTGGTTTGGTTTAGTTCGGTTTGCAAAATACAAATCGCAAACCAAACTGAACCATGCGGTTTTGTTAAAAGATGGCCCGAACAAATCCGAACCAAATGCGGTTTTTTGCGATTTCGATTTGGTTTAGTTTGGTTTGCGGTTTTTTATTGGGTTGGTGTTAAATTGTAATTCCTAGTGTCTAAGTCGAAGTCGAAGTAATGAAGCAATGTGTCGAATTGTTAAGTGTCGAATTGTTGAAGTTGTTTCGACAGATTCATTTAGATTGGATTTAGATTTATTTTAATTAGATTAAATTTTATATGATTTAGATTAGATATTTTGGGCTTTAAAGTTTTTGGGCCTTTGTAAATCTAAATCTATATAAAGGGAGTAACCCTTGCATTGTAAACAACATTGTATTCACAGTTTGCAGATTAGCAAGTGAAAGTGCAATAGATTTAAAATCCCACAGTTCGTGGGTGCTAATATTCTCCAAATATTTCTCTTCTCTCTCTTTCTTTCTTGCTGCTATTGTTCTTCTTCTTCTTTGTTCATCATTACCATTACGTGTGTTTGTGGGTTGGTGATCAATCTTGAGATCAAGATTGAAAGGAAATCATCATAGGGTGTGGTGAATTTCCAACATCTGGTATCTAGAGCCCCGGTTGCGATTCAAGGAGGAAAATTGTGATGGCGATGAATCATTCGAATGGGCATTTTCCGGCGAGTCTTCCGATTCTCAAGAAAGATAATTATGAGAATTGGTGCAAGCAGATCAAGGTGGTTTTCTGTTATCAAGATCTTTGGGGCCTTGTGAAGGAAGGAGTAACATCGCTTGGGGAGAACGCGACGGATGAAGAAAAGGCTGCACTCAAAGAATTGAAGAAGAAAGATTATAAGGCGCTGTTTATAATCCATCAATGTGTTGATCCAGATAACTTTGAAAAAGTTAGCGATGCAGAATCAGTAAAAGAAGCATGGGAGATTCTTGAAAATTCGTTTGGAGGCGCAGAGAAGGTGAAAGAGGTGAGGTTACAAACTCACAAGAGAACCTATGAGTTGCTTCAGATGGAAGACAACGAAAATATTGCAGATTTCTTCACAAGAGTTACAAAACTTGTGAATCAAATCAAAGTATGTGGAGAAACGCTGACGACGAAAGCAGTTGTCTCAAAGATTTTGAGATCATTGGCTCCTAAGTTCGACCACGTGGTAGTAGCCATAGAAGAGTCGAAAGACTTGTCAGTATTGACGAAGGAAGAGCTTCAAGGGACGCTTGAGTCTCGTGAACAAAGGATGGCTGAGAGGGCTGCAGGAAAGTCGAAGAGTGATATGGCTTTGCAGGCGCAGTCAGAAAAAGAAAGGAAAGGCAAAGGAAACGTGAATGGCAACAAAGATAGAGGAGGCAGTAATTCGACTCAGAAGAAACCTTGGAACCAAGGCAACCAAAAAGGTGGTGCTGCAGGTAGAGGAAGAGGTGGTGGTCGAAAGTCGGACAAAAGTCACATTCAATGTTTCAATTGTCAGAAGTATGGCCATTATGTTAGTAACTGTCTAGAAAGGAAGAAAAATCAAGAAACTGATGCAAATCTGGCGAAGCATGAAGAAGAAGAGACGTTGCTGATGGTCACAACGAAAGATGAAGAGAGATTCCAAGATCAGTGGTACTTGGACTCAGGATGCTCATCACACATGACTGGGAGGAAAGATTAGTTTGTCAACATGAAGCCCTCGTCGAAGAACACGGTGAAGTTTGTAAATGACAACACTCTAGCAGCTGAAGGTGTTGGTGATGTTCTGATTATGAGGAAAGATGGCAAAAGGTCAACAATTTCCAATGTGTTGTACATTCCAGGCATGAAGAGTAATTTGCTCAGTATAGGGCAGCTTGTCGAAAAGAACTACAAGGTAGTTGTCGAAGACAAGATGATGAGAGTTCTCGACGCAGGTGGTAGGTTGATCTTGAAGGCTCCAATGTCTCAGAATAGGACCTTCAAGATTGAACTCAATGTGATGGAGCACAAGTGTCTAGCAACAGCAGCCAGTAGAGATGAGTGGTTATGGCACTTTCGACTAGGCCATCTCAACTTCAATGACATCAGGGAGCTGAAGAGAAGAAATATGGTGTCAGGATTACCAGAAATCGACATTCCTAGTGAAGTTTGTGAAGAGTGTGTTCAGTCGAAACAACACAAGAATAGCTTCAGCAAGGATGCAGAAAGGAAGTCGAAGGCAATTCTTGAAGTCATATACTCTGATGTATGTGGTCCAATCCAGGTGGATTCGATTGGTGGCAACAGATATTTTGTCACGTTTATATATGACTTCAGTCGAAAATTATGGACTTATCTCATCAAGAAGAAAAGTGATGTGTTTGAGGTATTTGTCAGATTCAAATCCATGGTCGAAAGACAGAGTGGTCGAAGATTGAAACTCTGAGAACTGATGGTGGTGGAGAATATGTGTCGAAAGAGTTCGATGCATTGTGTAGAAAAGAAGGGATTGTGCATGAGGTGGTGCCACCTTACACTCCACAGCAGAATGGGATTGCAGAACGCAAGAACAGAACCATCATGAACATGGTAAGAAGTATGTTAAATGGAAAGCATCTACCCAAAGAATTATGGGGAGAAGCAGTTTCGACAGCAACATATCTTTTGAACAGATGTCCGACAAAGAAGTTTGAAGGAGTCACACCAGAAGAATGTTGGTCTGGTGACAAGCCAAGCCTCAGTCACTTGAAAGTGTTTGGATCTATAGCACATAAACATGTGCCAGATCAGTTGAGAAGGAAACTTGATGACAAGTCGAATCAGATGATCTTGATAGGATATCATTCGACTGGAGGTTATAAGTTGTTCGACCCAGTGAATAAGCAGGTAGTGATCAGCAGGGATGTGATCATAGATGGGCTTAAAAAATGGGATTGGACTGAGAATGCCAAGAAGGATTCAGTGAGAATCTCTTGTGAAGAACCAGCCACTGAAGTTGAAAGAGAAGTTCGACAGGAACCAGTTGCAGATTAAGCAGGTTCAAGCAGACCTCGACGAACAAGACACATGCCTGCAAGGTTGCAAGAATGTGTAATTACATCAGATGATGTGGTCGATGAAGAGGGTGAGCTGGTACATTATGCCTTCTACGCAGATGTCGAACCAGTCAATGCAGCTGAGGCATTGAAAGATTCGAAGTGGGTAAAAGCAATGAATGAAGAGTTAAAGTCCATCGAAGTCAACAACACATGGTCACTTGTCGAATTGCCTCAAGGCAAGAAGGCAATTGATGTGAAGTGGGTTTACAAAGTGAAAGTGAATCCCAGAGGAGAAGTAACTCGACACAAGGCAAGACTTGTGGCGAAAGGATTTCTTGAGAAGGAAGGAATAGACTTCGATGAAGTATTCGCACCTGTTGCTAGAATCGAAACAATCAGGTTGGTTGTTGGTCTAGCAAATATGAACAATTGGCACACATGTCAGATGGACGTGAAGTGTGCATTCCTTAATGGTCCCCTAGACGAAGAAGTTTATGTTGCACAACCAGCTGGGTATGTGAAACAAGGCGAAGAAGGAAAGGTGTACAGGTTGCATAAAGTCCTGTATGGACTTAAGCAAGCTCCAAGAGCTTGGAATAAGAAAATCGACAGCTTCTTAAGGGAGAAGGAATTTGTGAAGTGTACAACTGAGCATGGAGTATATGTAAGAAGAAGCAATGGTGAATTGCTTATACTGTGTCTCTATGTCGATGATTTGTTGATAGCAGGAAGTTGCAAGAAGGAGATCGAAGATTTCAAACATGACCTAAGTGAGGAGTTTGAAATGTCAGACTTGGGAAATCTCTCATATTTCCTTGGCATCGAATTCTACAAGACTAGTAGAGGTTTGATGATGCACCAACGAAGATATGCAGGCGAAATACTCAAGAGATTTGAGATGCAAGATTGCAACTCAACTTCGACTCCAGCTGAGACCAGACTGCAACTGTCGAAGGATCCAGACGAAGATGATGTCGACCCAACCCAATACAGAAGACTTATTGGGTCACTTAGATACCTTTGTCACATAAGGCCTGACTTAGCATACAGTGTTGGTATGGTAAGTAGATTCATGCAGAAGCCAAAGGTATCACACCTAACAGCGACGAAGAGGATACTGAGGTATCTGAAAGGGACTCTCGACTATGGCATTTTATTTCCTGCAGCTGATGAAGGGAAAGAATGCAAGTTAGTGGGATACACAGACTCTAGCTGGTGTAGTGATGCAGAGGATAGAAAATCCACAGCTGGATATGTGTTTATGTTAGGTGGTGCACCAGTTGCTTGGAGTTCGAGAAAGGAGCCAGTAGTGGCATTGTCATCATGTGAAGCAGAATACATAGCTGCTTCTCTTTGTGCATGTCAAGCAACTTGGATGGTAAACTTGGTCGAAGAGATTACAGGGAAGAATCATGGAGCAATTACCATGAAGATTGACATCATGTCAGCTATCAACTTGGCGAAGAATCCAATAGCACACGGTCGAAGCAAGCATATCAAAATGAGGTTCCATTATCTTCGAGAGCAGGTAGCAGAAGGGAAGATGAAGTTGGAACACTGCAGAACTGAGAATCAGATTGCAGACATCATGACGAAGGGAGTGCAGGTCGAAGTGTTCAAGAAGCTAAGGACTATGATGAATGTAGACAGTTTAGACACAATGAATTAGGTGGTGTGTTAAATTGTAATTCCTAGTGTCTAAGTCGAAGTCGAAGTAATGAAGCAATGTGTCGAATTGTTAAGTGTCGAATTGTTGAAGTTGTTTTGATAGATTCATTTAGATTGGATTCAGATTTATTTTAATTAGATTAGATTTTATATGATTTAGATTAGATATTTTGGGCTTTAAAGTTTTTGGGCCTTTGTAAATCTAAATCTATATAAAGGGAGTAACCCTTGCATTGTAAACAACATTGTATTCATAGTTTGCAGATTAGCAAGTGAAAGTGCAATAGATTTAAAATCCCACAGTTCGTGGGTGCTAATATTCTCCAAATATTTATCTTCTCTCTCTTTCTTTCTTGCTGCTATTGTTCTTCTTCTTCTTTGTTCATCATTACCATTACGTGTGTTTGTGGGTTGGTGATCAATCTTGAGATCAAGATTGAAAGGAAATCATCATAGGGTGTGGTGAATTTCCAACAGTTGGTTCGGTTAAGAACACCCCTACTCGGTTTCAAAGTTTTGAAAGGGGTGGAAGACTTTTTTTTTAGAAAAAAAAGGTAGAAAGAAAGTAGAGGGAATACAAGATTTAGAGAGGAGAGAACTTTAAACTTTGGCTCCGTCTACCTCAATAGGTCTCTCACGTGAGCAATGTCATTAGCGACAAATTTTTACCATCACTAAATGTTACTATTCATTTAGCGACATACTTTTACCGTTACTAAATGTTACTATTCATTTTTAAAAAATGAATAGTAACATTTAGTGACGGTAAAAATTCGTCGCTAAAATGAATAGTAACATTTAGTGATGGTAAAAATCTGTCACTAAAAATGAATAGTAACATTTAGTGACGATAAAAATCCGTCACTAAATGAACAGTAACATTTAGTGACGGTAAAAATCTGTTGCTAATGACATTGTTCACGTGAGAGACGACGCCTTAAACTTTTGTTACTTTTCTTTATAGTATAATATATTTTTATTTATTTTAATTTAAAATAATATATATATATATATATATATATATATATATATATATACACACACACACACAACAGGCCACCAAATTTGAGGCTCGTATTATAGAATTAGAAAGAAGGCTCGTCTCAATGACCTTGCTAATCGTACCACTTAAACCCTCTGCCAAAAGCAAGAACAAAAAGGGAGCTAGATGATCCCCTTGTTTTACAATTATTGACCAACACTGTGAGATTTCCAGCAAAAACATAATTTTTAATCCAAAATTTTTAGTTATCATTAAATCTAAATCTAACTAGCCTATAATCTATAAAAGTCCAATTCATAGAGTCATATACTTTCTCAAAATCTATCTTAAAAATGAGACAAGGTTTCCTAGATTTCTTAACCATGTCAATCACTTCTTTTACAATTACCACACCATCTACTAACATTCTACCTTTAAAAAATGCATATTGATTTGGGTAAACAAACTTTTTCATGACCTTCCCAATTATAATAGCTAACACTTTATCCACCAACTTGGATAAAGAACCAACTAGAGAAATAAGTCTAAACTCACTTAAATGATCATGAAATTTAACCTTAGGGATCAAACTGATAAAGTAAAAAGCAAATGAACACTAAATGAATAAAATCGATGGAATTGATTAAACATAACTTAAACATCTTCCCTAAATAGATTCTAAAACCTTCTTAAAGAAGAGAAAGTGTATCCATTTGGGCCAAGACTCTTAGTACCATCATACAAGGAAATATCACCATCTAATTCCTGGAGGGTATAAGAAGTAGTCAAGGCAAGATTATCCTCAACAGAGAGGGAATGAAAGACTAAACCATTCTGGCGGGGTGTATAAAAATTTAGCTCTTTAGAAATCTTCGAAAATAATTAAACAGTTTTTTTATAATCTCAAAAAGTGCTTTCAACCAAATTTCACCAACTTCCAACGCTAAAATAATGTTCCTCTTACTTTTGATAGAAGCGTGAAAGAAATCAGAGTTAGAATCACCTTCTTTTATCCACTTAGATTTGGACCTTTGAAACATTTGAGAATCTTTGGTCCTTAACAAAGACCAAAGCTCTACAATTTTACAAGAACGAACTTGAATCTCCTCCTTAGATAACAATTTATGATCAGTAAAAGTATCCAACTTTCTAACTTCCTCCCTTAAAGAATCAATCCGAAACTTTAATTTGCCAAACTCCTACTTTTCCAACCTTTCAATGCCACTTTAAGGGCTTTGTACTACTACAGAAAAGTCATACGTCAGCGGTTAGAAAAGGGGTACCACAACGCCTGACCATCCGTTGTGAGGTAAGGGGTGATTGTATGTCTAATGCTTTCCACCATGGTCGCGAGACAGTGATAGTAAGGCGGGACGTACACTACCTACCACAACGGTTACTAGTATCAACGGTTGTGGTATATACATTTATGAAAATAATATTTAATCACGGTTATAATAAATAACTGTTGTTGAAAGTACCCAGGTTTATTATAAAATAAATAACCATTAGTGAAAGTACCCAGGTTTATTATAAAATAAATAACCGTTAGTGAAACAAACAATCTACATAACATATAATAAACTAAACTTCATCTACATATCATATAAGAATTTAAAGAACAAAACATTGTTAAGTCACAAGAAGCTTCTTTCTTGTGGCTTAGCAATGTTTCGTTCTTGTTCTGAAAACATTTATCAACAACAACAACATACAACAACATTTATTAACAAGGACAAAACATTTATCAATGTTTTCAGAACAAGAACAAAACATTGCTAAGTCACAAGAAGCCTATTTCTTGTGACTTAACAATGTTTTGTTCTTGTTCTGAAAATATTAATCAACAACAACAACATACAACAACATTTATCGACACAAAAAAAAACATACAACAAAGTAAAAAAATAAGGTTCAAGAACACAGGATATAATAAACAAAAACAACAAAAAAATATGAAGTTCTGAGAACATTAATCAACAACAACATACAACAACATAAGATATTATGTAATGTTTCAAGAACACACTTTTTTTAAACTAATCGTGGATCTGGAACAAGTTATGAAGTTCATCTAGTTTATAAATTTGTGAAGAAGAAGTACAAGGTGAATGAAGTTTACACAATAACTTCATAATTCTTGTATTTTTCTTCATAGCTACACAAACCATATGTATCATAGGTAAAGTATGTGATTTGTTAAGGTGGTGAAGACGAATCTAAAAAAATTAGAACATTCACCAAATGAAAAAATGATAACCTGTTTTTAATAAGAAACGTAAACAAAATTGAAGCATAAGTTTAATGAACGAACCTCAAGTTAGAGATTGGTGAAGACGAATCTGAGGACAAATATGAAGATTGAAGTATGTTTAAAGATTGACATGGATGTTAGGGTTATGTTATAAGAGAGAAGAGTGAAATATGTTAGGGTTTTCTTTTGAGAGAAACGACTGTTATGTACTGAACGATAGATACTTTCGCTTATATACTAAAAAATATCACTTTTAATCACAGTTAGAAAGAAAAACCATGATGCAATTTTCAAATTTTACAACGGTTGTATTGTAAAACCGTGGTTAAATAACGTGGTTAAATAACTTTCAATTTTTTATTTATTTATAAGCGCAATTGTGAGAGAGTTATTAATTGTTGTTATTGTTATTCTTTATTACTGTTGTTATTGTTGTTGTTATTGTTGTTGGCTTATACTATTTTTTTGTAAAGAGGCAAGAGTATATAAAATAATACTAATAAATAAGTTCATTAAGAGGCCCAAAAGGGGAGAGTATATAAAAAACATAATTTTTCATTACATAATTTTGTCAAGATCGGAACAATATCCCTTAGCACTAAAGGAATCTTCATAATCTATGACTCGCTCCTCACTAACCTCATCAGAATCATAGTAAAAAAATCTTCCTCGACACCCTTTTCTTCTTTTTCTTCTTCAGCTTATTCTTCTTCTTGGTCTTCCTGACCCTCAGTGTATCCCTGACAGCAGTCAGTCCAAATGGATGGACCTCCTCAGTTGACTATTGATGTTGTTGGACTGTGGTAACTTTAGTTGACATATTTCTATTAACATTCTCAGATGGAGAACTCATGTTTCTATAGGAAGTTAAGAAGAATAGTTTGAAGAAGTGGAAATTCATTATATGAAACTGTGCATTTATAGAAAAGGTTGAAAATGAAACATTTGATGATTTAATCCTTGCAATGATTACTTCTAATGGTTGATATTCTTGAATGACTTGTGACCGTCTTGAGAAATGAAGAAAAATTTCAATCATCATTATAGTTTTTTCTCTCTTTTGGGAAGAGTTTTTCTCTCTTTTGGGAAGAGCAAAGGTTGTACATATCATATTACAACGGTTGGATATTAAAATCGTGATTAAATAATTTTCAATTTTTTATTTATTTATGAAATTAAGTGGCACACGCTTTTTGTAATAGGAAAAATGAAAAAAATATAGGTGCTAGGATTCGAACCTTGTACCACTCACTTTATCACTACGGTTGTTTATATCAACTGTGATTAAATAACTTAAAAAAAAAGCATTAGGCGCTTCCAGTTTGCGAATTACAACTGTGAAAGGCATAATCGTAGTAATATTATGTTACCGAAGGTGTATTTTGTAGTAGTGTTGAACTTTTCCATCAAAATAAAAGGCTTCCATCCTTGAACTAAAGAACTAGACCAGCAAGAATGAATGACCTCAAAGAAACTATCGTGAGATAACTAGTGGTTATTAAACCGAAAAGCTTTAGGCCCCATGTAGATGATTAGAATACTTAAGAATGATTGAGAAATGATCAGAAACATCCATAGGAAGGGCTCACTAAGTCAATTAAAGCTTTCACTAGTAGAGCAAACAATATTAAAGCTGCCTAGAACACACTAAATATCACCTCCAATATTGACTATATGAGAGCATAGGTGTGCCCATATAACTTATTTATCAGATAAGAGACTCTTAGAGTAAACATTTACCACAAAACAAACAGTCTTAGAGGCTATCCATTCCAAACAAACGTAAAGAAAACTAGGACATGAGAAAGAAAAAAGGACTTACCCTTAGAGCTGCACAAAATAAAGAAGAGATCTTCACTTCTGCCAACAGATGGAATGAAGCTCCAATCACATAGAGGATTACCCCATAAAAGGTCATAAGGGCTTCATAAACCTCACTCAACTTGGTCTCTTGGATAAGCATAATTCTAAACAATTGACCGAGATAAGCTCACTCGTCTTATCTTTCTTAATTATCTCCTGAAACCTTTAACATTACAGGAACAAATCAACATTGCCGGTGACCTCTAGGCGACAGAACATACTTTAACTTCCTATCTCTCGTTTCCACAGTCATTAACTTCTCGACCTTTTTCGAGTCAATTAATTGATAGATGCAACCCAGCTGCTTTATTAACTTATAAAGCCTATTTACAATCATATTCTACATACTTCTATATGAGTCAGATAAGGAATGCATTGAGGTCAACAAACGTGAAAAAAAATGGAGTAGAAACGCCCTTCAAACAAACTGATAAAGAAATCCCTTGGTAACTTAAACTTCCCTCTGGAACAGGCATGGGGATATTATCCTATAGGCATAAATGAACAAAAGTATAAGATTTAAGAGTAACTGAGTCCATGAATGGAGTAGAAATAAAAGTAGGCATCTAATCCGATATAGACACCGATGCTAAGTATGACACTCAATCATTGTCAAGTGTAACTGAAGAGGTGCGGGATACAGTCGAATGATCATTTGAAGTTGGGAGTGGAATGGAAACGGTATCACACAATATTTAAGGCTCTAGAAAATTAGCATCCAAGGACTCAGACAAAGTGGAAAAAGAATCAACATCTTTTCTCTAATGAATTTGTGGAAAAAAGATTATAGTTCTAACATGTTAGAGGCAGGAAAAGTTTCTAAGGAATCACACTTCAAATCTCAGCTCAAGCTGTTTTTACATTTTATTTATTTTTCATTTGGTGCCTTTCAATTTTTTATTAATAAATCAATTAAAACAGGAAATGTGACTCAAGGAGCAAGCTTCAAATCTCACCTTTTGCACTTTTCACTTATATATATATTTTTTTCAATTGGAGTGTTTCTTTTATTATTTTAATTTATCTATATTTCCTTATTTGTGAGTTCCAACCGAGAGGAAATATGAGCTTTGTATTTCAAATGACATTTTTCTATTTTTTTTTTAATTTATTTGTTCCCTCAGTTGGGAGTTCCAAGCAAGAGGAAATCTTAACTTTGTATTTCATATGACATTTTCTCTCTTTTTTCTTCTTTTTGTTTTTTTTTTAATTTATCTGTTCCATTGGTTGGATGATCCAACCGAGAGGAAATATCTTTTACATGTATTTCCCATAACTAAACTATAGCTTTCATTTACTTTTCAAATCTCATTTTCATCTTCATTCTCATGCGAAATCAAACGCTTTCTAAACAAAACATACCTTAGGTGATTTTTATCTTCATATTTTCCATAAAAACACCCTAAACGCATTTCTAAACTCATCTTCGATTATTGTTTTTGAAACATCTTTTCCTCCAACACACACACACACATGTGTTTGAAACATCATCTATTTCAACAAATGTATATGTTAGAAACTTCATTTTCTCGCTTCGAATATCGTTAGCGCCTTTAAAGCAATAATGAAGCTTGAAACAAAGGAAAGACAACCAAACTCGAACGAAGCGTCCTCTACCATTATCGTATCTTCTTCGTCATGTTTCTATATGTAACTCACTCTATCCACGCACATAACTTAGAAGTGTTAGTTTTTGTTGTTATGAACTACTCATTACTTATTGATTATGTTAAGGGAGGTTATTCTAATGAGGTGCTCTTAGGAGGTGGATAGAACTTAATAAAAATGAAACATAGGTTTTTCCTTTTTAGTGTTGATGTTGACAAAATTTCATATATACCATGAGTAATATTAAATTCCTTTGTTAATGTTATGGTAAGAAAAAAATTAATGAGGTTATTCTGATGAGGTGCTCTTAGGAGGTGTTGATGTTTTGTAAAGTGAAATGTATCATATGTACCATGAGTCACATTAGGTGCCTTTGTTGATATTGTGTTAAGTAAAATGTTTATTGTTGTTGTTGTTGATGATGATTAAATAGAGATGGCTGATTCATCCAACACATATCCTATGAATGAGGGATGTCCTATTTAGAATAAAAGAACAAGAAATTCTAGAGGTACCATGATGATGTCCAAGTTGACAAAAACCTGCAACATACGTATTAGGATGCTGATCAAATTTGATTTTAAAAGTGGGAGGCGTTATTATGAGCATGCTACGACATTTAGGAGTTACGTGGAATTACTTGGTTGAAGCAAAATAAGTATTTTGTTAAAAGATTGGGGTCAAGTAGATCTTGAAGTGAAATAAAGTATATGGAGCGATGTTGCAATATTAATTTTAACTTTCATTATTTGTTTTACAAGTATATATGATTATTATTATTTTGTTCAAAACTAATACCAACTTTATTATGTAAGTGTAGGATATTTTTATTATTCCAGATGATGATAAATGGATTTCATATACTGGTGAATGTTGGAGAGACTTTAAGACACAACTTACAACATATTACCTTACAAATCCAAAGCATAATGCAAAGTCTCCACCTAAGATGTATAATTATGTTGATCAGGAGACTTGAGATAAGTTTGTTGAGTCTCACAACTCTCTTATTTTCCAGGTTAGTATTAATAAGAGAGTTGAAAAATATATATTCACATAGATTGTCTCATGGAGGATATGAGAAACTCAAGGAGATAATGATTATGAAAAAAAAAGATAATAGAGAGAATAACAAATGGGAGATGCTTCACAAAGCGTTGATCGCAATCTATCTCCACCATTACGCCATAAGAAATGGAAAGGAGCGCGAAAAATACTAGGAGGAGAATTCACATCAGAGGCTACACATGTAGTTGCTGAGAAGGTTGTAAGTAGAATATTTTTTTCAAGAATATTAATTGTAGGTAATTCGCTTTGGTAATGATCTTTTAATTGTATTGAAGGATTCACTGGTTGAAAAAGCAAATGTTGGTGCCTTTGTTCCATACTAACGCCAAGACATATTAGTAGAAGGGGTTCAATTAAATGAGCATGGTGAACATGTTTGTGGTATTGAACAAGGCTTCGACCTGAAACATTATTTTACATCATCTTCAAATAGAGAAGAATTTACGCCAAAAAGAGATTGAAGCGCCGACTGATCAGAGGTTTAAGGAAATATTAAAATAGAACCGAGTGATTGTGCGGGATAGTGCGGCCATGGATGTGATTAAGGTAAGTATAATTTTGGTTTTGGAACTTCATTTTTTGTTTGTCCATTACAAATATGTTTTGTGTGTTCCTGTTGTGTGTGTTATTAAAATTATATTTGTGTTGTTGTTGTTTTTATGATGCATAGGATTGACATCGATGGGTCTACTCATCCAACCAAATACAAATCTAGTAGACCTTTTTGAGAACGTTTTTTTGGATGTCGCAAGCACAAAAGGTAGTTATTCAACACCCCCAACACAAGATTAAGAACTTAGTTCCTCAACCAGATATATTTCAAAGATTGTTAAGCATAGTCAAAGATATGACAGAGTTCATCGATAGTAGCTTTTCTGATTGCTCTTACGATTCTTTCTATTTGTGAATCAAACTACAAACCTTCCAAACCTACACTACACATAAACTAAATAAACAAATAATTTCAATAGTATTTTTTAAATAATATTATAAAAAATAGAAAATAAAAGCAAAAATTAAAAAGCGCTAAAATATCACGTACAATCACATAATATTGCCTTGTTAAGTTTATGAATAATCTCGGGCAATGAAACCATTTTGTTGGATAAAAAACAAGTCGTATTAATTGTGCCAACAAAACCCACAATGTGGTGAATGTAACTATCGTATTAATAAGGATTATGTATGTTTTCATACATGGACAAAGTAAGTGCATTGTGATGGTAGCATGTGACTGAGTAACATAATTAGGGGTGCATTGAGTGCGATTGATTAGATTTTTAATTATTATAATAGCGAACTATTTTAAAAATTTAATTGAACAGATAAAAATGACTAAAAATAAGTTAGATACTTACCAAATCGATGTGTCAAACTTGTTGGGTCATCATGAGGGGGAAACATTCACATTGGGTTAAACATTCATCTAAAGGTCAAAGACTCATCTAAACAAGTGAGAGAGACACCACATATTCACCAAAAACCTTAAGGCATTAGGTGTATGGGTCCTCTCACTTATAAAGTGCTCAACCTCCACTTTTCCAAGCAACGTGGGACTAAAAACTCTCAGTTGTTTGTCAACAATCTCCTCCTCATGTGTGAGTCCATCCACATTATGGTCCCCCTCAAGCAAAAGCTCTTTTATCCATATACTTGTACCGTCGTTAACAGACACCCTTACTCTTCATAGGCACTACAACATAACACACCATTTGACCACCACCATGTCAGGAAGTCTTTCAATACAAGGAGTTGATCCCTAACTCAAACCATAGACTTTGATACCTATATTGGTTCATGAGGGAAGCATCCACGTTGGGTCAAGAGCAACACATAAAGTGAGAGAGACGCCACATATTCACCATAAACCTTAACACTTTAGGTAAATGGGTTCTCTCACTTGTAAAGTGCTCAAACTCCATTTTTCCAAAAAATGTTGGGATTACACAACTTACACTTGTTTATCAATAATCCCTCCCTCAATTATTAGTCCATCCACTATGCCCCCTCAATCAGAATCTCTTTCATCCACATACATTTATATTGCCATTAACATGCACTTCAACGAGACACACCACCTGACCACCACCATGTCAGGAAGACTTTCGATACAATAAATCGGTCTCTTAATTAAACCGTTGGCTCTGATACCACTGTTGGGTCATGAGAGGAACATCCATATTGTATCAAGAGCAACACACAAAGTGATACAAACACCACATATTCACCCAAAACCTTAAGGTATTAGCTAGATAATTTATCTCACTTATAAAGTGCTTAACCTCCATTTTTCAAACAATGTGAGACTTACACAACTCACACTTGTTTCTCAATAAAACCAAATAGTGTGATCAATTGGACCTTCAAAAGTGCCAATCACAAGTGGCTTCATCTCTAATCATGATCATGAATTGGATTCATTTTAGAACAATAATTAGTATAGAAGATTAAAAAAATAAAAGACAATAAATATAATCAATCTCTGTTAATGCAATTAGATTAATAATACATATATCTGCGACTATAAAATAGTTCTTGTTCTATTGTATTAATGTGATACATTAGAGTTACAATGTTATATATATATATATATATATATATATATATATATATATATATATATATATATATATATATATATATATATATATATATATATAATCGCCTTACTCAACAATAACAACCTAATTATTATTTGCTTAAATAACCTAAATAGAAAAAGTATATTAAGATTTAGTGACTTTTGAGCGCCAAAGTCACACGGCTTTCAATTTTTTTCAACCATTTGATTATTGTTACATCTCAGATACCTGATATGTTTTATTATTGTATTATTTAAAAATTTAAGAAAAATGTTTACAGAGTTTCCATCTTCCTATTGTCAAAGCCAACCACCACATCCAATCATCGTTATGGAGTCTGACCACCACCAGCATCATGTTTTGGAACACCGCAAATACATCATGCTGTTATAGACTCTAACTACCATTGACAACTTGTTTCAGAACACCACAACTACATCACACTGTTATGTACTCCGACCACCACCAACGTCTCGTTTCAGAGCATATTAATTACATCACATTGTTATGGACTTCGACCACCACCAACATCTCATTTTATAACGTTGTAACTACATCACGTTGTCGATAACTCCTTCATCATCTATTTAATTTTCAATCAATATTCTCAACCAGCTTGTATGCCTTGATCTGGAAAAGCACTTTTGTCGTCCAACTGATAAAGCACAATGTTGTGATTAATAACATAAGAGAGAAGAAGTATTATTACCTCTAACCTTACCACAAAAGTAAAGGTTTCAAAGAAATCAATTTCTTTTTGCTGACTGTAGCCCTGAGCCACAAGTCTAGCTTTGTTCCTCACAACTTCTCCTTGTTCGTTCAGCTTGTTTTGAAAAAACCACTTAGTACCAATGATGTTCTTCAACTGTTGTCTTGGAACAAGATCCCACACATCATTTCTTTGAAATTGATCCAGTTCTTCTTGCATAGCCACGATCCACCCATTATCTGATAAGGCATCATCAATAGAGGCAGGCTCTGTCAATGAGATAAGTCCAAGCATTTATTGATCATTTCTGAAAGTTGATCTGGTTCTCAATGGCTCGTCTTTATTCCCAATGATTTGCCCTTATGGATGAGAAGCTTTATAATTAAATGATCTCTTAGGTGGAACAGGGGCTTCAGTTTTTTTCTGAATAATTACAGAATCTGTAGCAGTAGGATTATTTGGAGTTACTTCAATTTCTGAAACTTCTTGTGTTCCCTCAGTTATAGTATTAGACTCTGATAGACCATCATCTAAACTCTTTTCTTTTGGAATACATACCATAAGCTGTTCTTTAGAATTCTGAATTCTTGAAAGATTATCAACCGGATCCATAGACTCTGACTTTTCATATTCAAGCATTTTTTCCATCAAATTTAACGTGCATAGACTTTTCAACCATTCTGGTTTCTGATTGTACACTCTATATGCTTTTGAGCGTTCAGAGTATCTCAAAAAGACATCCTTTTGAGCTTTAGCATCAAGTTTCTTTAGGTAGACTTTATTATTCAAAATGTAACAAGTACATCCAAATTGATGAAAATAAGATATGCTCGGTCTCATACCTTTAAATAATTCATGCAATGTTTTATTCAGATTTGGTCTAATATAGATTTTGTTCTGAATGTAACAAGACATATTAACAACTTCTGGCCACAAGTAATTTGGAAGTTTGTTTTCATGTATCATGGTTCTTTCCATTTCTTGTAAAAATTTGTTCTTTCTTTCTACAACCCCATTCTGTTGTGAAGTTCTAGGAGAAGAGAACTCACGGGTAATTCCATATCTTTCACAAAAATATTCAAATGGCTCATTTTCAAACTCTCCACCATGATCACTTATAACTTTTAAGATCTTTACTTCCATTTCAGATTGTACTTGAATACAAAAGGTGTTAAATACTTTGTACGTTTCATCTTTAGATCATAGAAATTTTACCCAAGTCCATCAGCTGAGATCATCAACAATGACCAAACCATATTTCTTACCACTAATCGAAGCAGTTCCAATAGGACCAAACAGATTAATGTTAAGTAATTCCAAGGGTCTATAGGTAGAGACAATGTTTTTAGTTTTAAAAGGTGTTTTCACAATCTTTTTGACTTAACATGATCCACGGAGAGCATCTGAGTGATAGTCAAGATCTAGCAGCCATTTGACAAGTTTTTGCTTGCTAAGTTTGGAGATTAACCTCCAGTTAGCATGACCTAACCTCTTGTGCCAAATCCATTTCTCATCACTCATTGTCATTGGGCAAACGACCTTATAATCAACGAACTCTGAAAGATTTATTTTATAAACATTTCCCTTCCTTTTCCCTTTGAACACAATGGTTTTGTCAACATTAATAATTAAACATAAATTCTTATTAAATATCACTTCACAACCACTATCACACAATTAACTTATGCTTAGTAGATTATGCTTTAAGCCAGCTACTAACTAAACTTCATTGATAAGGGTTAGAGAGTTACCAATGATATTTCCTTCTTGGCCTCCTTAAAAACCCACATTTCCTTCCTCTTTTAGATTCAGGGTTTGGAACATATGCCTTTCTCCCGTCATATGACATGAGCAGTCACTGTTCAAATACCGCGATTGGTTTCCCATCTTTGCCTTTAGGCATATTTGCAGCAATGACAATTTGAGATTTAGGTACCCATACACATATGGGTCCTTTCATGTTAGTCTTGACAGGTTGTTTCCTATCATGTGCTTCTGCCATGTAAAAAGGTTTAGCTTCACTCCATGTTTTATGTTTCCAAAAACTTTGACTGGAATGATTTTCAACCTTAGTTTCTGAATCCTTTTTAGCTTGTGATTTAGATGTTTTGGATATTGATGTAATAAAAAATTTTAGACTATCAAGTTCTGATATTACAATACCTTTCAACTTCTGATCAATATGTTCTATTAGATTCGTAACTTTTACATTATCAGCAGCAGGAACAAAATAGTTGCTTAACACTGTCTGAGCAATGCTATAGGAAGAAGGATCTGGGAACTCTTTACATAATGACATATCAAAACTTGAATAGTTCTCAATGTACCCTAAACCTTCTCTATTGCTTTTTCCAATTCCATAAATCATAGATGCAAGTTTAGTTATATCAATGCCAAATGTGATGAAGTTATGAAATGCTTTATCATGCTTACCTAGAGTAGAACATTCTTGTTGAGATATGTTGATTTCTTTTAATTATTCTTTTAAAATGAAGTTATCTCTTTTTTAAATTTTGATGCGACTGGCTTGATCTTTGCAACGATTCTTAAGATCATTCATGCATAAAATAAAGTCATAATAAGAGTATACCTCATCTTCGTCTTCAGACTCTCTTTCAGATAAAAGTCCTTCTTCAGATGTGTGAGCCATCAGCGCCAAACTGACTTCATCTTCTTTTCTCTGAATCTTCATCATCTAGCTCTTCCCATGTTGCCATAAAATTCTTCTTAAACTTGCTCCTGAAGTTATCCTTCTGATGACTTCCTTTCTTTTAATTATCTTTCTAAAAATTAGGACAATCAACTTTGAAGTGACCAGGTTTGTTGCAGTTGTAGCAGATTTTATCTTCATCTTTCACTCTAAAGTTAGATCTTCTAAAGCCATCGCTTTTAGAAAATCTTTTGTTTCTTCTGGCCATTTGTTGAAATCCTCTGATGAAGCATGCCATATCATCGTCATCAAATCTACCTTTAGAAGTTTCATTAGGTTTACTAATATTTGAACGCCTTTTGGATTTTTCACCAAAATTTTCAGAAGCAGATCTCAAGGCAAGATATTTAAATTTCTTTGAAGACTCATCTCCATTCAGTTCCATCTCATGGCTCTGAAGGTTGTTGATTATAATTTCAAGAGATAACGTATTCAGGTCTTTAGCTTCCTGAATAACTGTTACTTTAGGTCTAAACTTTAAAAGGAGACTTCTCAGAATCGTTTTAACATGATCTGATGCAGAGTAACTCTTACTTAACACTTGAAGACCTGATACAAGAATCTAAAACCTAGAAAACATGGTTTCAATATCGTCATCACCCTTTATTTTGAACAACTCATACTTTTGTACCAACAAGTTAGCTTTTACTTCTTAAACTTGCTGATTCCCTTCATAGGTAGAGCACAATGATTTAAAGATAGTCTTAGCAGAAGACTTATCAATTATTTTCAGATACTTAGGATGTGGTAGAGCATCGACCATAATTCCTTTGACTCTGTGAGGTTTTCTATAAACTTTCTTTTGAGTCGGAGTCAAAGTTTTTCGGTCAGATACCATACCAACACTATCAACGATGATCTCAATACCATTTTCAAGTATATCCCACAACTCATCATCAAGTCCAATGATATAAGTGTACATCTTGCTTTTCCACCATTCGAACTCAGTGGAATCACCACTGAATACATGAGGTTTAACCGAATAATGATTTCTCTCAGAAGCTTTGTAATCATAGGAAACTCCTCTTCTTGAAGTACTAGTAGTAGGATCTTCAGTAGACATATATTTTTCTTTGGATTTTTATTTGTACCACTGTTAAGTGTTACACACAGACATTGCCTTGATGCCAACTGAAGGTGAGAAAAATACATAAGAAAGGGTGGTTAAATTGTGTATGCCAAAATGTTTTGACTTCTAAACCAGAGTTCAAAATCTAAATAGAAGTTCAGAATCTGATTAATAAGTGCAACAGATAAAATAGCAGTATTAAATAAATAGGCAAAGAACACACAAAAGTTATCCTGATTCCTCTCCAACTAAGACTAGTCCAGTCCCCTTGTAGAACAAGAGATTTTCACTATAATCAAATAGATTACAACTGCTTATACTCTTAAGTATAAGACTTTTCCTGCTCAGGCCTACAACCTAAGTCTTGCTTGCTTAATCAGCGCCTGATCAAGACTTCCTGCTTAGATCCTTAGATCCTAAGACTTCCTTGCTTAAACCCCTCGGATTCAAGACTCCTTTACTTATGCCCTTGAGTACAAGACTTCCTTGTTTAGACATACAGACCAAGACTTCCTTGGTCAGATTTCACGAATCCAAGACTTCAATGTTCAATCCCACAATAAGAGACTTTATCTATATTGACTGTTTAGATAAGGAATAACTTACAACAACACTTGATTAACAATCAGAGGTGTTCAGATATAATACAACACACTTTAACACTAAAGATTCTTAAGCTATACAAGAATAAGAACTCTTAAAATATTAGCTTCTCTTGAGCTGATACAAATGGTGTTAAGTGGGTTTTTTACTCAACAAGGGAGTGATTTGTATTCAACAAGAGAGCGTTTTTGTGTGTCTCGTACGAAGCCCGGGAGAGAGGCTAAAAGGGTTGACTCAACAAGATGTCCTTTTGTATCTCGTACGAAGTCCGAGATGGAGGCTAAAGAGTTTGACTCCGCTGAGGAGAATCATTGTATAAAGCCCAAGAGGAGGCTAGGGTGCTGTTCCAGTTGAGTGGCAGGTCCAGTATATTGGTTTAAAGAGAAAATCAGTTCTTATATGAGTAATGTTGTACTCAAGGATTTTGATTCGAGGATCAGGGATGTTTCCTTTTCTTTGAGGAAACGGGAAATCCAAAGGGTATTGAGACTGTCCGAGTCTACGGGGTTTCTTCCTATTTTTGAAGGGTGCTTGAGAATGTCTTTGAGACTCAAGGAAATTAGACTGTCCAAGTCTAGAGTTTCATCTTTTGTACTATGCTTTGCGAAACAGTAGTAGAATCTTGGAAAGACTGTTCTATTAATATGATTAATTTCTGTTCCTATACCTTTAGGAGGTCGTCGGGACAATTTGTACGAAGCCTAAGAGGAGGCTGGAAACTTTTAAGAAGCCGAGGGATAATTTGTACAAAGCCCAAGAGGAGGCTATCATTCCCGGAGGAAGAAATCATTTATACGAAGCCTAAGAGGAGGCTGTGAATACTTCTAAGAAGCCGACGGGCCCTTGTACAACGCCCAAGAGGAGGCGGGGATGCTTTTAGGAAGCCTGTGGGTCCCCAAACCCCGAGAAATTCAAGACGGGCTATTCACAGAGAATAGATCAAGCCAGGAAAGTTCGAGAATTTGGAAGAAACTCAAGGGATGCAATTCACGGAGAAGAGATCATCTCTGGGGAGTAGAGTTTCTTGACAAGTGCTTTTAAGAAGCCTGTGGGTCCCCAAACCCCGATAAGTTCAAGACAGGCTATTCACAGAGAATAGATCAAGCCAGGAAAATCCGAGAATTTGGAAGAAACTCAAGAGATGCCATTCACGGAGAAAAGATCATCTCTGGGGAGTAGAGTTTCTTTGACAACTTCTACGAGTGACAGTCTGAGAAAGGGTTAAAAAAGAATCTGCCTTTCACATCTCCATATTGTTTAACCCCAAGAGGAGGGAAGACTGTGTCTGGTAATCCTATGGGGATCTAGTTTTGACTATTTAAGAGTGATCAACGAGCTTAATGCTAGACGTAGTTGTCGGGGAAACTCTAAATATCTGTACTATTATTACGCAGTTGATATGAATTTATGAAAGAAGACTTACAGTGAAACAGCCCCACAATACAGTTATATGTATATGAAAGCCGTAAATGAAAGCGGATAAACACTTACTCGGTTGTAGAGCTTCCATGCTGTTTGTTAGTTGTTCAACAAAGAAAGATTGAAAACAACCGTATATTTCAAAATCAAAGGAGAAAGTGCTTTGAAAAAGAAAGATTTGGGGCTTACAACTCAAGGAGAGGCCCAGGATTTATCAGTGATCGCACTGTTGAATTTGTACAGAGGGACTTATACAAGTGACTGAGGCAAAAAAAAATGTTTTCTGTACAAAGGGATGGGTCTTACACTCTCTCAAGAGGCCCAAAAAGTTTAAAGAAAAAGAGTGGGGCTTATAACACGAGGGTAGGCCCAGATGATTTTTTGTTTGAAATGGAGATCGCGCTGAGATTTTCTTTTAACGTAAAGGGGCTTATACAATATCTGAGGCCCAAAGTTGTTTTGGTTAAAAGGGGATTGGGTCTTACACTCTATTAGAGACCCAAAAAGGTTTGAATGGGTCTTATAGCTCGAGGAGAGGCCCAGTTGATTTTTTTAAAAGGCGACGATTGCGCCGTTTACTTGTACAGAGGGACTTATACAATAAGTGAGGCCCAAAATGGTTTGTACAAGGGGGTTTGGGTCTTACACTCTAATAAGAGGCCCAAAAAGTTTTGAATGGGTCTTATAGCTCGAGGAGAGGCCCAAGGTTTGTTTTTCAACGGATGATGATCGCGTCAAACTTTTTGAAATACAACGGGACTTATACCATAAGTGAGGCCCAAAATAGGTCGTATTTACAAAGGGTTGGGTCTTACACTCTATTAGAGGCCCAAAGTGTTTTGAAAATGATTTATGAGGGTTGAATTAATCAAAATCCCTAATTTGTTTTCAAAATGTGTTTTAATTGAATAAAATATTCAATTAAAATGATCAAAATTGTTTAACATGTGGAAAACAAATTGTGATCTTGGATTAATGCTTCATAAATCAAGTTTTGCCCTACAAAATGATTAGAAATCATTAACATTTACAAAATCAAGAGGAAAAAATATTTTAAATGTCAAAAACAATTAAAATATTAATTCTTTGCAAAAATATCAATTATATGAAATAAATAATATTTTTGGGATTTTTTGATAAAATAAAATATTTTAACATTTTTGTGAATTATTAAAAAAAAAATCAACTCAAAATCATTAAAACTCAGAGAGATATTAATTTTTGGATCAATTAAATAAAATCACAAAATTCAAATATTTGAATTTGTGAAAATGGCGCCAAGAACATGGGCCAAGAACACACGCGTTTTCTGCCTTGGCCAGATTTGCGTTTTCTATCCAATCTCACTGAATACTTGATTATATCATGCAATCCACATATCAATCTGCTCGTTTTCACCTCACGATCATGTTTATGACAATTAATTTCATTTAAATTAAGCATAAAACAAGAAATCATGATAAATCCTCAAGAACCCTAAATTATGCATGAAGGCTGGGATTTTTGATACACGATTCAAACAAAGCAATTACTTAAGGGGAAACATTCCATGCATGATTATGAACATTTGGCAAAAGTATTGTGCGAGGAAATATGCATAGATTGAGAGATGACCAAGTTTAGGCTTACCTCTAGGTCGTGACAGCAAGTTCAAAGTGATTTCTGAGTTGGAGGTGTTACAGATGAATTGTGATGATCTGAACAGCTTCCCTACACCCTATGGAGTGTGTTTGAATCCTTGGACTTGATGGAAATTGGCTGGATCACTTCATGGCATCTCAACTGCAACTTGGTTAAAACCTTGAGCAATTGACTGGTGATTCTGAGAAATCAGTGTTCCAGATGTTGTTTAAGTGTTTGATCAGCTCACATATGATGTATGTGAGGTGTGTGTGTGATTGGTTTGAGTGGAATTGCTCTCTAATGAAAAACCCGATAGTGACTTGCTAAGAAAGGCATTTTTGAGAGTGAGAAGTGGATTTTGAGAAAGGCAAGTGTTGTAGGCATTTGGTCTACTTAAACTGATCACAATTGAGCTCTATTTATAGTAGAGCAAGTTTGTTTTGCAAGGAATAGTGAATGGAAACTGCTGAGTAGGGTTGGCCAATGTTGGCAAATGAAAATTCAAGTCTCCTCTAGCCATTGACTAGAGGTTAGGACACAGGCTGCTGGTCCCCTTGGTCTTGGATAAGTCTTGACTGAATTCAGTTGCTAATAGCTCAGTCCATGCCACCTTGGTGCTTCCATTGAATACTCCAATCCAAAATTGGAGTCTTGTCCCTATTTTGGGCAATTCTAGGTTTAGCATGCTATTTCTTGTTCCAAGGACTTTGGAGGTTTGGCTCAGTGATTGTCCCCTTTAGATTTAATCCTCAGATGTGTCCAAAGTGATGACAAGGCTTGGAATTGGCTGATTTTGGCAAATCGAGCAAAAGTGCAAAATTCTGCCTTGCCTTGGCAGATTTCAGCAAGGCAACTTGCCAATGTCATATCTCATGGCTCAAGTTGAATTTGGTGATGTTCTTGGCCATTTTGGAAAGCTCTTACATGATACAACAACTGTTTGATCATGTTTGGTTTTGATACCTTTTGGATCCAAGTGAAAAATTCCCCTACATTTGAAAAAAAATAAGGCAAATTCTGACTTAGTGAAATTTTCACTAAGTGTTGGAACAAAGTGACTTTTCTTGATTTTGATCACTCCATAACTCAAAATCCATGAAGAATTTAGACATAGGTCAGTATGAAGCTTTTGTAGAGGGCAGTGAGATCTAAAAATTAAGCTTTGGATGGGGAAAAATGGCTTTGTGGTTTAGGAGTTATGATCCTCCAAAGTTTGTACCTTTGTCACTTTATTTCATAACTTAGAAAATTTTCTAAGTTTTTATGGTTACCCCTTTTACAAGTTATCCCACTTTCTTTGATTTTTCTTGATGAATGATGATTCAAATCATACATTAACATCATTTTAGGGTTAAAAATCCATTTTTGTGAAAAATCTCAAAAAGTCAAAGTTGACTTTTGTGCACAGTTGACTTTTTATCAGATGAATTCCAAACTGTGCAATCCTTTATGAAATCATGTCCTTGACCTAAATCAAACTTGATGGACATGTTACATGGGTGTTATAGGGTGTATTGAATCATGTCTTAGGGTTTGGGAGCATGTCCTGGTCAAAAGTCAAAGCTACAGTTGACTTTTCTCACGAAACCCTAACTGTGGTTCAGATGAAATTGAAACTTGTTGCTCAAGCTTCTTGGATCAATCCATTGTTCCAAATGGATCAATATGGTATATTAGAGACCCTCAAATCATGTCTTGAGGTCTTGGTTCATGATTTGTCCCAAAAGTCAACTTAGGGGTGAATTAGGTCAAGAAACCCTAATTCCTGATTTTTGATGTATGCATCCCCTGAGGCCAAATTGACTTGATGATTGGGTTCATGAGGTTCCATGGAGTATATTAGGATATGTTTTGAATCATTGGCTCATGCCCAGATGAAAATTTCCATCTGGAGGCCCTGGCCGACCAAAACCCTAATTTGGTGACACTGGCGATCTTGAGGCTTGATCCACCTAGAAGGGAGCAACCTTGTGCTTAATCCTTGATGTGGGAGTCCTCTTGATCCATTGTGGATGTTTGAGAGGTTAGACAAGTTGAAGATCATGTCATTCCTTGATTGATCCTTTGTCTAAGCACTCAGAGAGGGCTTGAAACCCTAATTTTGATTGTAGTGGATGCTCACCCATCTTTGGGGAGACTAATGAAGTATGATGGTTCATCCATATTGTGGTGATGATTTGCACAATAATGGGAAATCTTAGTGGTCAAAATATGGGGTATGACAGATGCCCCTATTTAATCTTCTTGGACACGAAGGTGTGAATGGCGAAGGTATTCGGGCATTCGAGGTGCAAGAGGATTAAATATCAGAATACCCGAAATTTTGATGGTGGTTATGAACGGTAGCTTACGCATTCATTTTCTTTTGCTAAGCACTAATGCTTAGAAAAGGTAAACTTCCCTCGATCCTGGTCTTCAGCCAAGGAACTGGTCTCAGCTTTCTTTTGAGATTTAAACTTCCCCTCGATCCTGGTTTCCTACCAAGGAACTGGTCTTAGTTTCTGATTTAAACTTCCCCTCGATCCTGGTTTCCTACCAAGGAAGTGGTCTTAGTTTCTGATTTAAACTTCCCCTCGATCCTGGTTTCCTACCAAGGAACTGGTCTTAGTTTCTTTTGTCAATAAACTTTATTGACAAGGGACGCTATTCGTAGCGGTTTTCCTCAAACTTCTCGCCGAATTTTCCTGGGGAGACGCCATTTGACGCAAAAATTTGACGTCAGACTTGCTGGGGAACCCAATCGTCTGAGTTGTAGAGTTGTACAAACTTCTCTGTTGGAGACGCCATTTGTTTCTACTGGGGAAAACGAGTCTTCTGAAAGACTGCTTTCGTTTGGGGTCTTACATCATACTTTTCTCGGGATCTTCCCGGAGAAATGCCATATGATGGGATCCAATTTGAGGTGCCGATGACCTTTTCATCAGTGGTTTTTTTTTCGGAGAAAAACTGCTGTACCACCGAATCTCTAATTAGGAGGCTTTCTCTCGGGATTTTCCTTAATCTGGGAAAGCAAGGATATCATCTTCAATGGCGAAGAGTGATGTTGACTGAGGGCTCTCTGGTTTCTCAGAGGTTCAAGTTATCAAACTGGTCGAGGAGCCAACTTCATTCCAGTAATAAACTGGAGGAGAGAGATTGTTCAGACGCAACCTTTCCTGACGAGGAAAGAACTGACAACTCGATTGAGAGGACTGTTATCACTGGGGGATAAGACCGACTAGAGTGATAGTGATGCAATATGAATGCAAATGCAAATCAATAATGCATGATGTACGTATGTATATGCTGACAAAACTGACGTGACATACAAACTAAAAGATGAACATGACTGGATACTCGGCCATCGCGGGGCGAAGAAGTACCGTTGGTCCAAAATGTAGCAATTCTACCTTGCTTAGGAGAAGTAGTCCTCACGGGGAACTATGTTGGTCGGGCTTAGGAGATAAGAACTCGGTCGAGGCGTGTCAGACGAAACAAGGTCTCTGACACAGTTGATCCGTTCATTCAGGCGTACCGGGTTAGAAGGAGTACTTTGATTCTGCACTTTGAAGTTCGCTTACTTCTGGAGAAGCGGTTGATGTTCTTTTGATGTTTAACAGTCAAAAGAAATTGCCATCTTTATTTTAAAGCAGAAAAAGTTTTACAAGTAAATTCATTTTTGTTTTATTTCAAGAATCGTTAATCATATTAAAATGTCGTTCTGTAAAGCTAAAACAAATGAGAATTACAAACAAAAGCACAAGGGCTCAAATTTTATTGATAAGATGGAGATCAGCCAAACACGTGATTCCAAAGAGTATTTACAAAGTTTGCAAATGGTAATTTACAGGGAAAAGGGCTACGTTGAAACATAACGACCACTATCCTTCTACCAACTTTGAATTCGGGACATCCTGAGCTTCTGTCGAAGATGACCTTGACTGGAGTTTTCCTCCGATGGATGGTGTAACTGCGGATGAGGGACTTGCCTCTGTTGAGCATAGTTACTTGCCATTATCCCTAACTTTTGTCTGGATTGTACTGTGATGTTTCCAATCCACCGGGATGATTTTTCTTTTTATTTTGTCTCTAACTTTTGCCTGGACCGCCCTTTCGGGTTTTCAATCCACCGAGATGTTTTTTTAGGCGAAGTATTTCTTGACTACATCAATGTTTGTGGGGTAGGAAAATTCCTCTCCGTCCATGGTTGCAAGTCTCAAGGCGCCGCCTGAGAAAGTTTTCGTGACCATATAGGGGCCGTCATAATTCAGAGTCCACTTGCCCCGAGAATCAGTGAGAAAAGATTGTATCTTCTTGAGCACAAGATCTCCTTTCCTGAAGATGTGAGGTCGAACCTTTTTGTCGAACGCCCTCTTCATTCTCTGTTGATACAACTGCCCGTGGCATAGTGCCATGATTCATTTCTCTTCGATCAGGTTGAGTTCGTCGTGTCGACTTTGACACCACTCAGCTTCGGTAAGCTTAGCTTCCATCAATACTCGGATTGACGGGATCTCTACTTCGATGGGGAGCACTGCTTCCATGCCATATACTAGAGAGAAAGGGGTTACCCCTGTTGAAGTACGGACAGACGTGCGATAACCGTGAAGCGCAAAGGGTAGCATCTCGTGCCAGTCTTTGTAGGTTACAATCATCTTTTGAACAATCTTCTTGATGTTCTTGTTAGCCGCTTCTACCGCTCCATTCATCTTGGGTTGGTAGGGAGATGAGTTATGGTGTTCGATCTTGAACTCTGCGCACAACTCTTTCATCATCTTATTGTTCAAGTTAGATCCATTATCAGTAATGATCTGGCTCGGAACACCATGACAGCAGATGGTATTGTTTTTGATAAATCGGACTACCACTTGTCGGGTTACATTGGCGTATGATGCTGCTTCGACCCACTTGGTGAAGTAATCAATGGCTACCAGGATGAACCGATGTCCGTTTGTAGCTTTGGGCTCAATCAAGCCAATCATGTTGATTCCCTATATGGAAAAAGGCTATGGGAAGAAAGAATTTTGAGATGCATTGGCGGTACATGGATTTTGTCGGAGTATATCTGACACTTGTGACACCTCCTCATGTACTTGTAGCAGTCGGATTCCATTATTAACCAATAGTACCCTGCTCTTAGAATTTTTCTCCCCATTGTGTGTCCGTTGACATGAGTGCCAAAGGATCCTTCGTGAATTTCTTTCATCATCATGTCTGCTTCTGGTCTGTTGACGCATCTGAGCAAAACCATGTCAAAATTTCTCTTATAGAGAGTATCACCGCTCAGGAAGAAACTACCTGCTAGTCTTCTGAGGGTTTTCCTGTCTTTTCTGAATGCCCCAGGAGGGTACTCTTGTTTCTGAAGGAAGCATTTGATATCGTGATACCATGGTTTGTCATCTATGACTGCTTCAATTATGAAGATGTAAGCGGGCATTTCAAGGTTCATTATGTCGATCTTAGGTATGTCATTCCATTGACCTACACTAATCATGGAAGATAGAGTGGCTAATGCATCAGCCATGTGATTCTCATCACGAGGGATGTGATGAAACTCAACTCTGTTGAAGAAGGGTAGCAACCTTCTCGCGTAATCTTTGTAAGGAACCAATCCTGATTGGTATGTGTTCCAATCTCCTTTTATCTGATTGATAACCAAGGCTGAGTCGCCATATACGTCCAAGTTTTTGTTCCTTAAATCAATTGCTTCTTCGAGACCCATGATGCAAGCTTAGTATTCGGCCTCGTTGTTTGTACACTTGAACGCAAGTCGAGCGGTGAAAGGAATGTGGGTACCCTGAGGGGTAACAATGATTGCCCTAATTCTGTTTCCGTAATGATTAACTGCTCCGTCAAAGATAAGTCCCGATTGGGGACCTGGTTCTGGCCCTTCATTGGGTAGCGGTTCGTCACAGTCTTTCATCTTTAGATACATGACATCTTCGTCTGGGAAGTCAAACCCGACTGATTCTTGATCGTCAATCAGTTGATGAACCAGATGATCAGCTAAAATACTTCCTTTAACGGCTTTTTGAGCATGGTACTCTATGTCATATTCTGATAACAACATCTGCCAACGGGCGATTTTTCCCGTGAGAGCAGGTTTTTCAAATACATACTTGATTGGGTCCATCTCGGAGATCAACCAAGTAGTGTGACGAATCATGTATTGGCGAAGACGTTTGGCTGCCCAAGCCAAAACACAACAAGTTTTCTCGAGCATCGTGTACCGAGTTTCACAGTCGGTGAACTTCTTGCTTAAATAGTAGATGGCAGACTCTTTCCGTTTGGTTTCGTCTTGTTGGCCAAGTACACACCCCATTGAGTCTTCCAAGACTGTGAGGTAGATGATCAGTGGTCTTCCTTCCACTGGAGGTGATAGAATCGGAGGATTCAACAGATATTCCTTAATACTGTCGAAGGCGGTTTGATAATCTTTTGTCCAAACGCAATCCTGTTTCTTTTTTAGTAACCTGAAAATCGGCGCACATGTGGCGGTCATGAGGAATATGAATCTGGAGATGTAGTTTAAACGTCCCAGGAATCCTCTGACTTGTTTTTCAGTTTTCGGAGAAGGCATTTCTTGAATGGCCTTGACCTTGTCAGGATCAACCTCAATTCCTTTCTGGCTGACGATGAACCCTAAAAGTTTCCCTGAACGGACACCAAAGGTGCATTTATTGGGATTCAAGCAGAGTTTGTATTTTCTCAGACGCTCGAATAGTTTTAACAGGTGGGTCACATGCTCTTCGTCTGTTTTTGATTTAGCAATCATGTCATCGACATATACCTCAATTTCCTTGTGTATCATGTCATGAAAGAGAGTAGTCATGGCCCTTTGATAGGTTGCCCCGGCGTTCTTCAAACTGAACGACATTACCTTGTAACAAAAGGTACCCCATGGGGTAATGAACAAAGTTTTCTCCATGTCTTTCGGCGCCATTTTAATCTGGTTATAGCCCGATAATCCATCCATGAAGGAGAAAACTTTGAACTTTGTTGTACTGTCAACCAGCATGTCAATATGCGGTAAAGGAAAGTCGTCCTTTGGACTAGCCTTATTTAGATCTCGGTAGTCGACACACATTCTGACCTTTCCGTCCTTTTTCGGAACGGGTACGATATTGGCAAACCATTGAGGATATTCTAACGTGGCGAGGAAACCCACGCCAATCTGTTTCTGTACCTCCTCTTTGATTTTAATGGCCATGTCCGGGTGAGTGCGTCTCAACCTCTGCTTTACTGGCGGACATTCTGATCTTAACGGTAAGTGATGTTCCACGATGCTGGTATCCAACCCTGGCATGTCCTGATAGGACCAACCGAATACATCGGGGAATTCTTTGAGAAGCTTTATCAAACTCTCTTTGGCAGTTGGACTGAGTAGTGCCCCAATCCTGATCTCTTTTCTCTCTATTTTTGAACCCAAGTTTACCATTTCCAATGGCTCTTTGTGAGGTTCAATGGACCTTTCCTCTTGTCTGAGTAATCGAGAGATCTCTTCTAGAATTTCGTTGTCAACTTCTTCTTCAGCCCCAAATATCGGGAACTCAAAGGCGGGAGAAGGCATCGGATCGTATGTTTCAACGGGGTTTAAAACAAGCAATCTGCATGACGTGATGATTCGTGTTTAGAAGAGATAGAGAGAATGCAAAAGTGTGTGCAGTGTATTTTTTTTATTACTGCTTGTTTTTTAATTGTTTTTTAGGATTACCATTTTCTGAGAAAAGCAAAAAGAGAAAACAACAATTAATGCGGAAATTACAGAACGACGTTATTTTATTAATGAACAAGTCGATTCTTGAAACTACAGCCCTATAAAACAAAACTCTGTCACTTTGGGCAAAGCGAAGAGGGAAATTTACAGAAAGCGGGCCCTATCAAAACATCTGTTTCACCTGGGCAGGGTGAAAGGTTAAAGATGGCAGTTACTTTGACTTATGAACAATCCTTCGGAACATCGACAGCAACCCACTGGCGGCGAACTCCTCGGTGAATCACAAAGTCTGGAACCTTCCTTGATTTGTCTTTAGAAATAACGCTGATTTTTGGTGGAGCAGGATCATTGGAATCTGTCTCCCAGGCAGAATTGTCGTTGGAGGATTCCTTAGTTGTATTTTGCATAGCATTTCTACTCTCAGCTGTATCTCCCCATCCAGTTAGTTGGATGTCTTCGAGCCTGATACGAGAACTTTCGGGAGCGGTGTACTTGACCATATAGTCGTATTCTCCACTCAGTTGTCCCAGGGTGTCCCACACTACCTTAGAACTGGAGGAGTCATCCCTCTCAATGACGTTGACCTCGGGAAAAGCATAGTTGATGAATTCCAGTCCTGCAAACGTTGCAAATTCATCATCATGTTGAGTAGTTTCTGAATGACCTGAGTGTTGATCCCATGACATGGTGGGGACACAGGTATTCTGTTCAATGATGCTCAGTTGAGTTTCATTACTCGGCTGACTTTCTGGCCCTAAGTCTCCTGGAAAAGGCTGCCATATAGGCAGGCCATCCATCGGGCCATAGTAATTGTGGTCAAAGTTGTCTTTCATCAGAGTGTCTTCCTCTAATGAATTTGATGGAGCACGACATCCTTCAGGATCACAATCTCCATATATCACTTCGATGTCTGACCTGGGTATAAATCTCGGACTCTGTGCGGGATAGCAAAATGGCGTAGGCACCTCTTCCTGAGACATATAACCGTCCTCGTTAAGATAGGACTTCCATCCTTCATCCATGTCGGAGGAATCCTCCTCATTGATAGCATGGATTGCCTGAGGCACTAGGTGAAGGAACCCTCTATTATGGAAGAAGTTCTGAATGGGATGAAGACTTTCATCGCTGACAGCTGTCTGGGAGCAGGTTGCAGAAAAACCAAGACCCTTCTTTGTTGTATTGCTAGTAGGAATGACAAGTTGTCCCCATCCTGTCGTATCAGTACTCTCGACTGCTTTAATAACATCTTTGTATGAGGAAATCGAAGTTTCTCCTCCGGATTGATCATCCTTGTGTAGCGAAAGCGCTTGGAACTGGGTTCCGATTATCCCTTCTGGTTCCACACAAGTGGATGACGATAAATTGCTGGCGAGCAAGGCCTGTTCCCCACAGACTGTGATGAGTTGGCCGTTCTGGACGAACTTTAGCTTTTGGTGGAGGGGCGAGGTAACCGCTCCAACCTGATGTATCCAAGGTCTTCCTAATAAACAACTGTACGTTGCCCGGATGTCCATGGCCTGGAAGGTGACTTGGAAAGTGTGAGGACCAATAGTTATGGGAAGGTCAACTTTGCCGATAACCGTTTTTCTGGATCCGTCGAACGCTTTGACGACGACCTCGCTGGTTCTCATCGAAGGGCCTTTGAATGATAATTGCATCAAAGTGGACTTCGGCATAACATTCAGGGCTGACCCTGTGTCTACCAGTACGCTGGCTAAAGCGTCGTCCTGGCAGTTGACTGTAATATTGAGCACCATGTTATGACGACGACCCTCTTCAGATAATTCCTCATCACTAAATCCCAAATTATTGCAAGAAGTGATGTTAGAGACAATACTATCGAACTGTCTGATTGTTACATCCTGTTCCACAAAGGCTTGCTCCAAGACTTTCTGTAGAGCCTCCCTGTGCGCTTCTGAACTGAGTAACAGTGATAATACCGAGATCTTTGAGGGAGTCTATAACAGTTGATCGACAATGTTGTATTCACTCCTTTGGATGAGCTTCAGCATCTCATCATCGTTCTTTGAAAGTTCGGGATTACTGGATTGACCGACTGATGGATCGGGAGTTTCTATCTGAAGTTCCTTTTCTTTGTTGGACTCTCCAACTCCTCTGTTGAAGATTCTACCACTCCGTGTTACACGACTGATGTCTGAAATATTCACGACGGAAGGTAATGGAATTTCCTTCCCATTTTTAATTGTTTTTGTACCGTATTTGTAAGGGATTGCCTTAGCTGATTCATACGGTAGTGGTCCCGGCAGATAGATGACTATGGGAACCTTCTAGTTTTTCTGACCATCATAAGTGATCTCGATCCGTTCCCGGTTGGGAATTCTTGATTCATCAAGCAGAGGGGTAATGGCAAAAACATTCCTGGTCCTCTGATGATCAGAGATGACGACAACGTCCTCAATTTGATTGGCAAGGTAGTTCGGCGACCAATTGATGGGTCCGGAACCTGGATATGGGCGAATCTCTCCACGATCCACCTGCCCCTGGAGAGCTGCTCGCACAAGGTAGCACCCTTGGTTGCTTTCCGAACAGACTCCACAACGTTCATAATTGTGTGGTGGCACCTGGTCACGCCCACTTTGAATACAATGCAACCTCACTAGGTTAGCTTCCACAAGTCGGACATCCTGACTTTAACGCCGAGTGGGGTTTCTGTTATTGATACTAATTTGCTGAGTATCTTCATCCATGTAGATTGGCATCCACTAATGATTTAACAAGTGCTGAAGTGCCTCCTGGACAAGGGTACATCCCTGATCGTTTTCGCAACCCGCTTTACAACTGTGATAATTATGTGATATCAGGAATCTGAGTCAGACCTGCTCAGCATGCAACTCTACCAAGTTGGTATTCATCAAGCGAATGTCAAAGATTTGAACTATATTAATCTGATAGGGATTCCTATCATGGTAGTCTTGGATCCATCCAAGATCCATCTGACGCTGGAGGGCCTCCTGTATAAAAGAGCATCCCTGTTTGTTTACCGAGCAAGTCAGACAAGAACTGTAATTATTCCGCCACAGATTATGATACTGGCTTTGCCTTGAATGCATTGCCACCAGGTTGACATTCATCGCACAGATGTCGTGGTTCTGAATGACGTTGGAATTCGTATAGACCATGTTAACTCCACGAACTCGATACTCTTGGATCCATCCGAGATCCAACTGTTCCTGTAGATCTGCTTGCACTACAGAACATCCTTGATTGCTTTTAGAGCAGACATCACATTGATGATAATTATGAGGTGGCACATGGCCATATCCACTCTGTCTACAATGCATCTTGACTAGATTGGTCTTCAACAAGAGTACATCATGAATTTGATAGACATTGTTAGACTCTCTTTCTATCAGGTTGACGGCAGCTTTCTCATGCTGAGGCAGCGGGTTTGTGAGAACACTAGGATTTGTATCTTTGAAAGATAAGAGCCCGCTCCTAACAATCTTTTGCACGTCAGATTTAAAATTGAGACAATTCTCTATGTTATGCCCTGGACCTCCTTGATGATAAGGGCATGTCTGATCACCTTAAACCAAAAAGGAGAATTTTCTGGTACTGTAAGAGGAGACTTAGTCTGGATGTGCCCCTTAGCCAGTAGTAACTTAAATAGTTCTGCGTATAACATAGGTATAGGATCAAACCCTGGTGGCCGCATTGTACGGTTGTTATTGTATGGAGGATGAGCCTGCTGAAGAGGCTGTTGTGTCCTTTGCTGATTAGGTTGGCTCTGCGCAACCTGAGGTTGATACGTAGGAATAGGTGCAGGGCTGATAGCAGGAGTTACAGCTGCTACCGGTTGATAACGTCGCCTTTGCTTTCCGAGAGAGATATTCCCAATATCTTGCTCTTTTTTCTTAGGGAGAGCACTATCGTATCGTTTTGTACTACTTGATGATCCAGCGTCTTTTACCAAACGTCCTTCTCGGACGGCTTCCTCAAGACGAACTCCCATGCCCACCATCTCGGTGAAATCACTGGGCGCACTGGCAACCATTCTATCATAGTAAAATGAGCTTAAGGTCTTTAAGAAGATCTTTGTCATCTCTTTTTCCTCAAGAGGTGGACAAATCTGAGCGGCAATTTCACGCCATCTCTGAGCGTATTCCTTAAAGGTTTCCTTGTCTTTTTGTGAAATTGATCTGAGTTGATCTCTGTCCGGTGCCATGTCCAAATTGTATTTGTATTGTTGGACGAAGGCAGTACCAAGATCTCTGAATGTGCTAATCTTAGTACGGTTTAAACCCATGTACCATTTGAGTGCGGCACCGGTTAAACTATCCTGAAAGTAGTGAATCAGTAGGTCCTGATTCTCCGTCTGAACCGACATTCGCCAAGCGTACATCACCAGATGGCTCTAAGGGCAAGAGTTACCCTTGTATTTTTCAAAGTCGGGCACTTGAAATTTGTGCGGAACTTTCACATTGGGGACCAGACAAAGGTCTGCGGCGTCCTTTCCAAATAAATCCTGACCGCGGATGGCTTGCAGCTCCTTCTGCATTTCCAGGAACTGTTCCTGGAATTCATCCATTCTGTCGAGCATAGTTTCCTTTTTACCAGAAGGTATCGGTGGAATCTGTCCTTCCGGGATAGTGTGCACCACAAGGGGTGGGACCGTGACTACGGCAGTGAATCTTGGCATTTTCCAAAGTTTGTAACCTTCAGGAGTCTTCAGTATGCCCCTGGCATCTTTCCTTTCCCGAAGTTTGTAACCTTCAGACCCAACGGCTTCTGTTGTGATTCCCTGATCTTCAGTGATCGCCGAAACATATCCTTCCGGGATATAGTTAACAGGCATGCCCCAAGGACGATCTTTCGGCATTTGATACCTAGGATCATACTTCTCCACTATGGGCGTTGAGGTGATCTCTGAGATCACAGTCCTTTGTAGCTAAGCTTCTGCCATGGCTTGCATGTCGTTACGAAGCTTTCTCATATCCTCTCTCAGAGCGTTGATCTCTTCTTTCAACTCTCTATTTTCTTCCTCAAGATCATCCATCCTTTTCTGACGATTAGCCCGAGTATTGTACGAATGAGACAGTTTGACTCTAGAACTGAGACACAAATGTGAAATTCGTAGGTAAGAAGAATACGCGATGTGAGAATGATGAATGCAATGATTATATTAATTGTTTTTTGGTTTAATCAAAATAAACTTCGACAATTAGATTGCAAACATCAAACGGTGGGGAAACCCCTTTTTATTGAATTCAACGGATTACAGAAATGGAAATACAGTAGATTACAAGGTGCAGAAACAGAAACCTAAGCTAATGGGTCCCGAGTCCTCTCTGAAGAGAAATCGGGTGCTGACTCTGGTATTTTCCTTTTCTTTGACTAGGGCTCTTGGGCCGTTGTCGGGTTGTCATTCCTTTGCCAGGTGAAAGGAGTGAGCAAATTCCTTTGGTCATCTTGATTCTCTACAGCATTTTGCTCCAAAATTTCAATCAGAGTGTCCTTATCTTTCAGTAGTTGCTGTATTTTGATGCACTCTACGTTGAGGATGTGGTACTTGTTCTTCTAAGACCTCTTCTCCCATTGAACTTTGTTGAGAGTAACCTGAAGCTTTTCAGTCTCAGTCATGAAGTACATGACAGACTCCCTCGGTGGAAGAATTCCGTGACGAGGATAAGGCATTTTTAGCTTGAGAGCTCTAGTTTGTACCCAGTGGAGATAAGGCTCCACCGAGACGCAGTCCGGTTTTCCTAGAGGCTCCCGTCCTTTCTTATGAACATGTTTCCAAGCGTGCACTATTTCTATCTTTAGTGCTCTGTCATTTTCTCCTTCCTTGAAGAAAAGACCTTCCAGATGAACACTCCGTGGGACGTGCCTCATCGGGTATCCAAATTGACGATGAACCAATACCAGATGGTAGTTGATTCCTCCCTTAGTTCCTATAAGGGGTACATTGGGGAAGTTTCCACAACGATCAATGATCCTTATTCCATCATAAATCCTATTACACCAATCAATGTCAGAGTTGGTGAGAAACATGATTTTCTGCGACCAACGAAAGGCACTCTTAAGATCCCAAAAAGCAGCAGACTTAGGCAAATGAGAGATAAACCATTTATAAAGCAGAGGTACACAGCATGTGATCTTCCCTCCACTGTTCATATTTCCTAAGTGTACATAATGATACACATCTACGAGCAAAGTTGGTACAGGGTTTCCAATGAGAAAAACCTTAATGGAGTTGATATCGACGAAGTTATTAATGTTGGGCAACAGAAATAACCCGTAGGTGAGCAAAACAAAGATGCTTTCAAAAGCAGTCACGTTCCCTATACTGGAAAAGTACAGGGCTTTCTTTGTCAAGAAATGGGTTGGCAAACCTTGTATGCCACCCTTAGTGGTCATGTGAGTCCTGACCTCAGACTCGTCCAAATGAATTGCTCTTGCAATGGTCTGATTCTTTGGAATTTCTTCCAGTCCAGAAAATGGAGCTTGATCGGTAATGTGTAGATTAATCAGATGAGAAAATTCCTCCAGCGTTGGTGCTAGCTGATAATCCGGGAATGTGAAACAATGATAAACCGGATCGTAGAACTAAACGAGCGCATCCATGATTCCCTCAATCACATGGACTCTTAGCAGAGATAGTAAACCTCCGTACTTGGCTTTGAAAGCCTCTTGGTTTGTGATCATCCTCGCCAAACCTCTTAAAACCTCTAGTTTTGGAATCCTGAAGGTGTGCTTATGAGTTCTCCTTCTACCGAAATCCATTAGCGCAATCCTTTTCTCTGATATTTGCAATCACAATCTTAGTTTATTTTGAAAAGACAGAGAGACTAGAAGAGAAATTTTTTGAATGTTTTAATGTTTTTTAAATGAATGCATGAATGCAGCACATAAAAACATAGAAAAAACATGGGGTCAAAGGGTCGTTGTGATGAAGTCAAGGCTCTACCCATCCCCAAAGGTTTATACTAGGGTGATTTTTTGTACCTGTACTCAAAATCATCAGCTCCTCCCAGTATAACAAACAGCAAGCGGATCGCCAGCGAGCTGTATGAAATCTTAGAGTAAATGCTATTCACCGAGAATATATCATCAGCCTCAAATGAGGGTAGTATCGCGTGACAACTATTTCCGATAGTTTCTGCACTACAAAAGGGTTGGCTCCTCAGCTTCTCAGACGTCACAATCGGCCCATTGCCTATGAGAGGGAATGGGTTGCATTGGGAAACCTCCACTGAGGTTGATGGTCGACCTCGTCGCCATCACTTATCTTAAGTGTATACTCAATCTTTCCACATGCGGCATCACACGCATTCCCATTAGCAGAAAAATAAACATAGATATCAATTAGGAAAAGCAGTATATATATTTGTCCTAATGTCCTAGACTCTTTTTAAAAGCTATGAATCTTATGTTCCTGACAGAAAATGGCTCCCCGGCGGAGACACCATTTTGTGGTTCCTTCCCCACTTAAAGGTTTTGACCTAAGATCCTAGTGAAGTCAATAAAAAGTCCCACCCCAGAAAAGAAAGAAAGAAAGAAAGAGAGGCCCCACGGAGGGCACCACCTTCCGTGGAAATTTTTTAAGGTTTCTACCTAAGAGATGGGGAGAGAACAAGATCTCAAAGGTCCCCAGCAGAGTCGCCATTTTTTCAGTAGCGTGAATTTTTGGACGTGGTTGTGAAGCACTTATCGCTTTGGGGTACTACAGTTCGATTCATTTTTTATCCTATTGAAGCTGATGAAGGAAGGAAAATAGATGTCTCTAATTAACCCTGCTTGCAAACTGAGTTTGAACATATGACTATTGATTTACAGATGCTACAAAGATTGTGGGTCTCTCTTAGGTTATTTTGTTAAAAATAGTGTCCGGTCGATTGGTGGGAGGTTAAGACTTATGCTTTTCGATTGAGATGGGAAGGTATGGGATTTTGGGTTTTTGGATTAGTGTGCTCGCTAAGATTTTTCTATCAATCTTATGCCTACGTATTCCCGTTTTTTCGAAACAGGGAAATCAGAGTGATCGTAGTTCCTCCTATTCTATGGGAGGAAATGGTGTTTTGGTGTCTTGTTCAAAGCCCAAGACGTGAAGCTTAAAGGTGATCTATATCTTGTTCAAAGCCCAAGATGTGAAGCTAAAGGTAGTTTCTATCTTGTTCAAAGCCCAAGATGTGAAGCTGAAGAGGTGTTGTCTTTAGAGAGAATTTGTCATCTCTAAAGGGGGTCTATTTGTTACAACTGTTTATAAAGGAGAATTACTTTAACCGGGATGTGTGAATTCGGCAACGCCATAATTTCCTTTATAGGGGATTTCCAACCTGAAGGAGAAGACTTTAACTCAGTGTAGAGCAATGCCATCTTTCCTTAGGAATTTCTCATGCTAAAAGAGGGACAGTGGCATGGATGTAGATGATCCAGAGGCTTGCCGCTTACAGCGATTAGATGAAGGGAAGGGAGTTGTTGATGTTTGTGTACTGTGAACGAGGCACATCTTTGATGCTAAAAGGTTGATTGGATCAACCAGTGGTTTTCTTATACAAAGCCTAAGAGAAGGCTATTGGCCCAACAAGAGGGTGTTTTTTATGTGTCTCGTACGAAGCCCGAGAAAGAGGCTAAAAGGTGTTTGACTCAACAAGGGAGTGATTTGTATTCAACAAGAGACTGTTTTTGTGTGTCTCGTACGAAGCCCGAGAGAGAGGCTAAAAGGGTTGACTCAACAAGAGAGCCTTTTGTATCTCGTACGAAGCCCGAGATGGAGGCTAAAGAGTTTGACTCCGCTGAGGAGAATCATTGTATAAAGCCCAAGAGGAGGCTAGGGTGCTGTTTCAGTTGAGTGACAGGTCCAGTATATTGGTTTAAAGAGAAAATCAGTTCTTATATGAGTAATGCTGTACTCAAGGATTTTGATTCGAGGATCAGGGATGTTTCCTTTTCTTTGAGGAAATGGGAAATCCAAAGGGTATTGAGACTGTCCGAGTCTACGGGGTTCCTTCCTATTTTTGAAGGGTGTTTGAGAATGTCTTTGAGACTCAAGGAAATTAGATTGTCCAAGTCTAGAGTTTCATCTTTTGTACTATGCTTTGAGAAACAGTAGTAGACTCTTGGAAAGACTGTTCTATTAAGATGATTAATTTATGTTCCTATACCTTTAGGAGGTCGTCGGGACAATTTGTACGAATCCTAAGAGGAGGCTGGAAACTTTTAAGAAGCCGAGGGACAATTTGTACAAAGCCCAAGAGGAGGCTATCATTCCTGGAGGAAGAAATCATTTATACGAAGCCTAAGAGGAGGTTGTGAATACTTCTAAGAAGCCGACGGGCCCTTGTACAACGCCCAAGAGGAGGCAGGGATTCTTTTAGGAAGCCTGTGGGTCCCCAAACCCCAAGAAATTCAAGACAGGCTATTCACAGAGAATAGATCAAGCCAGGAAAGTTCGAGAATTTGGAAGAAACTCAATGTAACACCCCCAATCTATATCCCCAAATACTAAAGCAGTAAAAGAAAATTGAAAATTTCATCAGAGTACATTTAAATTATCATGGCATAGGCGGGGGAATCACATTATATTGAAACAAATCATACAACACCTGCTCATAAAGATATGCAACAGTGGGGTAGCAATCAACAGAGGAACTCAATTCCTTACACCCACATTTCAGATTTTAGAATAAAAGCGGAAAATCTAAAACTGAATATCATATATATATATATATATCATGAAGAGTTTGTCATACATCGAGCTATACATGCACAAGCCAAAAGATATGTATACATAATACACAAATATCACAAACGACCTCCCTAACTACCCGGTGTCACATATCAGAGCCGACCGACAAAAGAATAAAGACGCAAAGCTTCACAAAAATACCTCCAGCAACTCTAATCTGCAATGCCTCATAGAGCATTATAAAACAGCAGAAGGGTGAGAAAAACAATCCTAATACAGTTGCATATAATTATATATTAACACAGAAATGCACATATAGATTTCTCACCACAAACGTACACCAGAATCCAAATACCACACAACATCATACATATTCCATTTACCTAACAACAATGCATATTAATCGTACACAATGCAATTATCACCAAGAATATCAATTCATCAATTCCACACACACGTTTAATCCATTCACAATTCTCACACATAGTCAATCATATTTATGATTTATGCAAATGCACAGAGACCGACACAACGACTCTATGCACATGCCATGCGGTACCGACTCCCAATATTTCTCATCACTAGTTCACTCAGGAACTAATGGAACCATCGCTCGTTACTTAGTGTAACTCCCCGTCGGGCATACGATGTTCCCCATCGCTTTCGGTCCTCTTTGTATAAGGCTCACAATGTTTATGGATCGCTTTCGGTCCTCTTTGTATAAGGCTCACGATCCGATCGCTCACACCCCACATGGGCACACGATCGTCTATAACCATCGCTTTCGGTCCTCTTATTTTTAAGGCTATTCATACCTCTTATTTTTAAGGCTCACGATGTTATAGCAGATTCCCTCTGGAATCAAACCGTCACTCAGGACGTCACAATAATGCATATCATGATGCTTGGCATACAATGACTCATGACATTTAATATGCACACATAATTGCATTCATCCACATCAACAAAATCACACCTTGCACTTATGCCCAAAACAATGCATTTAATTGCCATACGGCCACAAATCATCTCCACACCATCTAAACACATGCATTTACATCATACAACAACACCTTGCATGATACCCATTAATTACGCACAATTATAATGACAAAAGTCGACAAACCGACACTATTCCAAATTCCCGACATAATTAAATCGGCTAACAATTTCCAAATCATCATAATAAGAAAGTACAGCTCAATAGTTACACAACGATACCAAGAATGTAAAAATCGGATAAACGGGACCCAAGTTACGAAAGAAAAACGAAAACGATATTTTGAAAAGTCCCATTTTACCATTCTCCTGGCCATACGCGTATTGCCCTGAGCCATACGCGTATTGCCTAAATTCCTCGCTATGCCATACGCGTATTTCCCAAGTTCATACGCGTATGGGCAGAGACCATTTCTCCCCAAAATTCCCATTTTAATTCCAGTACGCATAGTACAACCCATCATACGCGTATTGCCCTGGAGTGTTACGTGTATCATATGCAAATGGGCAGATGGCCGAGTAAAATGACATTCCATACACGTATTGGCCCAAAACTCGCCCGTGTTACGCGTATTGTCAAGGTCCATACGCGTATGAACATGCCCCATACGCGTATCACCTGGAAAAACCAGAAAAATTTTGCAGAACAAAGTTCTGCATTTTCTCTGTCCAAAATCTTCCAATTTTCACCTACATCCAGAAAATTACCAATACAATGCATAACAACATGTATCTATCATGTACCAACAATAATGAACACTAAAAACATGATTTCCAACATATTTAATCGATTTCTTATCAATTTTACATAATATGGGTTTTACTAAATTTTTCCAATTCAATCCAATAACAACCACAAACACACATACATAATCATATATAAGCATACAATAATTGAGTTTCGCACCCTTACCCGATTAAATCGATTCTAGAAGTTGATTTCTTGAATTTCCAAGTTTTTCTCACTTTTCTTCTCTTCTCCTCTTTTCTCCCCTTTTTCCTTCTTCTCTTTTTCTTTCTCTCTATTTTTCTCTCTTTCTATTTTCTATTCTTTCTAACTTAAGAAAATATCATGAAATGACCAAAATACCCCCACACTCAAATATCTCGCAAACGTTCCCAAAACCCGATAAAATATCACAACATTGAAAAATAACATATTTTCAGATAAAAGTCGAAAATAAAATAAAATAATAATAAAATAATCAAAACGACTCGATTAAATAAACTCACACAAAACTGGGGCGTTACAACTCTCCCCCAGTTAGAAATTTTCGTCCTAAAAAATATTACCTGAGACGAACAACTTTGGATACGACTCCCGCATCCTACTCTCCAACTCCTAAGTCAAATTGCCCTCAGCAGCGCCTCCCCATGCCACTTTCATAAGTGCAATGTCCTTGCCTCTCAACCTCTTCACCTCGCGATCCAAAATCCTAACTGGTAATGCCTCGACCGTAAGGTTTTCCCTTACCTCAACCTCATCCATAGGGATCACATGCGACGGATCCGGAACATACTTCCGAAGCTGTGAAACGTGAAACACATCGTACAAATTCGACAGGTTCGGCGGCAACGCCACCCTATACGCCACAACACCCACTCTCGCGGATATCTGGTAAGGAGCAATAAACCGAGAAGTAAGTTTCTTCAATTTCAATGCACGACCCACACCCGTTACCGGCGTAACCCTCAGAAATACATGATCGCCCTCTTGGAACTCAAGATCTTTCCACCTCCGATCATGATAACTCTTTTGTCTACTCTAAGAAGCCTTCATTTTCTCACAAATAAACTTCACTTTTTCCGTCGTCTGTTGCACCAACTCTGGTCCAACCACCGTACTCTCACCAGATTCGTGCCAACACAACGGTGTCCGACATCTCCGTCCATACAATGCTTCAAACGGTGCCATTCCAATACTAGAATAAAAACTGTTATTATACGTAAATTCAATCAATGCAAGATAACTATCCCACACACCACCTTGTTCCAAAACACACGCCCTCAACAAATCTTCCAACGACTGAATCGTCCTTTCCGTCTAACCATCCATCTGCGGATGATAAGCCGAACTCAATCTCAATTTAAAACCCAACGCCTTCTGTAAACTTTCCCAAAATCTCGAAGTAAACCTAGGATCTCGATCTGAAACAATACTCAATGGAACCCCATGCAACTTCACAATCACACTGACGTAAATCTCAGCTACCGCTCCAAAGAAAAACTAATGTCAATCGGAATAAAATGAGCCGATTTAGTCAGCCTATCAACAATCACCCAAATAGCATTATGCCCTCGCTGAGTATTCGGTAACCCTGTTACAAAATCCAAGGAAATGCTATCCCACTTCCACTCAGGAATATCCAACGGTTGCAATAAACATCTAGGCCTCAGATGTTCCACCTTCGATTTATGACAAGTCAAACATGCATAAACAAACTGAGCCACATCTCTTTTCAATCCAGACCACCAGAAAATCTTCTTCAAATCTTGGTACATCTTTTTCGCTCCCAGATGTATACTCAAATTACTCTGGTGTCCTTCCTCCAAAATCATCTTTTTCAATTCCGCATCATCAGGAATACAAATTCTACAACGGAACCTCAAAACACCATTAACATCCACTTTAAAGTCCTCATTCAAACTTTTATCCCCAACCGTTATCAAGTCCACAAATTTCACATCCAACTTCTGTTTCTCGCTAACGGTCAATAGAAAATCATTAGTAACCTTCGACATTCCAAGCCTTACGCTATCCGACGTTACTTCACATACCAAACTCAAATCTCTAAACGATTCCAAAAGTTCCCACTCTTTAACCATTAACGCGGACATATGCAAAGATTTCTGGCTCAATGCATCGGCTACCACATTAGCTTTACCAGGATGGTAATTCAAGCCAAAGTCGTAGTCCTTCAAGAATTCCAACCATCTCCGTTGCCTCATATTCAACTCTTTCTGATCAAATAAGTATTTCAAACTTTTATGATCACTAAAGACTTCAAACCTTGCACCATAGAGATAATGCCTCCAAATCTTTAACACAAAGACCACAACCGCTAATTCAAGATCATGGGTAGGATAATTTTTCTCATGAACTCTTAACTGCCTTGAAGCATAAGCCATAACCTTACCTTCTTGCATCAGAACACCACCTAGACCAATTAAAGAAGCATCACAATAAACCACAAATGGTTCATTAGGATTCGGCAAAATTAAAATCGGAGCTATCTTCAATCTTCTCTTCAGCTTATTAAAACTTTTCTCGCACCGAATATCCCAAATGAACGTTTGCCCTTTACAAGTCAACTGGGTCAAAGGAAGTGCTAGCTTAGAAAAACCTTCAATAAACCTTCGATAATAACCGGCCAACCCTAAAAAGCTTCGAATTTCCGTAACGGATCTCGGAGCCTCCCATTGTAGAACTGCTTCTACTTTAGATGGATCCACAGAAATACCATTACCTGAAATCACGTGCCCAAGAAAACTCACCTCCGACAACCAGAACTCACACTTGGACAATTTGGCAAAAAGCTTTCTTTCCTTCAAAACCTGCAAAACAAAACGCAAATGCTCTGCGTGCTCCTCCCGAGACTTAGAATAAATCAATATGTCATCAATAAACACAACAATAAATCGATCCAAATGCTCGTGAAAAATACGATTCATGTATTCCATAAACACACCTGGCGCATTAGAAACCCTGAACGACATCACCAAATATTCATAATGATCGTATCGTGTCCTAAAAGTCGTCTTCTGAATATCTTCCTCCTTTACCCTTATCTGATGATACCCTGATCTCAAATCAATCTTACTAAACACACACGCACCAACCAACTGATCCATCAGATCATCAATCCTTGGAAGAGGATACTTATTCTTAACCGTCACCTTATTCAACTGGCGATAATCAATACACAATCGCATACTCCCATCCTTCTTTTTCACTAATAAAACTGGAGCACCCCAAGGAGAAACACTTGGCCTCACAAACCTCTTTTCCAACAATTCATTCAACTGTTTCTTTAACTCAACCAACTCAGATGCCGACATACGATAAGGTGCCATAGAAACAGGTCTAGTACCAGGAACTAGATCTATAGAAAAATCCACCTCTCTCTCTGGCGGCAAATCTGAAATATCCTCAGGAAACACTTCCAAAAATTCACACACCACAGGAAACACATCAAGTGAAACTTGACTATCCAGAGTCAAAGATGCAAACAATCCAAACAACTGAGCTTCCTCTGCCAAAAGTCTCTTCAACTCTTTGGTAGATAAGAAACTCGAATCTTCGTCTTCCTCAAGAAAAGGAAACCTTACCAGCTTATGATAACAATCAATATGAACCCTATTGAATTGCAACCAATTCATTCCCAGAACCACATCTAAACCCTCCAACAGTAAACACACCAAATCCATCTCAAAGTCTTTACCATAAATGGTCAAAGGACAACTTAGACAAACCAAAGAAGTAGTTACTGACCCCATTGTTGGAGTATCAATAACCATCTCACCACCCATCAAAGACAACACAAGATTCAAATGCTTCGCGCACTCAGACAAAATAAACGAATGAGTCACTCCAGTATCAATAATAGCAACTAAAGGCGTACTATTAATAAAATAAGTACCTCTGATCAGACGATCTGCACTTGAAGTCCGAGTTCCTGCTAAAGAAAACACTTTCCCACTAGTTGGAGCCTGCTTCGGTTTCTGACACTTTGTACTAATATGACCAGGTTCACCACAGTTGAAACACTTAACCACATTCTTCCTGGCACAATCAGCTGCAACATGTCCTACACCTCCACAATTAGAACACTTCCTCAAATCTTTCTTACATTCGGACTGACGATGTCCCACGTCACCATATCTAAAACATCTCAGAGGACCAGACATACCTCCTCCACCTGACCTTCGATCAAAAGTACCCCTTTGTTTACCCTTATCAGCTGGCGTTACATACAGACCACCACGGAACTGTTGCTTCCCTTTCCTCTCGCTCACACTCTTGTAATGAGTAGAACAAGCCTTACTGTCCTCTTCGTAAATCCTACAACAGTCTACCAAATCAGAAAACCTCCGAATCCTTTGATAACCAATCGCCTGCTTTATCTCAGGACGCAATCCATTCTCATACTTCACACACTTAGAAAATTCCGCAGTCGCTTCAGCATAATGAGGATAAAACTGCACAAGTTCCACAAACTTAGCAGTATAATCAACAACAGACATATTACCTTGTTTCAGTTCCAAGAACTTGATTTCCTTCTTTCCTCTTACATCTTCAGGAAAATACCTCCTCAGGAACTCCATGCTAAACACAGCCCAAGTAATCTCCTCCTCTACAGCTTCCAACACATGGCGAGTACTAACCCACCAATCATCAGCTTCTTCCAATAACATTGTGAGTACCCAGTCTCACCTTCTGATCTTCAGCACAATCCATTACTCGGAAAATCCTTTCAATCTCTTTCAGCCATATCTGAGCACCATCAGGATCATATCTTCCTTTGAAGACAGGCGGTTTGTTCTTCCTGAACTCATCATTACCTGCAGCATAAGGTGCACCTTGCACAGCACGAGCCATAGCTTGCATAGCAGCAGCCAAAGCAGCATCATTCCTACCAGCCATATTCTGTTCATTTCCAATAACAGAAACTATGGTTAAACAAACAACTCATCCAACCACAAAGACCCACTAGGACTGACACGGACTGGCTCTGATACCACTTAATGTAACACCCCCAATCTATACCCCCAAATACTAAAGCAGTAAAAGAAAATTGAAAATTTCATCAGAGTACATTTAAATTATCATGGCATAGGCGGGGGAATCACATTATATTGAAACAAATCATACAACACCTACTCATAAAGATATGCAATAGTGGGGTAGCAATCAACAGAGGAACTCAGTTCCTTACACCCACATTTCAGATTTTAGAATAAAAGCGGAAAATCTAAAACTGAATATCATATATATATATATATATATATATATATATATATATATATATATATATATATATATATATATATATATATATATATATATATATATATATATATATATAATATCATGAAAAGTTTGTCATACATCGAGCTATACATGCACAAGCCAAAAGATATGTATACATAATACACAAATATCATAAACGGCCTCCCTAACTACCCGGTGTCACATATCAGAGCCGACCGACAAAAGAATGAAGACGCAAAGCTTCACAAAAATACCTCCAGCAACTCTAATCTGCAATGCCTCATAGAGCATTATAAAACAGCAGAAGGGTGAGAAAAACAATCATAATACAGTTGCATATAATTATATATTAACACAGAAATGCACATATAGATTTCTCACCACAAACGTACACCAGAATCCAAATACCACACAACATCATACATATTCCATTTACCTAACAACAATGCATATTAATCGTACACAATGCAATTATCACCAAGAATATCAATTCATCAATTCCACACACACGTTTAATCCATTCACAATTCTCACACATAGTCAATCATATTTATGATTTATGCAAATGCACAGAGACCGACACAACGACTCTATGCACATGCCATGCGGTACCGACTCCCAATATTTATCATCACTAGTTCACTCAGGAACTAATGGAACCATCGCTCGTTACTTAGTGTAACTCCCCGTCGGGCATACAATGTTCCCCGTCGCTTTCGGTCCTCTTTGTATAAGGCTCACGATGTTTATGGATCGCTTTCGGTCCTCTTTGTATAAGGCTCACGATCCGATCGCTCACACCCCACATGGGCACACGATCGTCTATAACCATCGCTTTCGGTCCTCTTATTTTTAAGGCTATTCATACCTCTTATTTTTAAGGCTCACGATGTTATAGCAGATTCCCTCTGGAATCAAACCGTCACTCAGGACGTCACAACAATGCATATCATGATGCTTGGCATACAATGACTCATGACATTTAATATGCACACATAATTGCATTCATCCACATCAACAAAATCACACCTTGCACTTATGCCCAAAACAATGCATTTAATTGCCATACGGCCACAAATCATCTCCACACCATCTAAACACATGCATTTACATCATACAACAACACCTTGCATGATACCCATTAATTACGCACAATTATAATGACAAAAGTCGACAAACCGACACTATTCTAAATTCCCGACATAATTAAATCGGCTAACAATTTCCAAATCATCATAATAAGAAAGTACAACTCAATAGCTACACAACGATACCAAGAATGTAAAAATCGGATAAACGGGACCCAAGTTACGAAAGAAAAACGAAAACGATATTTTGAAAAGTCCCATTTTACCATTCTCCTGGCCATACACGTATTGCCCTGAGCCATACGCGTATTGCCCAAATTTCTCGCTATGCCATACGCGTATTTCCCAAGTTCATACGCGTATGGACAGAGACCATTTCTCCCCAAAATTCCCATTTTAATTCCAGTACGCGTAGTACAACCCATCATACGCGTATTGCCCTGGAGTGTTACGTGTATCATACACAAATGGGCAGATGGCCGAGTAAAATGACATTCCATACGAGTATTGGCCCAAAACTCGCCCGTGTTACGCGTATTGTCAAGGTCCATACGCGTATGAACATGCCCCATACGCGTATCACCTGGAAAAACCAGAAAAATTCTGCAGAACAAAGTTCTGCATTTTCTCAGTCCAAAATCTTCCAATTTTCACCTACATCCAGAAAATTACCAATAGAATGCATAACAACATGTATCTATCATGTACCAACAATAATGAACACTAAAAACATGATTTCCAACATATTTAATGGATTTCTTATCAATTTTACATAATATGGGTTTTACTAAATTTTTCCAATTCAATCCAATAACAACCACAAACACACATACATAATCATATACAAGCATACAATAATTGAGTTTCGCACCCTTACCCGATTAAATCGATTCTAGAAGTTGATTTCTTGAATTTCCAAGTTTTTCTCACTTTTCTTCTCTTCTCCTCTTTTCTCCCCTTTTTCCTTCTTCTCTTTTTCTTTCTCTCTATTTCTCTCTCTTTCTATTTTCTATTCTTTCTAACTTAAGAAAATATCATGAAATGACCAAAATACCCCCACACTCAAATATCTCGCAAACGTTCCCAAAACCCGATAAAATATCACAACATTGAAAAATAACATATTTTCAGATAAAAGTCGAAAATAAAATAAAATAATCAAAACGACTCGATTAAATAAACTCACACAAAACTGGGGCGTTACAACTCTCCCCCACTTAGAAATTTTCGTCCTAAAAAATATTACCTGAGAGGAACAACTCTAGATACGACTCCCGCATCCTACTCTCCAACTCCCAAGTCAAATTGCCCTCAGCAGCGCCTCCCCACGTCACTTTCACAAGTGCAATTTCCTTGCCTCTCAACCTCTTCACCTCGCGATCCAAAATCCTAACTGGTAATGCCTCGACCGTAAGGTTTTCCCTTACCTCAACCTCATCCATAGGGATCACATGCGACGGATCCGGAACATACTTCCGAAGCTGTGAAACGTGAAACACATCGTACAAATTCGACAGGTTCGGCGGCAACGCCACCCTATACGCCACAACACCCACTCTCGCGGATATCTGGTAAGGACCAATAAACCGAGAAGTAAGTTTCTTCAATTTCAATGCACGACCCACACCCGTTACCGACGTAACCCTCAGAAATACATGATCGCCCTCTTGGAACTCAAGATCTTTCCGCCTCCGATCATGATAACTCTTTTGTCTACTCTGAGAAGCCTTCATTTTCTCACAAATAAACTTCACTTTTTCCGTCGTCTGTTGCACCAACTCTGGTCCAACCACCGTACTCTCACCAGATTCGTGCCAACACAACGGTGTCCGACATCTCCGTCCATACAATGCTTCAAACGGTTCCATTCCAATACTAGAATGAAAACTGTTATTATACGTAAATTCAATCAATGCAAGATAACTATCCCACGCACCACCTTGTTCCAAAACACACGCCCTCAACAAATCTTCCAACGACTGAATCGTCCTTTCCGTCTAACCATCCGTCTGCGGATGATAAGCCAAACTCAATCTCAATTTAAAACCCAATGCCTTCTGTAAACTTTCCCAAAATCTCGAAGTAAACCTAGGATCTCGATCTGAAACAATACTCAATGGAACCCCATGCAACTTCACAATCACACTGACGTAAATCTCAGCTAACCGCTCCAAAGAAAAACTGATGTCCATCGGAATAAAATGAGCCGATTTAGTCAGCCTATCAACAATCACCCAAATAGCATTATGCCCTCGCTGAGTATTCGGTAACCCTGTTACAAAATCCATGGAAATGCTATCCCACTTCCACTCAGGAATATCCAACGGTTGCAACAAACATCTAGGCCTCAGATGTTCGACCTTCGATTTATGACAAGTCAAACATGCATAAACAAACTGAGCCACATCTCTTTTCAATCCAGACCACCAGAAAATCTTCTTCAAATCTTGGCACATCTTTTTTGCTCCCGGATGTATACTCAAATTACTCCGGTGTCCTTCCTCCAAAATCATCTTTTTCAATTCCGCATCATCAGGAATACAAATTCTACCACGGAACCTCAAAACACCATTAACATTCACTTTAAAGTCCTCATTCAAACTTTTATCCCCAACCGTTATCAAGTCCACAAATTTCACATCCAACTTCTGTTTCTCGCTAACGGTCAATAGAAAATCATTAGTAACCTTCAACATTCCAAGCCTTACGCTATCCGACGTTACTTCACATACCAAACTCAAATCTCTAAACGATTCCAAAAGTTCCCACTCTTTAACCATTAACGCGGACATATGCAAAGATTTCTGGCTCAATGCATCGGCTACCACATTAGCTTTACCAGGATGGTAATTCAAGCCAAAGTCGTAGTCCTTCAAGAATTCCAACCATCTCCGTTGCCTCATATTCAACTCTTTCTGATCAAACAAGTATTTCAAACTTTTATGATCACTAAAGACTTCAAACCTTGCACCATAGAGATAATGCCTCCAAATCTTTAACACAGAGACCACAGCCGCTAATTCAAGATCATGGGTAGGATAATTTTTCTCATGAACTCTTAACTGCCTTGAAGCATAAGCCATAACCTTATCTTCTTGCATCAGAACACCACCTAGACCAATTAAAGAAGCATCACAATAAACCACAAATGGTTCATTAGGATTCGGCAAAATTAAAATCGGAGCTATCGTCAATCTTCTCTTCAGCTCATTAAAACTTTCCTCGCACCGAATATCCCAAATGAACGCTTGCCCTTTACAAGTCAACTGGGTCAAAGGAAGTGCTAGCTTAGAAAAACCTTCAATAAACCTTCGATAATAACCGGCCAACCCTAAAAAGCTTCGAATTTCCGTAACGGATCTCGGAGCCTCCCATTGTAGAACTGCTTCTACTTTAGATGGATCCACAGAAATACCATTACCTGAAATCATGTGCCCAAGAAAACTCACCTCCGACAACCAGAACTCACACTTGGACAATTTGGCAAAAAGCTTTCTTTCCTTCAAAACCTGCAAAACAGTACGCAAATGCTCTGCGTGCTCCTCCCGAGACTTAGAATAAATCAATATGTCATCAATAAACACAACAATAAATCGATCCAAATGCTCGTGAAAAATACGATTCATGTATTCCATAAACACACCTGGCGCATTAGAAACCCCGAACGGCATCACCGAATATTCATAATGACCGTATCGTGTCCTAAAAGCCGTCTTCTGAATATCTTCCTCCTTTACCCTTATCTGATGATACCCTGATCTCAAATCAATCTTACTAAACACACACGCACCAACCAACTGATCCATCAGATCATCAATCCTTGGAAGAGGATACTTATTCTTAATCGTCACCTTATTCAACTGGCGATAATCAATACACAATCGCATACTCCCATCCTTCTTTTTCACTAATAAAACTGGAGCACCCCAAGGAGAAACACTTGGCCTCACAAACCTCTTTTCCAACAATTCATTCAACTGTTTCTTTAACTCAACCAACTCAGATGCCGACATACGATAAGGTGCCATAGAAACAGGTCTAGTACCAGGAACTAGATCTATAGAAAAATCCACCTCTCTCTCTGGCGGCAAATCTGAAATATCCTCAGGAAACACTTCCAAAAATTCACACACCACAGGAAACACATCAAGTGAAACTTGACTATCCAGAGTCAAAGATGCAAACAATCCAAACAACTGAGCTTCCTCTGCCAAAAGTCTCTTCAACTCTTTGGTAGATAAGAAACTCGAGTCTTCGTCTTCCTCAAGAAAAGGAAACCTTACCAGCTTATGATAACAATCAATATAAACCCTATTGAATTGCAACCAATTCATTCCCAGAACCACATCTAAACCCTCCAACAGTAAACACACCAAATCCATCTCAAAGTCTTTACCATAAATGGTCAAAGGACAACTTAGACAAACCAAAGAAGTAGTTACTGACCCCATTGCTGGAGTATCAATAACCATCTCACCACCCATCAAAGACAACACAAGATTCAAACGCTTCGCGCACTCAGACAAAATAAACGAATGAGTCACTCCAGTATCAATAATAGCAACTAAAGGTGTACTATTAATAAAATAAGTACCTCTGATCAGACGATCTGCACTTGAAGTCCGAGTTCCTGTTAAAGAAAACATTTTCCCACTAGCTGGAGCCTGCTTCGGTTTCTGACACTTTGTACTAATATGACCAGGTTCACCACAGTTGAAACACTTAACCACATTCTTCTTGGCATAATCAGCTGCAACATGTCCTACACCTCCACAATTAGAACACTTCCTCAAATCTTTCTTACATTCGGACTGACGATGTCCCACGTCACCACATCTAAAACATCTCAGAGGACCATACATACCTCCTCCACCTGACCTTCGATCAAAAGTACCCCTTTGTTTACCCTTATCAGCTGGTGTTACATACAGACCACCACGGAATTGTTGCTTCCCTTTCCTCTCGCTCACACTCTTGTAATGAGTAGAACGAGCCTTACTGTCCTCTTCGTAAATCCTACAATAGTCTACCAAATCAGAAAACCTCTGAATCCTTTGATAACCAATCGCCTGCTTTATCTCAGGACGCAATCCATTCTCATACTTCACACACTTAGAAAATTCCGCAGTCGCTTCAGCATAATGAGGATAAAACTGCACAAGTTCCACAAACTTAGCAGTATAATCAACAACAGAAATATTACCTTGTTTCAGTTCCAAGAAATTGATTTCCTTCTTTCCTCTTACATCTTCAGGAAAATACCTCCTCAGGAACTCCATGCTAAACACAGCCCAAGTAATCTCCTCCTCTGCAGCTTCCAACACATGGCGAGTACTAACCCACCAATCATCAGCTTCTTCCAATAACATGTGAGTACCCAGTCTCACCTTCTGATCTTCAGCACAATCCATTACTCAGAAAATCCTTTCAATCTCTTTCAGCTATATCTGAGCACCATCAGGATCATATCTTCCTTTGAAGACAGGCGGTTTGTTCTTCCTGAACTCATCATTACCTGCAGCATGAGGTGCACCCTGCACAGCACGAGCCATAGCTTGCATAGCCGCAGCCAAAGCAGCATCATTCCTACCAGCCATATTCTGTTCATTTCCAATAACAGAAACTATGGTTAAACAAACAACTCATCCAACCACAAAGACCCACTAGGACTGACACAACTGACACGGACTGGCTCTGATACCACTTAATGTAACACCCCCAATCTATACCCCCAAATACTAAAGCAGTAAAAGAAAATTCAAAATTTCATCAGAGTACATTTAAATTATCATGGCATAGGCGGGGGAATCACATTATATTGAAACAAATCATACAACACCTGCTCATAAAGATATGCAACAGTGGGGTAGCAATCAACAGAGGAACTCAGTTCCTTACACCCACATTTCAGATTTTAGAATAAAAGCGGAAAATCTAAAACTGAATATCATATATATATATATATATATATATATATATATATATATATATAGATATATATATATATATATATATATATCATGAAAAGTTTGTCATACATCGAGCTATACATGCACAAGCCAAAAGATATGTATACATAATACACAAATATCATAAACGGCCTCCCTAACTACCCGGTGTCACATATCAGAGCCGACCGACAAAAGAATGAAGACGCAAAGCTTCACAAAAATACCTCCAGCAACTCTAATCTGCAATGCCTCATAGAGCATTATAAAACAGCAGAAGGGTGAGAAAAACAATCATAATACAGTTGCATATAATTATATATTAACACAGAAATGCACATATAGATTTCTCACCACAAACGTACACCAGAATCCAAATACCACACAACATCATACATATTCCATTTACCTAACAACAATGCATATTAATCGTACACAATGCAATTATCACCAAGAATATCAATTCATCAATTCCACACACACGTTTAATCCATTCACAATTCTCACACATAGTCAATCATATTTATGATTTATGCAAATGCACAGAGACCGACACAACGACTCTATGCACATGCCATGCGGTACCGACTCCCAATATTTCTCATCACTAGTTCACTCAGGAACTATTGGAACCATCACTCATTACTTAGTGTAACTCCCCGTCGGGCATACGATGTTCCCCGTCGCTTTCGGTACTCTTTGTATAAGGCTCACAATGTTTATGGATCGCTTTCGGTCCTCTTTGTATAAGGCGCACGATCCGATCGCTCACATCCCACATGGGCACACGATCGTCTATAACCATCGCTTTCGGTCCTCTTATTTTTAAGGCTATTCATACCTCTTATTTTTAAGGCTCACGATGTTATAGCAGATTCCCTCTGGAATCAAACCGTCACTCAGGACGTCACAACAATGCATATCATGATGCTTGGCATACAATGACTCATGACATTTAATATGCACACATAATTGCATTCATCCACATCAACAAAATCACACCTTGCACTTATGCCCAAAACAATGCATTTAATTGCCATACGGCCACAAATCATCTCCACACCATCTAAACACATGCATTTACATCATACAACAACACCTTGCATGATACCCATTAATTACGCACAATTATAATGACAAAAGTCGACAAACCGACACTATTCTAAATTCCCGACATAATTAAATCGGCTAAAAATTTCCAAATCATCATAATAAGAAAGTACAGCTCAATAGCTACACAACGATACCAAGAATGTAAAAATCGGATAAACGGGACCCAGGTTACGAAAGAAAAACGAAAACGATATTTTGAAAAGTCTCATTTTACCATTCTCCTGGCCATACGCGTATTGCCCTGAGCCATACGCGTATTGCCCAAATTCCTCGCTATGCCATACGCGTATTGCCCAAGTTCATACGCGTATGGGCAGAGACCATTTCTCCCCAAAATTCCCATTTTAATTCCAGTACGCGTAGTACAACCCATCATATGCGTATTACCCTGAAGTGTTACGCGTATCATACGCAAATGGGCAGATGGCCGAGTAAAATGACATTCCATACGCGTATTGGCTCAAAACTCGCCCGTGTTACGCGTATTGTCAAGGTCCATACGCGTATGAACATGCCCCATACGCGTATCACCTGGAAAAACCAGAAAAATTTTGCAGAACAAAGTTCTGCGTTTTCTCAGTCCAAAATCTTCGAATTTTCACCTACATCCAGAAAATTACCAATACAATGCATAACAACATGTATCTATCATGTACCAACAATAATGAACACTAAAAACATGATTTCCAACACATTTAATCGATTTCTAATCAATTTTACAAAATATGGGTTTTACTAAATTTTTCCAATTCAATCCAATAACAACCACAAACACACATACATAATCATATACAAGCATACAATAATTGAGTTTCGCACCCTTACCCGATTAAATCGATTCTAGAAGTTGATTTCTTGAATTTCCAAGTTTTTCTCACTTTTCTTCTCTTCTCCTCTTTTCTCCCCTTTTTCCTTCTTCTCTTTTTCTTTCTCTCTATTTTTCTCTCTTTCTATTTTCTATTCTTTCTAACTTAAGAAAATATCATGAAATGACCAAAATACCCCCACACTCAAATATCTCGCAAACGTTCCCAAAACCCGATAAAATATCACAACATTGAAAAATAACATATTTTCAGATAAAAGTCGAAAATAAAATAAAATAAAAATAAAATAATCAAAACGACTCGATTAAATAAACTCACACAAAACTGGGGCGTTACACTCAAGGGATGCAATTCACGGAGAAGAGATCATCTCTGGGGAGTAGAGTTTCTTGACAAGTGCTTTTAAGAAGCCTGTGGGTCCCCAAACCCCGATAAGTTCAAGACAGGCTATTCACAGAGAATAGATCAAGCCAGGAAAATTCGAGAATTTGGAAGAAACTCAAGAGATGTCATTCACGGAGAAAAGATCATCTCTGGGGAGTATAGTTTCTTTAACAACTTCTACGAGTGACAGTCTGAGAAAGGGTTCAAAAAGAATCTGCCTTTCACATCTCCATATTGTTTAACCCCAAGAGGAGGGAAGATTGTCCTGGTAATCCTATGGGGATCTTGTTTTGACTATTTAAGAGTGATCAACGGGCTTAATGCTAGACGTAGTTGCCGGGGAAACTCTAAATATCTATACTATTATTACACAGTTGATATGAGTTTATGAAAGAAGACTTACAGTGAAACAGCCCCACAATACATTTATATGTATATGAAAGCGGTAAATGAAAGTGGATAAACACTTACTCGGTTGTAGAGCTTCCATGCTGTTTGTTAGTTGTTCAATAAAGAAAGATTGAAAACAACCGTATATTTCAAAATCAAAGGAGAAAGTGCTTTGAAAAAGAAAGATTTGGGGCTTACAGCTCAAGGAGAGGCCCAGGATTTATCAGTGATCGCACTGTTGAATTTGTACAGAGGGACTTATACAAGTGACTGAGGCCAAAAAAAATGTTTTCTGTACAAAGGGATGGGTCTTACACTCTCTCAAGAGGCCCAAAAGGTTTAAAGAAAAAGAGTGGGGCTTATAACACGAGGGTAGGCCCAGATGATTTTTCGTTTGAAATGGAGATCGCGCTGAGATTTTCTTTTAACGTAAATGGGCTTATACAATATCTGAGGCCCAAAGTTGTTTTGGTTAAAAGGGGATTGGGTCTTACACTCTATTAGAGGCCCAAAAAGTTTTGAATGGGTCTTATAGCTCGAGGAGAGGCCCAGTTGATTTTTTTAAAAGGCGACGATTGCGCCGTTTACTTGTACAGAGGGACTTATACAATAAGTGAGGCCCAAAATGGTTTGTACAAGGGGGTTTGGGTCTTACACTCTAATAAGAGGCCCAAAAAGTTTTGAATGGGTCTTATAGCTCGAGGAGAGGCCCAAGGTTTGTTTTTCAACGGATGATGATCGCGTCGAACTTTTTGAAATACAACGGGACTTATACCATAAGTGAGGCCCAAAATAGGTCGTATTTACAAAGGGTTGGGTCTTACACTCTATTAGAGGCCCAAAGTGTTTTGAAAATGATTTATGAGGGTTGAATTAATCAAAAACCCTAATTTGTTTTCAAAATGCGTTTTAATTGAATAAAATATTCAATTAAAATGATCAAAATTGTTTAACATGTGGAAAACAAATTGTGATCTTGGATTAATGCTTCATAAATCAAGTTTTGCCCTACAAAATGATTAGAAATCATTAACATTTACAAAATCAAGAGGAAAAAATATTTTAAATGTCAAAAACAATTAAAATATTAATTCTTTGCAAAAATATCAATTATATGAAATAAATAATATTTTTGGGATTTTTTGATAAAATAAAATATTTTAACATTTTTGTGAATTATTAAAAAAAATCAACTCAAAATCATTAAAACTCAGAGAGAAATTAATTTTTGGATCAATTAAATAAAATCACAAAATTCAAATATTTGAATTTGTGAAAATGGCGCCAAGAACATGGGCCAAGAACACGCGCATTTTCTGCCTTGGCCAGATTTGCGTTTTCTATCCAATCTCACTGAATACTTGATTATATCATGCAATCCACATATCAATCTGCTCGTTTTCACCTCACGATCATGTTTATGACAATTAATTTCATTTAAATTAAGCATAAAATAAGAAATCACGATAAATCCTCAAGAACCCTAAATTGTGCATGAAGGCTGGGATTTTTGATACACGATTCAAACAAAGCAACTACTTGAGGGGAAACTGTTGGCTCTTGGATTGGCTAGAATTTTGGTAAAACAAAGTTGTTCAATGTTGATGTCACATGGGTGATGTCTTAACATTGAGTCTTAACATTGGTTTATGTTAAGTATTTATCTTGTTGAAGTTGTGAAGTCTGATGTTACATGCGATGTTATGACATCAGATATGCAGATCAGTAAACCATCAGGTCTGAGATGTTTTTAGGGTTAAGCGTTTTAGCTGAATTTGGAAGAGCTGGCAGAGTAATTGGATGCGAATATCTTGGAGGAGATATTTTCTGTTACAAACAGATTTGATGCAGATTTGTAGGAGTGTTTAAAGGCTGAAGATTTAAGAAGATTTTGAGAGAGAAAATCTGTCGAAGATTCAGTTTTAAATAACAAATCAGGTCAGATATTGTAGCAGGTCCAAGACCAGATCAAATAGCTATATAAAGCGCATCAATCCTGAAGGAAAAGTAACGAAGAAAGAGAGCTAAAGACTGAGAGTCATTTGAGTCTTCGTGTTTGTATTGTAAACCATTCTAGTGTGAATTGGTGTTGTTGTTTTGAGTTGTTCTTGATCAAAGCTGTGAAGCAGAATCAAGTTGTGTTTTTCAAAGTGTGTGATCTTTGAATTATATCACTGAGGTGATTTAGGGATTGAGTAGTGTTCTCATACTTAAGTGGACTCTTAGGTAGAAGGTTCATTAAGTAGTGATTAAGTTTAGAAGATGTCAACTGGGTTGTTGAGTTTATAAATTTGATACTACTGATAGTGAAATTCATCCCTGGCTTGGTAGCCCCCAGACGTAGGTAGTTAGACCGAACTGGGTGAATAATTCGTTGTGCCTTTTCTGGTGTTTTACATTGTCCATTGTAGAGTGTGTTGTTGTGACATCACACGTAACATCACATATCTGGTACCAGAATTTCAATTGGTATCAGAGCAGGCATCCTGCTCTGAATCTGGGTGAGATCTAGGGCTGATACTTTCTGGTAAAGATGGACAAGGAAGTTGGTGGATTTGTAAATAGACCCCTTATTTTGGATGGCTCTAATTATGATTATTGGAAACCAAGGATGATTACCTTTTTGAAATCCTTGGACAACAGGGCTTGGAAAGCTATCATAAAAGAATGGAAAGCACCTGTTGTTATTGAGAAAGATGATGCTGGGAAAGAAAAAGAAGGCAGCTCAAAACTGAAACCTGAAGAAGAATGGACCAAGGAAGAAGATGAGCTTGCCCTTGGAAATTCCAAAGCTTTAAATGCTATTTTCAATGGAGTGGATAAGAATATATTCAGGTTGATCAATACTTGTGAAGTTGCTAAGGAAGCTTGGGACATCTTGAAGACTACTCATGAAGGAACTTCAAAGGTTAAGATGTCAAGACTTCAACTTCTGACATCAAAATTTGAAAGTCTAAAGATGAAGGAAGATGAAACTATTCATGACTTTCATATGAGTATTCTTGAGTTGTCTAATGCCTCTAGTGCTCTTGGAGAAAAGATGACTGAAGAAAAGCTGGTGAGGAAAATCCTTAGATCCCTTCCCAAGAGGTATAAGATGAAGGTGAATGCAATTGAAGAAGCTCAAGACATCAGCAAAATGAGGGTTGATGAGCTTATTGGATCTCTTCAAACATTTGAGCTAGGGTTAAGTGAAGAAGAACCTGAGAAGAAGTCCAAGAGTATAGCTTTGGTTTCCAGTTCTGAAGAAGCCAAGAAAGGGAAAGAGGATGATTCTCAGGAGGAGCTGTCTCAGGCTATTGCCTTGTTGGGAAAACAGTTTAACAAAGTTATGAAGAGGATAAATAGGAGTTATAATCCCAATGTCAAGAACATTACCTCTGACATCAACAGATCAGGAGAACAAGGGAAGAAGTCTAAAGATGAAGAAAAATCCAGTAATGACAAAGGGATACAATGCTTTGAGTGTGAAGGGTATGGACATGTCAAGAAGGAATGTCCTACTTTTCTAAAGAAGCAGAAAGGGTTATCAGCTTCTTAGTCTGACAGTGAGAGTGAATCTGAAGAAAATTCAGCTAAACTTGTTAGAGCTATGGTTGGGGTTTATGAGTCAGATAATGATTCTTGTGATGATGAGGTTACTTATGATGAACTTGCTGTCACTTATAAAGATCTTTTCATAAGAAGTGAACAAGTGTGTCTTGAAGGAGAAGAGCTGAAGAAAACCATAGTACAGTTAAAAGCTAAAAAGACTGAACTTGAAGCTGAAGTCAATATGCTTAACTATAAACTGGACTCTATGACCAAAACTATCAGAATGTTGAACAATGGTACTGATGCGTTAGACAACATTCTTAGTATTGGGATGATGGCTACAGACAAACATGGTTTGGGATTCACCAGTGATGCAGGTTCTATTGATGTTATCACCTCTAAACCAGTGATGTTAAAACATATGTTAATACATCATGACAGAACTCCATCTAAGAAGAAATACAGACACTGGAGATGTCACCATTGTGGATGCTTTGGACACATTAAGGCTTATTGTTATAAGCTACATGGATATCCACAGAAGGCTCATCAGGTTGTTCCCAAACAGAACTATTATAAAGGAAGGCATGTTACCAAGCCTAAGAAGCAATGGGTTCCTAAAGTTAAGGTTACCAGCTTGATAGCTCACACTTCTTTAAGGGTTTCTACCAAAGAAGATTGGTACTTTGACAGTGGGTGTTCAAGGCACATGACTGGAGTAAAGAATCTGTTGGTAGATGTGAAGCTTCATTCTTCAGGCTATGTTACATTTGGTGACGGGGTCAAAGGAGAGATCAAGGGGATTGGTAAACTAAACTGTGTTGGTGCTCCCAGACTGGAATATGTTCTTCTTGTTAAAGGACTGACAACAAATTTGATTAGCATTAGTCAACTTTGTGATCAAGGATTCAAAGTAGACTTTACAAAGTCTGAATGCATTGTCAAAGATGATAAAGGAGAAGTCATTATGAAGGGAGCCAGGTCTAAGGACAATTATTATCTTTGGGTGCCACAAGACTCAAATTCTTCCACTTTTGTTTTTGCTAAAGAAGATGATGTCAAAATCTGGCATCAGAAGTTGGGACATCTTCACTTGAAGGGAATGAAGAGAATCATCTCCTCAGAAGCAGTCAGAGGAATTCCCAAACTTAATATTGAGGAAGGAAAAGTGTGTGGAGACTGTCAAAAAGGGAAGCAGACAAAGATGTCTCATCCGAAGCTTCAACATGACACCACCTCCAAGGTCTTGGAACTACTTCATATGGACTTGATGGGACCTATGCAGGTAGAAAGTCTGGGTGGAAAGAAATATGCATATGTAGTTGTGGATGACTATTCGAGGTACACCTGGGTGAGCATCATCAAAGATAAATCAGAGGTGTTTGATGTTTTTAAAGATCTTTGTCAAAGACTCCAAAGGAAAAAGGAGAGTAATGTTATCAGGATAAGGAGTGACCATGGAAGAGAGTTTGAGAATAGCAAGTTTGAAGAATTTTGCTCTGCTGAAGGTATAAGTCATGAGTTTTCATCTCCTATTACTCCTCAGCAAAATTGAGTAGTTGAGAGGAAGAACAGAACTATCCAAGAGTCTGCTAGAGCTATGATCCATGCCAAAAAACTTCCCTATCATTTCTGGGCTGAAGCCATGAATACTGCCTGCTACATTCACAACAGGGTTACCCTGAGAAGAGGCACTTCATCCACTCTGTATGAACTATGGAAGGGAAGAAAACCTAATGTTAAATACTTTCATGTTTTTGGAAGTAGATGCTATATTTTGGCTGATAGAGAACAGAGAAGAAAATTGGATTCCAAAAGTGATGAAGGAATATTTTTGGGATACTCAACCAACAGCAGAGCATATAGGGTTTTCAACTCTAGAACCAAGGTGATGATGGAGTCCATCAATATGGTGATTGATGACAATGATAAGAAAGAAGATGATGATGTCCTAGATGATGTTGGAACATCAGTTGGTGAAGTTGCACCAGAAGCTGAAGACAGAAGTCCAACTCCTAGTGTTGCTGCTGCTGAGCCTGAAACTGAGCAACCTCATAAAGATCCCTCTATCAGAGTGCAGAAGGACCACCCAAAGGAACTTATTATAGGTGATCCAAATTTTGGAGTGAGGACTAGGTCAAGAGATGTTATAGCAAGTTCATGTTTTGTCTCCAAAATTGAACCAAAGAATGTTAAGGAAGCATTGATTGATGAGTTTTGGATAAATGCAATGCATGAAGAGCTGGAGCAATTGAAGAGGAATGAAGTATGGGAGCTTGTACCTAGGGTTGATGGAGTTAATGTGATTGGCACCAAGTGGATCTACAAGAATAAATCTGATGAACAAGGAGTGGTCACCAGAAACAAGGCCAGATTAGTTGCTCAGGGATACACTCAGGTTGAAGGAATTGATTATGATGAAACCTTTGCTCCTGTGGCAAGACTGGAATCTATCAGATTGCTCTTAGGTGTGGCTTGTAATTTCAAATTCAAGCTTTTTCAAATGGATGTTAAAAGTGCCTTCTTGAATGGTTACTTAAATGAAGAGGTGTATGTTGATCAACCAAAAGGATTTATTGATCCAACATTTCCGGACCATGTGTACAAACTAAGGAAAGCTCTATATGGTTTGAAGCAAGCACCAAGAGCTTGGTATGAAAGACTTACTGAATTCCTGGTTATGAATGGCTACAGAAAAGGAGGGATTGACAAGACTTTGTTTGTTAAAGAGGAAGGAGGAAAACTAATGATAGCTCAAATCTATGTAGATGACATAGTATTTGGAGGGATGTCAGATGCAATGGTGAAACATTTTGTGGAACAGATGCAGTCTGAATTTGAAATGAGTCTTGTTGGTGAGTTAAACTATTTTCTTGGTCTACAAGTTAGACAAATGGAGGACTCCATATTCATTTCTCAGAGCAAGTATGCAAAGAACATAGTGAAGAAGTTTGGTCTAGAGAATGCTAATCACAAGAGGACTCCTGCTCCTACTCATCTAAAATTATCCAAGGATGAACATGGAGTTAGTGTGGATCAAAGTTTATATAGAAGCATGATTGGGAGTCTATAGTATCTCACAGCTAGCATACCTGACATCTCTTTTGTTGTTGGAGTTTGTGCCAGATACCAATCTGAGCCTAAGGTTAGTCACTTGAATCAAGTAAAGAGGATCCTGAAATATGTTAATGGCACTAGTGACTATGGGATGCTGTATAGTCATGGATCTGGGACTGAGTTAAGGGGATATTGTGATGCTAACTGGGCTGGGAGTGCTGATGATAGGAAAAGCACTTCAGGGGGCTGTTTCTTCTTTGGGAATAATCTGATATCATGGTTTAGTAAAAAGCAGAACTGTGTGTCTCTTTCTACTGCTGAAGCTGAGTACATAGCAGCTGGGAGTAGTTATTCTCAACTTGTTTGGATGAAGCAGATGTTAACAGAATACAATGTCAAGCAAGATGTCATGACATTGTACTGCGATAATTTGAGTGCTATCAATATATCTAAGAATCCTATTCAGCATAGCAGAACTAAGCATATTGATATAAGGCATCATTTTATAAGAGATTTGGTTGAAGACAAAGTAGTTACTTTGGAACATGTTGCTACAGATAAACAATTAGCTGATATCTTTACTAAAGCCTTAGATGCAAACCAATTTGAAAGCTTGAGAAGTAAATTAGGAATTTGCATTTATGAAGATTAAATGTGCTAGAGAGTGTATTAAGCAGTTGTAGTTTTTATTAGAAATTGATTTTTTTCAACTGCACAAGGCATACAGGTTTGAAGTACATCATTAGTTACAGATTATCCCAACCCACTGCATCTAGAAAAGCTTTCCAGTCTTCATCCCAATCATCGTCAGTAGCTTGGTGTTGCACAGGAAGCTTCTTGCTTGATTTCATGGTTGTTTCTGAGGTTCTGCCTGACTTTGTGGTTCCTGAAGTAGTTTCAGCTGCAGTCATTGTCTTGCTCCCCTTCTGAGGTGGATCTGAAGCCGTGTTCTTCCGCTTGAGTTTCATCTTTGGTGTTTGACTGGCTCATTCTTGGTTGCTGTGTGGTGCTGCTAGGAGGAAGAAAGGCTTGTTTTTATAATGCAAACAAGTAGCATAATTTGTATCGACTAAACAGTCAATGTGTTGGAACTTGTGTTTTTGGGAAGCATGGTGTTTGACCATGTCTTTATTTATGTAAGAACATTGTCCAATTATGGCTAAAAAGGGGGAGAGTTAGCCTAGGTGTGTAGAGTGTATCCTATCTAAGATCTGGTGTGGTGCAGATGTTGAGGGGGAGTGTGCATGTTGAACAGCTGGTTATGCTGGTTCTGGTTTTGAGGGGGAGTTTTTAACTTTTCAAAATTTTTATTCGCTCCTGAAGTCTCTGATGTTGCAGAGATTGTTTTAGCCAAAATTATCCAAAGGGGAGATTGTTGGCTCTTGGATTGGCTAGAATTTTGGTAAAACAAAGTTGTTCAATGTTGATGTCACATGGGTGATGTCTTAACATTGAGTCTTAACATTGGTTTATGTTAAGTATTTATCTTGTTGAAGTTGTGAAGTCTGATGTCACATTCGATGTCATGACATCAGATATGCAGATCAGTAAAACATCAGGTCTGAGATGTTTTTAGGGTTAAGCGTTTTAGCTGAATTTGGAAGAGCTGGCAGAGTAATTGGATGCGAATATATTGGAGGAGATATTTTCTGTTACAAACAGATTTGATGCAGATTTGTAGGAGTGTTTAAAGGATGAAGATTTAAGAAGATTTTGAGAGAGAAAATCTGTCGAAGATTCAATTTTAAATAACAAATCAGGTCAGATATTGTAGCAGGTCCAAGACTAGATCAAATAGCTATATAAAGCGCATCAATCCTGAAGGAAAAGTAACGAAGAAAGAGAGCTAAAGACTGAGAGTCGTTTGAGTCTTCGTGTTTGTATTGTAAACCATTCTAGTGTGAATTGGTGTTATTTTGAGTTATTCTTGATCAAAGCTGTGAAGCAGAATCAAGTTGTGTTTTTCAAAGTGTGTGATCTTTGAATTATATCACTGAGGTGATTTAGGGATTGAGTAGTGTTCTCATACTTAAGTGGACTCTTAGGTGGAAGGTTCATTAAGTAGTGATTAAGTTTAGAAGATGTCAACTGGGTTGTTGAGTCTGTAAATTTGATACTACTGATAGTGAAATTCATCCCTGGCTTGGTAGCCCCCAGACGTAGGTAGTTAGACCGAACTGGGTGAACAATTCGTTGTGCCTTTTCTGGTGTTTTACATTGTCCATTGCAGAGTGTGTTGTTGTGACATCACACGTAACATCACATATCTGGTACCAGAATTTCAGAAACATTCCATGTATGATTATGAACATTTGGCAAAAGTATTGTGCGAGGAAATATGCATAGATTGAGAAATGACCAAGTTTAGGCTTACCTCTAGGTCGTGACAGCAAGTTCAAAGTGATTTCTGAGTTGGAGGTGTTACAGATGAATTGTGACGATCTGAACAGCTTCCCTACACCTTATGGAGTGTGTTTGAATGCTTGGACTTGATGGAAATTAGCTGGATCACTTCATGGCATCTCAACTGCAACTTGGTTAAAACCTTGAGCAATTGACTGGTGATTCTGAGAAATCAGTGTTCCAGATGTTGTTTAAGTGTTTGATCAGCTCACATATGATGTATGTGAGGTGTGTACGTGTGATTGGTTTGAGTGGAATTGCTCTCTAATGAAAAACCCGATAGTGACTTGCTAAGAAAGGCATTTTTTAGAGTGAAAAGTGGATTTTGAGAAAGGCAAGTGTTGTAGGCCTTTGGTGTACTTAAACTGATCACAATTGAGCTCTATTTATAGTATAGCAAGTTTGTTTTACAAGGAATAGTGAATGGCAACTGCTGAGTAGGGTTGGCCAATGTTGGCAAATGAAAATCCAAGTCTCCTCTAGCCATTGACTAGAGGTTAGGACACAGGCTGCTGGTCCCCTTGGTCTTGGATAAGTCTTGACTGAATTCAGTTGCTAATAGCTCAATCCATGCCACCTTGGTGCTTCCATTGAATGCTCCAATCCAAAATTGGAGTCTTGTCCCTATTTTGGGCAATTCTAGGTTTAGCATGCTATTTCTTGTTCCAAGGACTTTGGAGGCTTGGCTCAGTGATTGTCCCCTTTAGATTCAATCCTCAGATGTGTCCAAAGTGATGATAAGGCTTGGAATTGGCTGATTTTGGCAAATCGAGCAAAAGTGAAAAATTCTGCCTTGCCTTGGCAGATTTCAGCAAGGCAACTTACCAATGTCATATCTCATGGCTCAAGTTGAATTTGGTGATGTTCTTGGCCATTTTGGAAGGCTCTTATATGATACAACAAATGTTTGATCATATTTGGTTTTGATACCTTTTTGATCCAAGTGAAAAATTCCCCTACATTTGAAAAAAAATAAGGCAAATTCTGACTTAGTGAAATTTTCACTAAGTGTTGGAACAAAGTGACTTTTCTTGATTTTGATCACTCCATAACTCAAAATCCATGAGGAATTTGGACATAGATCAGTATGAAGCTTTTGTAGAGGGCAATGAGATCTACAAATCAAGCTTTGGATGGGGAAAAATGGCTTTGTGGTTTAGGAGTTATGATCCTCCAAAGTTGGTACCTTTGTCACTTTATTTCATAACTTAGAAAATTTTCTAAGTTTTTATGGTTACCCCTTTTACAAGTTATCCTACTTTCTTTGATTTTTATTGATGAATGATGATTCAAATCATACATTAACATCATTTTAGGGTTAAAAATCCATTTTTGTGAAAAATCTCAAAAAGTCAAAGTTGACTTTTGTGCACAGTTGACTTTTTATCATATGAATTCTAAACTGTGCAATCCTTTATGAAATCATGTCCTTGACCTAAATCAAACTTGATGGACATGTTCCATGGGTGTTATAGGGTGTATTGAATCATGTCTTAGGGTTTGGGAGCATGTCCTGGTCAAAAGTTAAAGCTACAGTTGACTTTTCTCGTGAAACCCTACCTGTGGTTCAGATGAAATTGAAACTTGTTGCTCAAGCTTCTTGGATCAATCCATTGTTCCAAATGGATCAATATGGTATATTAGAGACCCTCAAATCATGTCTTGAGGTCTTGGTTCATGATTTGTCCCAAAAGTCAACTTAGGGGTGAATTAGGTCAAGAAACCCTAATTCCTGATTTTTGATGTATGCATCCCCTGAGGCCAAATTGACTTGATGATTGGGTTCATGAGGTTCCATGGAGTATATTAGGATATGTTTTGAATCATTGGCTCATGCCCAGATGAAAATTTCCATCTGGAGGCCCTGGTCGACCAAAACCCTAATTTGGTGACACTGACGATCTTGAGGCTTGATCCACCTAGAAGGGAGCAACCTTGTGCTTAATCCTTGATGTGGGAGTCCTCTTGATCCATTGTGGATGTTTGAGAGGTTAGACAAGTTGAAGATCATGTCATTCCTTGATTGATCCTTTGTCTAAGCACTCAGAGAGGGCTTGAAACCCTAATTTTGATTGTAGTGGATGCTCACCCATCTTTGGGGAGACTAATGAAGTATGATGGTTCATCCATATTGTGGTGATGATTTGCACAATAATGGGAAATCTTAGTGGTCAAAATTTGGGGTATGACATACAAATACACACGAATATTTCGAACAATCTCACTTACGTATCAACCACATCCTTCATATCCTGATATGTTGACCAATCAGTATCCAATGAATTCAGATAATAGACCACTTCTCTTGTAGGATTAATGGCAACCAACAACCAGTGTCCACTGTAAAATATAACAAAAGTTTAGATGGATAATTTCTACGCAAAAGAAATAAATTAAATATTAGAATAAAATTAGAATGAAAATCTTACCCGTTTCCAGTATTATACGGTAAAAGAAACAAACTTTCTGTCTTGCTGGCCATAAATCTCTCAGTTAAGTGGTCTCTTACTGAAAGTGCATTCATACCAATTGCCGGTGCATTGACAAGGGTGCAAGAGAAGAAACAGAATCTGTTTGACAATTTCGTCCCCCGCATCAATTTTTCATACAAGCACCTTAAATAAAAACATAATAAACATTAGACTACTTTCATTGAAATGTGTAAATCAATTGTTCAACTAAAAAATTATAGATTGATCGGAGTACCAGATGTATGAATGCATAACACCGATGCCTAATTCAATATGCTTGAAAATCTGCTCCATGTCCTCTCTTCCGATTATCTCGGAATGAGGAAAACCAAAAACACCTTCGTCCATCTCTATTTGAAGAATAACACCATCCATCAAATCTGACATTGCCATAAGTGTTTCTAGACACGACTGAAAGCGAGGAGGAGCTCCTTTTTCCTGCACGGTCCTAGTAGGAGCTTTTTTCTTGCTGGCCTGTTGTGAAGCTTGAGCAGGAACCTAACAATCATATAAGTTAGGTAAAGTAGAAAATCATGAAACTTTTGAATTTGGATAATAGAATAACACTTAAAATGTACCTCTCTTTTTGATTCAACATACTCATTTTGCCGCTAAACCCCTTTATTCTTAGCTGCGGGTTTTGTAGGAGTCTAACATTACCATGTAAAAAAAATGTAAGTAATGGTTCAAAATGATTTTCATAATCGTTCAGATTTGACATTTGAATACTAAGAGATTCGTAATGGTTTTCAACATACCTCATCATCTATGGAAATGAGGTCTAACGGCCATGCAACAAACGAACCTATTGCATCTCGCAGCAATGTAACCTCTGAAACCGAGTCAGGTATGGGTAGTACCGCATCCGTATCTAAAGCGATATCAACTGAAACTTTCAGATGTCCATGAGGGAGCGGTTGATGGTGAAGTAACTCTCCCACATGGTTATGCACTTTTCCCTTGTCAACCATGCGATAAGTCGGTAACGACAAATACAGCTGGCAAGATGAAATGCCTTGAAGCAATAATAAATATGTAACTGTTAATGTGTATAAAGGTCAATTAAAATAAATGTGTTAATTTAATTAAAATAAATATGTGCTAATTACCTCGGGAATTTTATTTTGACAATTGATACTAGCTTTGTCACTAGCATCTTTCAAACCGGAACCGCGTTTTTCCGCCTCATATCTCTCTTTATCCTTTTGCAATTCACGGACTTGCGCCTTTAGTTCCTCCAATGATTGCATGACTTCTCGGTTGCTGGGGTTTTTCTCTTTGGATACAAGGAAGATGGAGTCACACCAAATCCTTTACCTCTCACCCGGCCGGAATACTTAGGAACATTTAGTACTCGATTAAGAATGCTCCTGCAATCCTCCTCGCCTGTGGTTAAGGATTTAGATAGAGTCTTCTGAAATTCATTGACATATCGAAAATTATTAGTGGGGATTACAAATTAATTATATTTTAATAAAATTTTGATTAACTTAAAGACATAATGTTATACTTACACATTCGTCATAAACATGCTGAACATCTTCCCTAACAACTCCATCCTTACCCACACGAGCTTCCTTCCACAAAACATGTACCGGAAGTGATGATTCTTCACTTTTCGTCTCTTCTAACTACACATTTAGTTAAATAATAAATTCATCAAGTATAACACAATAATACAATTAATAAAATCATAGCATTAATATATACTTACCAATTTTTGCTGTAACCGTGCATATCCCAAACACCCTTTTCTGTATGGATACGCGGGTTTTGATGCTCATTGCCGATTAATGGCACTCAAATCCTGGATAAACAAGTTTAAGTCATATCAGAACAAACTAATGCAACAAGTATATAATACAATTAATAGACATGACAAGATAACATTACATTGAATTTTTCAGTTTTCCGTTTGGCTACAAACGTGCTCCATTCTTCGGGTTCAATCACGTCCGCATACAACTGTGCAAGTTCTGCTTCAACAAAATTTTTATCCGCATCCCTAAGATATTTGTTTGATAATAAGGTTCGGAACCCTCTGTGTCTCTTTCCGGCCAATTGAAGACAATATTTTTTCCGGCTTTCATCAATATTAAATGACCTCTACAAAAAAACATACACATATAAACATAAAGTGTGTTAGTATAAGTAAATTAAAGACTTATCTTATCTTATAAACATATAAACATAAAGTGTGTTAGTATAAGTAAATTAAAGTACCTGTATCTCAGTCCATATCTTATCTTTACCAGCTTTCAACTTTGGACTCCTCCAATTATCACTGATAATTGGAATATGCTGACGGACAAGTGAACCAATGTATGAAGATAACATTGAACCGTTAGGCTCAATTAGTTGGTTCTCATCACTCCAATGTACATCAAACTTGATCCCTTTTATCTCTAGCACAGATGATTGACTTCATAATAGTTATTCCACGTTTTATTTCACTTTCTACATTCGAAGGTTCATTCTGAGCTTCATTTTCATCATGTGTCCCGTGTGTGTCGTCCTGGTTACTAGCCATTTGACCTGTAAGAAAGAAAAAAACAAAAATTAAATGACAAATATAAAAATCCATAATCCATAATCCATTGAATGATATAAGCTATATATAACATGACAACTAATTAATACTACACCAGAAATATTATTGAATGATATAAGCTATATATATAACATAACAACATCAACAAATACTACACCAGAAATATCATCAACATCTAACAGCCAACAACAGCCACATCATTCCAATATACACCTTAAAAGTTCCATAGCAAACACCACCAAGGAGAACAAACCAAGTATCAGAACCATACATCATCACCAACAATAACACCAACACTACGCGTGATATCACACCCTCTCATTACATTTTTCACACGAATACCATACCATCAACAATACAAGCAGAACGACGGCAACAAATTAAACATCAACAACAGAACAACAGAACAATACCATTATATTGTCAAAGAACTCTGTACCATTATATTGTATAACATCAACAACAAGAACAATGAATCTTAATGAAGCAAGAACAACGTACCTCTTCTTCGTTTTGTCTTCTTCTTCACGAAAGCAATGGCAGCGACGACAATGAACGACGACAATGGCGAATGAACGACAACAATGGCAATGGGTTTCAGCAGAGAAGAAAGATAGCAAGAGTTTCAGCAGAAAGAAACGCGCGGTCGAAAGAAGAAAATGAATAGAAGTTTCAGAAAATGAAACGAAATGTGTTTTATATTTTAATTCATAAATGACCTTAGAGGGCGCTTTCCTTATAAAGCGCTTTCTAAAGCGGGGAGAATTTAAGACATACAGCAGCGCTTTCTAAGGTTAACCTTTAGACAGCGCTTTTCTAAAGCGCTTTCTAAAGTAATACCTATAGCAGCGCTTTTCAGAAAGCGCTTTCTAAGGTGGCTTCCATTTAGGGCATTTAACAACGCTTTTGAAAAACGCTTTCTAAAGGTTGTCTATTACAGCGTTTTTTTTAGCGAAATTTTTTAAAGACCTATAGCAGCGCTTTGTCCAAAAAGCGCTGTCTTTGTTGCGCAGTCTTTGTCCAGTTTTGGCGTAGTGCTCGTAGCCACAAAATTATCCACTGAACAAAGCCTTTGTTCAGAGACTCTTTTATGAAACAAGTATAACACAATCTTTTGAAGTTAATGTCAGCTACTCTCGAGTCTCATGATTTCTGAGCTTGAATTGACATCCATTAGTTTCAGAGGCAGGGTTAGCACGCTTCTAATTCTGAAATATGCAAAAGATAACTTTACGGTTAGACTCTCTCACAAGAGCTTGATTAGAGCCAAACCATAGCTTGTTACTGTGACAAAACTTATTTCATCAAGTAAATTGAATTCTGTAGACATGAACCAGCTAGTTAGAAATCCTAATTGTTCTTCAAATACTTTGTTATCATCAAAATCTTAGAAGATACATGGTATGAACAAAATTTGCTCAACACTTTTCTCTATTTGAAAAATGTGTTACAATCTCACTTTCATTTGAGTTTTACACCAAGACTCAAATGAAACTCAAATTCAAACTAAACTTAAACTTAGTTGCAAAACTAAATGTAAATGCAAATGAAACTAATCTTGAATGTTGAATTATATTTAACAAAAACCGTTCAATTCGATTAGGTTCTGCGGTTTGAATTTTGCAAACCGAATCAAATTGCGTTATGTTAGAACCCAAACTTCACTTAACCTGCATACAACCCAAATCCAAGCCTATTATGTCTTAGCCTTACGATTAGGCACAATTTTCTCTTCCTCACTCTTAAGATTTCAATTTCAGCATTCCCAAATCTCTCTTAGCAGTATCGCGTCGTCTTCACGGAGTACATCTCACCTCTTTTTCTCTAATCTCTACTATCTTATATTCTTTATTTTTAATCTTCTCATTTTTAATTATTGATATCTCTTTTTGTCATACCTCTTCTTATTGGATCTCTCATATCTTCGTTCTTTTGTTTTCATCTTCACTAATCTCTCCTCTCTTTGTTCTTTTTTTTCATCTTCACTAATATCTCTCTTTATTCTTTCTTTTTCATCTTCACTATCTCTTGTCTCCTCTATTTTTTTTTGGTTTCATTATAATGTTTTTAATATTGATTTTTCTATTATTTTATGTTTATTATTCCATTTTTGTCTAATATGATTTTTATATATTACATAAAATTTTGTTATCCAAATATAATAAGGTTTGTTATCTAATAATATATAAATTACTAAATACAAAGCGATGTTTCAATATTTTTTTTTTTTATAAAAGAACGAATCGAATCAAACTAGGTTGGTTTGATTTGATTTTATCTCTAAAAACAAACTGAATTAAACTAAATCACAGATTTTTTTTCTCTCTCAATTTAAATGATTTTTTTCCGTCAAAACTCACAAACACCTCTAAATAAAAGGATTGGAAAGACTATCCGCAAAGAAGTAAAACAATTTTTTTCATTAACGCGTGGATATATATAGACATGTACTATATGTTAGTATATGAATAAAATTATCAATATATTATAAAATTCAAATAAAAGAAATATCAACATAATTTTTTAATTTGTCTTTATTATTTGATTGATAAATTTTAGTCAGAATAGAAGTAAGAAATTCATGTAATTATTCAACAATAATACCATTTTTTACCTAAATAATTTCTTAAATATTTATACCCGTCGACATCTGAAAAAAATTGTAATAATGAATGCTAATTTTTATCATCAAAATACTAAAGTATTCAACCTTAGATAGAGCAAAAAGATTTTCCATTTAAAAGCAAAGAAATGAAAGTGTGCAGTGAGAGTAGGCATTTGTCTGTTTTGCCCCTGTCCCCCACTTTTAATTAACATGATGAAAAAGTTGGATTTATTATTAAGTTAGTGTTTGAGAGCAATATATTCACACTCCAAAACTTTTTGTTGCTTTGTGCTTATTGGAATGAAAGACCCTTGAGTACTCTCTCTCTAGGTTTCACTCTTCTCTGCCAAGTCTTCAAACAACAAAGAATAATCAATCTCTCTTCTTCTTCTGCTACACCAACTCTTCCACTTCCATAGGTGTGTGTATCACTCCTTTGTTTTTCCTTCTCAGTTATTCAGTCACATTCTGTACTAGCCACTGTTTTTTTAAGGGATTTTTTTTTTGGATAAAAATTTGGTGTGAATGTGGTGGATCTGTTTTATTTTTTAATGAATATATTTTTTTCCGCTTGCAATTTGATTTTTTTTTTGTTTCATTTAGTGTTATTAATTGTTACTTTATTTTTTAGTAGTGTCACTTACATTATTAACAATATGTTTTTTTTTTTTAATTTGTCTTCATGTGTTGGAGTTTCCTTATTGCAAAAAAACCCCAATTTTTCGTTATATTTTAATTTTTTTTTTAATGTTCATAACAATTTCAGAAGGGTATTTTCCATTTCTAAGTGATGTCATGTTTTTTTTTTTTAGAATCATGATTCATAAGCGTTATTTTAATTTTTTTAAATGATTTATGCATTTTTTCCTCTACAGTTTGTGCAATTTCTTTTGTTTCAGTGCTGTTTAAGTTGTTTACTATTGAATTGGTCACTATGAGATGGTAAGAAGAACTAATCTTGGAGATATAATCATTCATAGAGTCATAGATGGTCAATACTAGATTTATGCAAAATCAATTTTGACCATCAATTAATAAATGAAGATAGTCAAACAAAATTCTTGTGACATGATATTTGGCCAGATTTTAATTACCACTCGGTCACGATATTAACAATGAAATGTCAACACGCAGGACCGTCTAAATTTTTTGGAGTTTCTGTTTAGATTAGTCATAGTTCAACTATGATAAAATGGTCCTATATAGTCATGGTTTACCTATTATAAACCTGTTATGAAACCCTATTTTGCCACGATTTAACTGTTAGAAATTTGAGGTCTTGTGTTGTAGTCCATCTTACACATCATCAAAAACGATTCTGTAGACATGGAACATAACCACGTGTATTAGTGTTAGACACGTGATGCAATTCAATCTGAAGTGTTAATGCTACACAGTCTTTGCAAGACTGCTTGTATTTTTTTCATTTATTGTTATGATAGTTAGATGAAGTGTTGTCAATGTCCGTCCTATATGAAGCGTAAAAAAACTCCTTTGTTTTCATCTTTTGTTGATAATGTTGGTAGTAGTAGTACATTATTTCTTTCTGTCAATGTATTGGGTTAATAATGCTTTTGTAATGGATTCTTGTTAAGACAGTTTGTATATTTGGAATCTGATGCCTCCGCCGCCACTGCTGGTTCCTGAAGAGGAAGGGCAGATCAACACCTCAACGGTAGCATCTGCATCTCCACGATCCTTGGACTGTTTCTCCCAAACTGGGGCTGGATTGAAAGAACGCAATTACCTTAGATTGTCTGATTGCTCATCGGCTGACAGTTCTGGCGTCCCAACCTTGTCTGATGAGGAAAAGGTGAACCTGAATTTGAAAGCTACAGAGTTAAGGCTCGGCCTTCCTGGATCCCAGTCGCCTGAAAGGGATCTGGATCTTTTTTCTTTGAGCTCAACTAAGCTTGATGAGAAACCGCTGTTCCCTTTGCTTCCCACCAAAGATGGAATTTGCTCATTGTCCCAGAAGAACGTGGTTTCGGGAAACAAAAGAGGTTTCGCCGACACAATGGATGTGTTCCCTGAGGTGAAAAGTTTAAGTATTTGTTTTCCCAAGGTTAAAGGGATGTTCATTCATACTGTTTCCGAGACTGATTCTTGAGAATTTGTAATGCAGGCGAAATATAATAGTAATGCGCGTGTGAACATATTGCTATCGCCTAGATCCTCTACAGCTCAACCTACTACAGTTAAAGATATATCAAACAAAGTGTTACAAGAGAGCTCTTGTGCAGCAAATGTAACCGGTGCTCCTGTCAATGGCAGTGCACCGGCTTCTAAGTAAGCAGAAAATGCTAGATTGCTTTTATTGACATTCAAAGATACCTTAAATTTAAAGCTTTAAAGTACTAGAAATAAAGCTAAAGTTGTTTGGTTTATGGTTTGTTTGATGGAATGATAGAATTTAAGTTAAATATTTGAAAAGTGATTGTTCAACGTATATGTTGTAATAATGCTAATTACTTCCTTTCTACGACAGAGCACAAGTTGTCGGTTGGCCTCCTATTAGATCATTTAGGAAAAACTCATTGGCTACCACTTCTAAGAACAACGATGAAGTGGACGGCAAACCAGGTCCAGCTGCACTCTTTGTGAAGGTTAGCATGGACGGTGCTCCTTATCTTAGGAAGGTAGACTTAAGAAACTATACAACGTACCAGGAACTGTCTTCCGACCTTGAGAAGATGTTCAGCTGTTTTACCTTAGGTGATCTTTTACAACTTTAATTTACTTTTAACAAATTATTTCCTGCCAATGAATGTTAAAATGAATTTTGTGATCACTATTTTTTTACTACACTTGGTGTATGTATCATACGTCATCAGGTCAATGCGGTTCTCATGGAGCTCCAGGAAGAGAAATGTTGAGCGAGAGCAAGTTGAAGGACTTCCTGCATGGTTCTGAATATGTTGTCACTTATGAAGATAAAGACGGTGACTGGATGCTTGTTGGAGATGTACCGTGGGAGTAAGTTTTAAAACCTAACGACCTTATAAATGAATTGAATCTTTAACACTCTTCGCCGCACTCTAATTTGCATACTGTTCTTAAACCATCATTTTTCTTTTGTCTGCAGCATGTTCACCGACACATGCAAAAGGCTGAAAATCATGAAGGGTTCTGACGCAATTGGCTTAGGTATGTAATGTAGGCGATAATTTCTTACAATTAGAATACTTTTTACTCCTAACGGTCATATGAATTGATCGACTGAACCTTCTGCTTTGTACGATAGTAGCAACAAAGGGCTAGTACCCAGTGGTAGATTATGACCACGACAGCAATGCATTACTTTGAGTTTCTTGTTTCCTTGTAACAGAAGAAAACCATTATTGATAATGAAAGTTTGCTTAGGTAGTTTTTCTTCTTTTTGTAGCTCCAAGGGCTATGGAAAAATCCAAGAGCAGGAGCTAGATAGATGGCATTATTGGGACTGATGACAATGTTTTTGTCTAGTAAAGTGAAGTTTTACTGAGAAGGGTGTGTGGACAGAAAACCATGGTATAAAGAACTGAAAATCCATGGGTTTTGTTGGTTTTAGATGTTATTATGTTTTGAAGTCCCTAGTAGTGTCTTAATATTTGTGTTACATTTGTTGTTTCTTTCATTTTATGTACCTTATGAAGCTAGCTTCAGTATTAGTAGTTTGGGAGGCGTGTAATATTTATAGGAACCTAATGTTTGGATGAATGTTTGTTGCAATTAAGTACATCGTTCATGTGATTTGGTACCACTTTACTATCTTATTAACTTGTGCAACAAATCATTTTACTCATTTGGATAAAGGGTATGATTGTTTTATCTTTAAAAAAACTAGTGGGATACCCATGCGGACGCACCGGTCCCGCTGCGGACCTTTGAAATTGGACCAATATATTTTGACAGTGAAAAATTTAAATTCACAATTTTTAAAGGATTGTGTTTATAAAAAAAAGTAATATCAAATATTGATAAGTCACAAAAGAATAGTGAACTGGGGAATTGTCACCAGTTAGATTATGAAATTCAAATAATAAATAAAAAATATTTAAATTTAATTTAAAAAAAAAACATAAAGTAGTAATAGATAAAAATATAAGTGAATCAAAGATAAATATTTAAATGAAAGACATATTTTCAAAATAAAAAAAATTGTATCAAATTTTTAATTTTTAAAAGAAAGACATGAATAATATATATTTCAATTATTCATATATTATCTTTAAAAAAATGGTATGTAAAATTAAAAATAATGTCAAAAAAACAAGATTAGATATCAATGCGTTTACACCGATTTTGCCCTGGTCGTCACTGCGTTTACACAGTACTCGTGTACTACCCGCGTGTTCACAATAAAGTTTTGGCCTGGCTACCCGTGCATTCACACAGTACTGTGTGTTACCCGTGAGTTCACACGGTACTGATATGTTATCCGTGCATTTGGTATGGTTACCCGTGCGTCCACACGTTATTGGTTATGCGAATGTTATAGTATTCATTTCGGAAAAGTAGGCAAAAATTCGAGAAAAAATATATAATTTTAAACTATAAAATTTGGTAAAAAGTTGTATATTACAAAAATTTTAGAATAGAAACTATAGTATTCAAATATAAAAATCTATAGTAAAATTATGAAAATTAAGAAAGTTATACTTGAAAGAAAGTAGGAAGTAGAAATCTGCACAGTAGAAACACTTATACTTGAAAGTTCAAACACAACAAAAATCAATTCTAAATTCTGATTAAGGCCAAAAGTAACAACTTAAATATATTGTTTGTCACACATGCTTAATCTAAACATCCTTTAGAAAAATCATTCCTTTGTATAATCAGAAACAACAGAGACTCTTATAATATTCCCGTGTGTTGCAATCACCTTTGGATATAGGATTTGTGTTATTATTAATAAAAAATAAAACACAAAATATTTTAATAATTTCATAAATAAATGTGTTAATGGCTTAGATTATGAATCTAATAGCCTTGTTCCCATTTCAACTTAGAATCCCAAAAACATGAAGCTTTTTCAGATCAAGTTGGGAGATGCAATCACAACTTCGCTTGACTTGTTTTTCATCATACATACAATCATCAATTGTAGCACGAGAATGGCATTTGGATGAAAACACATAACATTTTTTCTTGCATTGTATAACTACATGGATAACAACTACTGTTATAAATTCAGAATAATTATGAAAGGCTCCATGTTAGAATTACCAGCCGAGTTATTAAATACAACAATATCTGAACCAAACTCTGAGTTAAAACTTTCCAATGAAGAATCAAGCAAAGGCTAGGGTGTTAAAGAGTTAAGTATGATAATAGAATTATCTGAACCCTTAAATCCATTTCTACGTATAGTAGCCCAGTCAATGTATCTTATATCAGGAACCGAATTTTGGGGCAGTGCCAAATGTGGGTCTTTTAAGATAACCATAGTTGAACAAAGAGGAAGAAATGCGGGTCTTTTAATTTTGAATTGTTTGATAAGAAAGGGTCCACTCATATCACCATCATACCTGATACAAAATAGGACACAAATATCATACAAAAAACACACAAGTAAACAATAAATTTAAAAAATTATTACAAGACATAAGGGAACTATAATCCAACACATTATGGGTACATGATGCTGGGATATGAACTTCCTTAACTCTCTTAATAAGGTATGAACTTCCTTAACTCCAAATAAACTATACTATTATATAAAAGCACATAAAATGACAGGAGACTTCAAATATTATTATAAAATTAAAGCAATAAGATATACAGTAATATCAGTAAAGTATACTTGTAATATGATCAGAGAATTCATAGGCTAAGTGAGCTAAACCTTTGACAGTTGCAAGTATCATATGATCACTTTTTCCAGCAAGGTCGTGAGCAACCTTATCCCACAAAACAACGCAGTCAAATTACTGTCAGTATGTGAGAACATTTCATTACATTTAGTAGGGCCTAACCACCTTTCTATTATGGTTTCCCATTACTTTCTAACTGTCACAATGTTTCACTTCATTTAACATTTAACATTTAACATTAAGGCCTGCTATCATTTAACATTTGGAATCAGTTTCATGCTTCATGCTATCACTTTCAAACAACCAGACTACAAAACTAGTATATACAATAATATTTCATTCAAGCATATTGAAGAAGAGAAATGGGATATTTGAATTAACATTTGAAAGTCACACTACATAGTAACAGAGCATTATGAAAGTGTCCCAAAAAAACGGCGCATGGTTGCTAGTACTACAAATGCGATGTAATATAAAGAAAGATGGTTTCCAAAACCCATAGCTTAATCACCAAATCTAAAACTCCTAGCCGACAGAAAGTTGCTCCAGCTATAGCCCCGTTCATCATCATCATCAGAATCAAAGATTTGGTAGTCTCCTTCATCATCATCATCTGAATCAAAGACTTGTATCCTTCTCACCCTTGTTGCGGATCTCCTTATTCTTCTTCTCTTTCTTCTTTGTCGCACAGCCGGGGCCTGTAGGACATGTTGAACAAAACAATTAAATCTGGATTGTGTAGAACATCAACAGGCAAGGCTGCTGCAACTAAAGATGACCCAATGAAATAATACGAATAAGAAAGATGCACATTAACAAAGGCCAAAAAGAACCACCCAAAATCAGATGCAGCACGTCTACCTCTTGAGGTTGTTGTACGTGGGGAGGTTGTTGGACCGGTAGAGGTTGGTGGTAGTCCGTAGGTGGTTGAAACTCCGTTGTTGGTTGGAAATTCGCAGCTGGGGGGACCTGAACAGTACCTTCTACATGGATATGCATCTGCTGATGTAAAAAAAAACGTTTAATAGAGGAAGAAAGAATAAATTAGATATGTTTCTAGTGATATAAAAAGCAAGTAGGTAATGTAGTTATTGGACCTGTCGAGGTTGTTGGTCGTGGACAGGTTGATGAACTTGTAGAGGTTGTTGCAAGCTCGCAGATGCTTCTAACTCCGGAACCGGGGGGACCCGGGCAGCCTGTTCGACATGGATGTGCATCGGATGATAACAAAATGATTAAAAGAGGAAGAAAGAATGATGCAGAGATGCGTGTAGTTATATCAAATTCAAGTAGGTAATGTAGCCGTTGTACATGATGTGGTTGTTGGAAGTGGACAGGTTGATGGACCTGCAGAGGGCGTTGCAACTCCGCAGATGCTTCGAACTCCGTCGCTGTCTGTACGTCCGAAGGTTCTGCGACCTGGAGAACGTTGTTGGATGCCATACTACGTATTCGTCCTTTAATGAAGATTGCTATGTGTTGTTGTGAATAGGAGGCAGGTTTTTATAAGTAAACTTGTGACTCTTCATGTTCTCCCTCACTTTGAAAAAGTAAATGCATTAAATGTTTTGAAACTGTAACATTGTAACATTGGGAGGTAAAAACAATAATGAGTGATGATGGTCAAGTTTAGCATTAAGTTGTAAATACATTGTTATATATGATTGGCCATTAAAGAAAAAGAGAAGGAACAATAAAAAATAAAATCGATAGAAAACAGAAGTTTAAAAGTTACCATATACATCAAACTACATGCAGACATTTATTTGAAAATAAGTTTTCCATAATATAATTGCAGCTGCTGCAGCCATAAGACAGTTGCGACATATCACGGGTGTGGTTGGCAGTGGTTGTCAGTGCGTTGCCATAGTTAGCTGCATTGGACAAGCTGCAGGTTTAAGGCATATAATAAACAAACTATTGAAGAACCAAAAAATCGTACATGACATAATTAGGTTGTGATATAGTGTAAGATGTGTACCTCTTTATAAAGCCATTCATTTCCTACATTACGTGATGGATATGTAGGTTTGACGTTGCAAGTGTCCGTAACAGACAGGGCGAAGTTACCTGAAAACCAAAAAGCAAATATTGAAACAGAAATAGAATCAAACGTCAGAAATATTAAAACCTTATTCCACAACCTTTTGCATAATTTAGGAGAATAACAGTCGGCGTGGTCGCATCATGTTCTTTCTGTTTGTACGCAAAGAACTCGTTAGCATACCTTAAGCGAATCTCTTTTTTTCTTTAGTCAGTAGCAATACTGAAATTTTCATAATATGAAAGACAAAGAGAAAACACATAGCAACCAACATATATTTATCATCTTGAGAATAAAATCTCATATCCAACATGTTACTAATTTAAACAAAGGTGAAGTTATGAAAATGAGGGAATAGTAAAGCATAATACATTGTACCGTCCAATTTTGAACTCTATTTCAAGTAAAGCCTTCACATAAAGTAATGTGTAAAACTGCAAGAGACATGAATCAAAGATAAAAGTTTTTCTAACAGTCTTTGCCGACCATTGTTAGATGGTTAATGAAATTGGATAGTTGAGCCCTTTGTTGTGTCTGAAAAGTTGAGACAACTAAAACATAACGACCAATTAATTATTGTTAATTGTTTGATTATAAAAAAAATTAAACTACAGCAAGAAAAGCACTTAAAACCAGAATGAAAATCCATTGTTGCACGATATTATCTTCCTTGAGTAAACTATTGCCTGTAGAACCTGCAAGTTGAAGGACCAAATTATGATTTATACAGTCCAACATTATCTTCATCTTCATTAACTGACAAACCAAACATAAACTAATAAGAACCATAACAATTAGTTCAGTATCAATTAAAAAACCTAAACAGATCAACTCTGATTCATAGCAATTAATTTTTATTCATAGATTCATAGGTCCAGCACGTAAACCATGTCCAGCACCATAAAGAACAAATCTGTTATACGCAACACGATAAGAAACAATACCTTTGGTTGAATGAATAAAGCAGAAGCCTCAATAACAGCTGTAACAGCAGCAACCATGCATCTTGAACCATGAAACTTTTAGACTCTGCTTCCAGTCCCAACCTGCACTCAAACACCGACAATGAGAAGGATCAACAGATTTTAGAAACACTACAGATTTTAAAGAAACACCTATTTGAATCAGATTCCGCAAAAATTATGCTAAGGATCTGGTCAAACACTACAGCTGAATCAAACCATGGCTCTTCAATAGTTCCTGCTGTCATAGCCAAAACACTTTTAAATAGTGATAGACATGATAGTAGAAATTCAAATAACACAATGATCCCTTTTTTGTACCATATGAATTCAAAAACCTAATGTTTGCCCTACCCTGCTGAAAAATTAACGCAAAATATTGACAATGCTAAGTGAAAGAAGAAGAAGAAGAAATGTAATTTGCACCAATCACTGACCCAATTTATCTCAAAGAAGTCTTCTTTAATTTCTACTCATAAAACAGAGGGACCCAGTTTAGCTCCATCTTCTTTCAGAGGTAATCATTCCTGAGGCAAAAATAAAAAACACATGGGCAATTAGCATATAGACTCTTGGATATAAGAGATACTTAACAGAATGAACATCAAGTCTATTGTTTCAAACCTGCAACAAACCTCTGAAAGGAGCCAACTCAGTGCCTATCATAAGTACAAAAACATAACCTCAATGAAACTTTGAGAGGAAATAATACAGTTAATCGATTTAATTCCTCAAGGTATAAAAAATGTACAAATTGGAAGGTAACATTTTCTGCATCATCTCCACCAAATCCAAGAAACTGTCTCGATTGGAAATCCAATAAATCACCATCCTTAAAAGAGAATACCAAACACCCTTTCACCCCTCCAAAATTTCACAAAGATAGGTGTAGCTTTTAAGGTGAACACTTCTGAGTTTTGGTCCACCAATAGTCTGTTTAAACTATCATACAATACATGTTTAGAAAGAATTACCTTTATGTTTTACATTCAGAGCCTTGTATCACAACATTAGTATGACGCAATTAAAAACTGATAATGACAACATTTCTAAGGAATATATTAAAAGAAATATACATCTATTGAACAGTTGAAGAAAAGGAGTTACCGTTCAGTTTTAGGAGTGTGAAGACTATAACAGTAATGAAGAAAACCATAGAGATGACAACCCAAAAGTGCTACAATAAACAGAATGAAAAGCATTTTAAGTGTAATCAAGCTTCAACAAAATGAGAAAATGGAAGATCAAAAAAGTTACATATAAAGCCTTACCGGAAGAGTTCATTTTTTGTGTCAAGTAGCAGAAGGAATGCTTCATCACCATCATCCATAATACTTCATCACCTTCAAACAACATATAACATTAACCACATCAATAACAGAAACATATTGAACACAACCCTAACAATAAATCAAATTCAGAAGAATGGAACAAATCAAGGAGGAGAATAACAAAAGGGCAAGAAAATGAGAAAAGTAGAGTTTACCTGCTGAGGAAACCGTTGTGTTTTACTCGGCTCAACCGTCGCACCACCGCAAACCGATCCGCACACCCTTATTTTTCCAATTTCCTTTTCCGACCACAACAACTCACCCTTCTTCAATCAAGCCGTACCCCATCATCAGCGCTCAGTCACCGTGAGTCACACACAGAACCATAACGTCACCACCGATTTACACTTCACATCCGCCTTCTCAGCCGTAATCTCACAGTTTGAATGGAAAGCCATTTAGGTTCGGAGAGGAGATACATAGAGATGATTTTCAGATCTACTTTGGTTAGCTAGAAGAGAGAGAAATAATCGTATAAAATGAAGAGAAGGGTAAGAAAAATAAATATTAGAGAAAAGAAGAATTGTCTTTGAACAAAGTGACATCAGCATTTGGTTGCATATGGAAAAGCAAAGACATAATTCATTAACCATGAAGTTGCAATAGAACAATGTGACATCATCGGTTGGAAAAAGTAATATTTGGACACAAATTACCCTCAAAATGGACACATGGCAGCTTGTAAGATAGGGGCAGAAAGGTGTTTTCCAGAACCTCAAATTTTCTTATATAGTAAGATATTTTTTTTTTATATTTTCAAAAATAAATTTTGTAAAACCGTTTTTCAAAACATCAAAAGTTTTTCTATATTCATTTTTTCTAAATTGTAAGACTACTTTTGACATCATAAAATATAAATATACATTATTGAAGATTAAAACATAGTCGAAATCACAATTTTTAAAAAAAGTTGTATCTTAAAAATAATTTTTATGAAAAGTTATTTGAAATAGTTTCAAAATTAAGTAATTTTTTAAAAATTTGATATCTAAATTTATTTTAGATAAAATGTTGATATATCTAAAATTACATTTTGAAAATAACTATTCAAACTAAATTTTCATTTAAAATTTTTATGAAAAATTTCTTTATAAATTTTTAAAAAGAAGTCAAAACAAACGGGCTCATATTCATATAGTATATGTCAAATTCCATATACTCGTAAGTCCTTAATCTACACCGACTTAAAGAAAGATCAGTTCAGAGTTAATAATTCTGAATAGTAGAGCAGAACCGTCATAGCAGATAGCGAAATATTTTTTATTGACTTCTTAGAATTAACTATTTTTTTACACAACTTTGCACAAATTTTTTATAAAAATAAAAATGATAAAATAATAATGGATTAAGGACTTAATTATTTGTTTTGATATATGTTTTTATTATTTTTATTACTAAAATGTTATTATTTTTAGTAAATGTTTTAATGTTGTATGTAAAGAGGTAAGTGAGTATTCAATTTTTTACAATTGTCTGTAGCACTTTTCATATACACCTCTTCCTACTTTTTACAACGGTAAACACTAAACAAATTAATTACTCCTGTACAACAACACTGAATAAATTATCCTCTACCTCCTCCTACTTTTCAACGCTTTTTTCTATTCTTTCTATTCTTCTCCGATACTATTACTCTTTTTTTTTCTTTTTCTTAAAGCCATTGAAATTAATAAAAGAACACGATCAGTGTTCAAAATACAGAGTACACAAACTAAAAAGATACAGAATGAGATTTCCAACCAACTCTATCCTAGCTACCCTCTTAGAGGTTCCATACAAAAAGCTAAAAAATCAGAGTTGGATTTACAAAGTTCACCCCCCTTTAACCATTTCCAAACCCTTATCTTGATGTCCCAACACAAATTGTCCAAATTGAAAATCTCATTTTCGAAAATAATACGGTTTCTACAATACCAGATGCTCCAAACTGTTATGAGCCATATCACTCCCAACTTCATGTTCCCTTCAGAGGAATTACCGACTCCACACCAATCCAAGAAGAAGTCAATACTATTTCCCTCGTAAAAACTACCAAAACCGCACCAATCTCCAATTCTTTCCCAAGCTGCTAAAATAGGAGCACAGGCAAAGCAAAGGTGCCCGACGTCTTCTTCTTCCAAATCACATATAACATAGTTAGGGCTCAAAACAACTCATCTCCTAATTAGTTCAGTTTTGACCGCAACCCTTCCCCATAAAACTCTCCAACCAAAGTAAATCAATTTTGGGGCAGCTTTAAGTTTCCATAATGTATCAAAAGCTAATAAACAAGATTGAATAGATGAAGGATAGATTAAGTTCAGGGAATTGTTCAGCAGAAGTTTGTACACCTGGTTAACCGTGAAACTCTTAGCCTCCTCGTCGTGCCAACTAACAAAATCGAGTTCTCCTTCCTGAACTTGAATCCTGTCGCCAATGAAACTCTTCAACTCAAGAATTCTAGCTGATTTCTTCGTCTGAACTGGTAAGGACAGACCCACAGAGTTCCAATTCCATCCTTGAGAGCCTGCCACTACCAAGTCTTTGACAAACACATCCTTGTCCGAACTGGAATTAAAAAGATCAGGAAAATCCTTAGATATAATCTTCCCATTCCTCCACTTCGCGGTCCAGAAAGGAGTATTAGATCCGTCTCCCAATTGAAATAGAACTTTATCTGCAAAATAAAAACTTTTGTTAGAAAGAGTCTTCCCACTGTTTATGAGGTATTTCCACCACTGAGAAGAGGAATACGAAAACGCCAACTTGTCAGATAAAACGTAGTGTTGTATTGCTCCATATCTGGCCTTCAATAAATCCTTCCAAAGGTTTGGTTTATCTGCAACTATCCTCCACTTCCATTTAGTTAGCAAGGCATAATTGAACTCTTCCATTTTTCTGATACCGAGACCGCCTTTCGCCTTAGGAGAGCAGCAAGTTTCCCAACTGATCCAATGAATTTTGTTCTTCTCCTCCACCCTTCCCCATAAGAAATTACTTCTAATAGAATCAACCTTCTTAAGAACCTCCTTAGGAGCCTTGTAAAATGAAAACCAGAAAGTAGGAAGGCTAGAGAGGACAGAATTGATGAGCAGGACCCTACCAGCCAAAGACAGAGATCTAGCTCTCCAAGAGCTCAGTTTCCTATTGATTTTCTCAATAACAGGATTCCAACCTTTGATCCTCCTTGGATTGAATCCAATCGGTATGCCTAAGAAAGAAAATGAAGCTTTTTCAATTTTACAAGAGAGGACGTAGGAGGCAGCATGAAGGAAATGGTTGCTGACATTCAACCCAATAAGTCTACTTTTGTTGAAATTGATTTTCAACCCAGAAATCAACTCAAAGCCTCTTAAAACTGATTTGATGCACCATAAGTTGTTCCAGGTTCCCTTCCCTATTATAAGAGTGTCGTCTGCGTATTAAATCAAATCAACAGTCACTTCGTTGTTCACTCTGAATCCTTTAAAACTACCAATAGCAACCTCATTATTCATGAGCCCTTTAAGCCCCTCTGCTACCATCAAAAAAAGAAAAGGAGCTAAAGGATCCCCTTGGCGGAGACCCCTTTCAGCCTTGTAATCAAAAGTAGGACTGCCGTTCACGAGCACAGAAAGATGGCATTTGAAAATTAACGCTTCCATCCATTTTCTCCACCTAGCCCCGAATCCAAGATTGTATAACATACTGCGAAGGAAATTCCAACTTACACAATCGTAAGCTTTCGCGAAGTCTACTTTGAAGAAGATACAGTCCAGGTTATATCTAGTAGCCATATCCAATGTTTCATTCGCGATCACCACCCCATCCAAGATATTTCTGTCATGAACAAAAGCTGATTGATAAGGAGAAATGACTTTACCAATGATGGTGTTCAATCTCAAAGCAAGGAGTTTAGATAGAATCTTATAGATGCTGCCAACTAAACAGATAGGCATATACTCTCCAAGGTTCAAAGGATTTTCTACTTTAGGTATAAGAGTTAAAAAAGCAGACGCAAAAGCTTTTGGAAGAAAAGCCGTCTTGTAAAAATCTTGGACGAAAAGAATGATATCAGGCTTCAAAATTTTCCAACACTTTTTGATGAAGTTAAGGTTATACCCGTCTGGCCCAGGACTTTTGAATCCGTCGCAACTCTAAACTGCAGCCTTGATCTCCACTTCAGTAAACGGGGACTCAAGAAAATATACATCTTCCTCTGAAAGTCTATTGAAATAGCAGTTTTCTAACACCGGTCTTTGTTTCGTAGGTTCAGAATACACAGATTTAAAATACCTATAAACCTCTTCCTTTACTCCTTCCACAGAATCAACCATTCCCTGAGAAGTTTATACTCTCCCGATAAATTTCCTCCTTTGCCTTCCTCTAATCCATTGGTGAAAGAATCTAGAATTAGTATCCCTATCCTTAATCCAATTACTTCTAGATTTTTGAATCAACAAATTATCCTTTTGGTGAAGCTTGCTCCAGAAAGAAACACACTTAGCTGCTCTGACTGCCACTATCTCCTCAACCTCTTTGTTATCCGCAGAAGAAAGTAACCAGTCTGCTTTGTTAAATTCTTCTATCTCCTCTTCAATAGAGAGGTCGATCCAACCAAAGACTTGATCCCTCCAGACTTTAAGTTTTTCCTTCAAGATCCTAAGTTTTTCTTTGAGGACAAAGTCACTTCTACCTACTATCTCCAAAGAACTCCCTTCTTTCTCCACGAAACTGAGAAAATTAGGATGATTGAACCAAGAATCATTCGTTTTAAACGGTTTGTGACCCCAATTAATAGGTTTGATCTTCACCCAAATCAGACAATGGTCCGAGATATCTCTAGTACCAATGGTCTGATCCACCATACCCCATTTCTGAATGATTGCATCCTCAAATAAAAATCTGTCAAGCCGACTCATAGCATAGCCATCTCCATTATACCAGGTGTACTTATTCCCTGAGATAGGGAAATCAACCACCCCAAGAGCATCAATAAACTCCTTGAATTCTCTCGACTCAGTAGCTCTATCAGAACTAGACAATCCCTTTCTTTCCGAAATAGCTGAAGTAGCGTTAAAATCACCCCCAGAATCCAATGCCCGTCTGAAAGAGAAGACTTAAGCTGAAACAAGTCTCCCCAAAGTTTTTTCTTATCGGTTAAACCACACCCAGAGTAAACGTTGATGACATAATAAACTTCGCTGTTCCAAATGATCTTGATACCCAAGAAACCAGAACCTTTAAAAGAACCTAAAGCTTTGATCGAATTCTCATTCCAAAGAGTAATAATACCTCCAGAATGTCCAGACGAACCACTGAAAGACCAGCCTACCTCATCAATGTTCCAGAGACTTCTAATAAAAGTTTCCTCTACGTTACAGGTTTTTGATTCTTGAATAAGAAAGATGTCAGCCTTACCTTTTGAAATAATTTGATTTAATCTTCGTCTTTTAGAAAACGAACCACTCCCTCTGATGTTTAACGAACCAATAATCATTGGAAAATTGTTGGTTTTTCCTTCTGACCCGCAAATCTTTGTCTATCTTCCTCTTTCATGTCTTCAATGTGTTTCTTTTCAACGCTTTTCAACACTTATCCTTTATCTCTTCCTCTTATTTCTATTCTTGTTTTTTTTCGTGATACTGTTACTTTACATCTTCTCTTCCGTCTTTTCAAAACCGTAAATGCATAGAGAAAAAAAAAGTCAAAAAAAGAAACCTACTCAACTGCTCCATGCAGGTAGAGATCTGCAATATGCAAACCCAACAAAAATGCCCAGATCTAAATATGCGACACACACCATGAATCAGCAGTGCGGGTAGCCGCTCCGGCTAAAATGTCCGGGATCTTGCCGATTGCGACCGTAATTCATAACTCTGGAACAATATTAGCTACTACCCCCGTTCCTTTTTATAAGAGACAATTCACTATTTAGGTTCATTGAATAATTAATGTATTTAGTCAAGTATTTCTTTAGGCCAAAATGTAGTGCCCAAAATTATAAGAGTATTACTCCCCCATTTTGGGGGTGAGGAACCACTCTATATAAATTTAAAATTATCCTCCATTTATATGTATATTTTCAGACACATTCATACACATCAAATCCATGCGTAATTAAGCTACACCTTTATTTTATTAGAAATGAGTCTTGAGACGCATCTCCATAATAATCTCATATGCACTTTATATCAATAATAATTAGAATATTAAATTTATTTAATTATTCAAATTTGTAAATCTGTTATTTACTCATTATATAATAAAAAATTAATTGCTTAATTAGTGGAGAATCAGTAGGAGATTAGTTACCTTGATTCACTCTAAATTAAGTTTATCAAACTTGTATATATTTACACTGCTATAAACTAATAGCAGTATCAATTTGATCTACATTTTACCTCTCTATATGGTATCAGTTGGAAACGATCCAGCCCTATCCTTCTAGGGCATGAATCGCTCAGGAAGACGTGGATACATTAGAGGTGACCTACAAGCCAACCATTTATAGTAGATGGATATGTCATCCAAGGGACACGTTTGACGATGATCATTGTAACACCCCCTTTCTATACCCCCAAATAATCACATAATCATTTAGGCACATATTAAAAATTCCGTCAGAGTATAATTATAAACATAGTATAAAAGAGGCATGTCACATTATACATGAAATTAAAACATTCAACACCTGCTCAACAATTGAAATGCAACAGTGGGGTAACTTTGCAACAGAGGAACTTAGTCCTTACACCCGCATCTCAATATTTAGAATAAAAGCGGAAAATCTAAACATTGAATAACATCAAATATATATATATATATATATATATATATATATATATATCATCAAGTATTATCCACCAACATAATTCATGTTTACATAAACATTCATCAACAAGATACATGTACAAATGTATTCACAAAAGAATCATATACATCCTAGCTACCCGGTGCTACATATCAGAGCCGAACGACCAAAAGAATGAAGCCACGCTTCACAAAAAGACCACCAGCATACCTACTCTGCAATGCCTCATAGAGCATCATAAAACAGCAGAAGGGTGAGAAATATTATCATAATAACAATGCATATAATTATATATCTTAGCATAAAAATACACATATTCTACATTCTCACCACAATTCATCACAACTCACTCATCTACATCACAATGTATATATATATACAAAACCAAGCATATCCATCATGCATACTTTCACAATTCTTATCATTCCACATAAACATACATATTTATGTTTATTCATCAATGCACAATTATAAAGATGATAAATGCAAATCATAGAGACCGACTCACGACTCTATGCAAATGCAATGCGGTACCGACTCAATCATCTCAAGTTCACTCAGGAACTTATTGGAACCATCGCTCGTTACCAATATAACTCCCTGTCGGGCCTACGATGTTCACCCATTGCTCACACCTCACATAGGCACACAATGTTTATGGATCGCTCACACCCCACACGGGCACACGACCCGATCGCTCACACCCCACATGGGCACACGATCGTCTATAATCATCGCTCACACCCAACATGGGCACACGACATTAAAGCGGATTCCCTCTGGAACCAATCCGTCGCTCACACCCCACATGGGCACACGACATTACAAGATGCATATCATGATGCTTGACACCCAAGAACTCATGACAATCAAATGCATCTTCACACATATATGCAACCATAATTATGCATATATTTCAACTCATCATCATTATTCATGCATTGAAAACAATTCAAACTATGCATTTCAACCATAAAGGCCACCAACCACATACATTGGAATTTCACATAAACAATGCATATCATCACAAACCACAACAATTATACAATCACAATTACTTCCACAAGGGATTCACACCACAAAGGCTACCCACAACACATCATAACAACATACATTGATATTAAATCAAACAATGTATTTTACCACACAACAACATCATTTATGAATCGCTCACACCCCACACGGGCACACGACCCGATTGCTCACACCTCACCTAGGCACACAATCGTTTGTAATCATCGCTCACACCTCACATAGGCACACGACGTTACAACGGATTCTCATTAGAATCACTCAACACAAGAATGTACATCATTATGCTTCACATACAAAATGACTCAAGACATTCTTGAAATGCATACATATTCACAATATATTCATGCATTCATCTCATACAATCACATACAATCTATATACATTCACATCAATGCACTATTGTATGATTCACATCCAAAACAATGCACATATTTTCCATAAAGCCATAAACCATCATCACAACATTCCATCATGTATATTCACATCATATAACGGCCCACAAGCTACACGTTACATATTAAAAGCATATAGCATGATAACACATCAATCGCACACATTGTACGCGATGAAAACCCGACAACCCGACAATTTTCCAAAAACAAGAATTAATTAAATCATATTTTACCCTCCAAACCATTTTTAATAGAAAGAATATTTCATTAGCTTTCCAACGCTTCAAACGGGGGTCAAAACGGACTTACGGTTCAAAAGTTATGAAGAAAACAAAATCAGACATTTTGGAAAACTTGTGATCTTGAGTCGACGCATGATGCTGGGGGGGTCAGCGCATAAACCTGGTAATTTTTCCCGGGTCAGCGCATGAAATCATGAGTCGACGCACAGTTGCAGGGGGTTAGCGCACGAGGTGCAGATTTTGCTAAAAACTCAGTTTTCGATCGTTAAATGACTTCCGGACCTCCGATTTCGATTCCGTAAAAAGCTGTGATCTCAGAATTTAACATACTACAATATTTTCACCATTAAAAATCCATCTAACACATTTTCCATTTTTGAAATATTTTGAAACATAGTTTTATCATTTTATCCCAACTCCAAACTCATTTTTACACCAATAGATAACACCCATATCAGTACCCAAACCTCAAACAACATCAACAACACATTTATGCATACAAAATCATGTTTTGATCATCATTCACAACATTTTCTACATTTGGGGTTTATACAAAAACTCATAAAAATCAACAACAACAACAACACAATCATACATAATGATATACATTGATGAGATAATAAGATTTCACACCCTTACCCGGATTCCCAGCTTGCTAGATGATTGTTCTTGATGGTTTTCTAGGTTTTTCCAAGTTTTCTCCTCTTTTCTCTTCTTCCTCTTTCTTTCTCTTCTTTCTCTCTTTATTTCTCTTTTCTTTCTCTTTCTCTCCTATTTCTTCTTCTTATCTCTTTTCTTTTCTATTTCTTTTCCTACTTTCTTTTTTTCATTTTCTTTTCTTATTTTCTACTCAAATTCAATTAATTCATTTTCTCACATAATTCTATTTCCACTAAATTTCTAACTTACCATTAATTGAGAAATGTCCAAAATACCCTCCATTCTAATTTCCCCGAAAACTCTCAAAAACGGTAAAATATCATAACATGTCAACATAGCATATTAACACACCAATTTCACAAATAAAATAATTTATCACTCAATTTAAATAAAAGACTCAACAAAATGGGAATAATCGAAATCGGGGCGTTACAACTCTCCCCCACTTTAGAAATTTTCGTCCTCGAAAATATAACCGATACGAACAACTCCGGATACGACTCTCGCATCCGACCAACAAACTAACATGCCAACAAAAGCACACCACAAATAACACAAACTGGAAACCACCTTGCTAACAGCAACCACCACAACAACACGACACAGATAACAACTACAATGACAAGATGCAAAGCCCATACAATGCACTTGACGACCAACTCACGACTCAAGGAAAACCCAAGCTATGAACACACACCAGAATTAGCTACTCGCACTCGAACCAACACGATGGAAATGAGGCAACAACACAAACAAGAACACAAGTTCCACGACACAACATCGATTAAACAACCTCCACATAACTATAATACCAACGTCCTTGTCACACAACATTATTACAACCATGCTACGATTCACCAATCGAACATACGACCAAAACACCCAACTACATATTAGTACCTGATTAATATTGAAACCTTCCACTTATCACTTCCATTTTGAAACGTCCAATGGTCTCATCACTCCTACATATTCCCAATGTTCAACCTATGAACTCTTACCAGTCCCACACGCATATACGAATCATGCCACTTCACGCTTCCGTTGCACACTCTGATTACTCGTAACCATCAAAACTACCCATTTCACGTCCAAAGTCTAACTCTTTCTCTTATTCACCAAAAATCACTGTTCCATGTTAATATACCCAACCGCACACTATCAGACGTCAATTCACACACCAACCCAAATCTCTAAATTCTCCCAAAAGTTCCCACTCTTTAACCATCAAAGCAAACATGCATAACAACTTCCGACTTAACTTTTCAGGCACAACCTTAGCTTTTCCCGAAGGATAATCCAAGCCAAATTCTCACTTGAATAATTTAGCACAAAACTTCGCCTCTGTTCAACACTTGTAATTCAAATCTCAAAGACTCTACCTGTTCTTCCTCCGAGTTCATAACAGATCCGAATATCCCCAATTAAAACCACTACGAACTTATCCAAATAAATATGAAAGATACGATTCATCTCCTCCACAAACATTACAGATGCATTACTAACACCAAATAACATCACTGCACGTTGTAATACCCAAACAAATTCCAAAAGATATAAATTCGTAAAGTTCTTGCAAAATTCTTCACTGGGTAACTGGTTACTCACACACAAGCTTAATCGAGTAAATAACAGCCTATTCCGATAACAAACATAACCAGTCCCATTAAATCGATTAAAGCCTCAACTCACACCATTCACCACTCTTATCAAACGTTCCAACCAATTGTGATTTCACTCAAACTCAACCAGACCATTCCAGTCATCCGTTCATGAAAGTGGCCACTTGTTCTCGATCGTTACCTTATTCAACTGTTAGCAATCCATACACAATTTCTTCTCTTAACAATCCAAATTCCATAAATCCCCACGTGTAGCAACAACCATCCCAAAAGAACTCTCAAATAGTACATCCACCCTCAAGGTTTTCTCAAAATTCCCATTAATGCTCTATAATTCCAAAGACTCCAAACTTCTCCAGAACTTTAAGTTTCGTTTTCCATAGTCTCAATACCAATACCATCATAATGCTTGTTATTCCATTCAATCATCCCTCCTTTTTGTTACTAACCATACTAGAGCTCTCCAAGACGACACACTTGGCCTAACAATTCTCCTTTCCAGTAAATCTTCCAACTGCTCTATCAGTCCGGGTACTTCTAATACTAATATCCAATATTCCATCCAGAAATACATCTGAAAATCACGCACAACCGATAGCTCATCACTGTGTCCTTCCTGCCAATTTCTAGAAAAATATCGTCACAAACATAACAACATCTTAGTTTCACGTCCTAAAAGTTCTTCTACTTACTTAGCAGATCCAAACCTCAAATCCTTACCTTCGTCCAATTCGAGTTCACACTCTACTCTCTGAGAACAACCTTTAACAATACCCAATCATCCTCTCCCAATGAATTCCCAACTTGACCAACATACCAAAAACCTCTAATCCGTCTCATCTTCTAGTATAAGAGTCTTCATCAACTCATCGAAGCAATCCGTAATCATTTTCTCAATTCCAAACAATTCATGGCACACACTATCCAAGCCGGAAAGACCCGTCTATTCCATCCAACATAATTCCCGTCTACTATCAACAAGAGATTAAGGGTGATCAGTTCCTCAATTTGCCAATAGACAGTCGAAAATCATGTTGGGGCATAAACCTTCTTCACCAAACTATAATAGCGTTTCTTGTATCCTGTGCACAAAACTACCTAAGGCACAAATCCTTAGTTAACATAAACCTTACCTCCGCATTCCCTCCGGAACCAGGAACCACGCTGTCCAAACCACACTTACAATCTTGCAATTCACAACACACTGAGCCAACGCTCCACACCTGAAGCAACCTGAAGAAGTACAAGCTTCTCCCCACTTATTCCATTCTCAATCCTGAAAACGAAGGATTAGAAACCCAGAAAGTACTGACAGTGTTCCACACACATATCACGTACTAAGAGACAAACAACAACGACAGTATTCAAATGTCACACCAACTGACTCAACAACTTGGCCGGACGGACCGACCTGCTCTGATACCACTTAATGTAACACCCCCTTTCTATACCCCCAAATAATCACATAATCATTTAGGCACATATTAAAAATTCCGTCAGAGTATAATTATAAACATAGTATAAAAGAGGCATGTCACATTATACATGAAATTAAAACATTCAACACCTGCTCAACAATTGATATGCAACAGTGGGGTAACTTTGCAACAGAGGAACTTAGTCCTTACACCCACATCTCAATATTTAGAATAAAAGCGGAAAATCTAAACATTGAATAACATCAAACATATATACATATATATATATATATATATATATATATATATATATATATATATATCATCAAGTATTATCCACCAACATAATTCATGTTTACAATAAACATTCATCAACAAGATACATGTACAAATGTATTCACAAAAGAATCATATACATCCTAGCTACCCGGTGCTACATATCAGAGCCGAACGACCAAAAGAATGAAGACACGCTTCACAAAAAGACCACCAGTATACCTACTCTGCAATGCCTCATAGAGCATCATAAAACAGCAGAAGGGTGAGAAATATTATCATAATAACAATGCATATAATTATATATCTTAGCATAAAAATACACATATTCTACATTCTCACTACAATTCATCACAACTCACTCATATACATCACAATGTATATATATATACAAAACCAAGCATATCCATCATGCATAGTTTCACAATTCTTATCATTCCACATAAACATACATATTTATGTTTATTCATCAATGCACAATTATAAAGATGATAAATGCAAATCATAGAGACCGACTCACGACTCTATGCAAATGCAATGCGGTACCGACTCAATCATCTCAAGTTCACTCAGGAACTTATTGGAACCATCGCTCATTACCAATATAACTCCCTGTCGGGCCTACGATGTTCACCCATTGCTCACACCTCACATAGGCACACAATGTTTATGGATCGCTCACACCCCACACGGGCACCCAACCCGATCGCTCACACCCCACATGGGCACACGATCGTCTATAATCATCGCTCACACCCCACATGGGCACACGACGTTATAGCAGATTCCCTCTGGAACCAATCCGTCGCTCACACCCCACATGGGCACACGACATTACAAGATGCATATCATGATGCTTGACACCCAAGAACTCATGACAATCAAATGCATCTTCACACATATATGCAACCATAATTATGCATATATTTCAACTCATCATCATTATTCATGCATTGAAAACAATTCAAACTATGCATTTCAACCATAAAGGCCACCAACCACATACATTGGAATTTCACATAAACAATGCATATCATCACAAACCACAACAATTATACAATCACAATTACTTCCACAAGGGATTCACACCACAAAGGCTACCCACAACACATCATAACAACATACATTGATATTAAATCAAACAATGTATTTTACCACACAACAACATCATTTATGAATCGCTCACACCCCACACGGGCACACGACCCGATTGCTCACACCTCACCTAGGCACACAATCGTTTGTAATCATCGCTCACACCTCACATAGGCACACGACGTTACAACGGATTCTCATTAGAATCACTCAACACAAGAATGTACATCATTATGCTTCACATACAAAATGACTCAAGACATTCTTGAAATGCATACATATTCACAATATATTCATGCATTCATCTCATACAATCACATACAATCTATATACATTCACATCAATGCACTATTGTATGATTCACATCCAAAACAATGCACATATTTTCGATAAAGCCATAAACCATCATCACAACATTCCATCATGTATATTCACATCATATAACGGCCCACAAGCTACACGTTACATATTAAAAGCATATAACATGATAACACATCAATCGCACACATTGTACGCGATGAAAACCCGACAACCCGACAATTTTCCAAAAACAAGAATTAATTAAATCATCTTTTACCCTCCAAACCATTTTTAATAGAAAGAATATTTCATTAGCTTTCCAACGCTTCAAACGGGGGTCAAAACGGACTTACGGTTCAAAAGTTATGAAGAAAACAAAATCAGACATTTTGGAAAACCTGTGATCTTGAGTCGACGCATGATGCTGGGGGGGTCAGCGCATAAACCTGGGAATTTTTCCCGGGTCAGCGCATGAAATCATGAGTCGACGCACAGTTGCAGGGGGTTAGCGCACGAGGTGCAGATTTTGCTAAAAACTCAGTTTTCGATCGTTAAATGACTTCCGGACCTCCGATTTCGATTCCGTAAAAAGCTGTGATCTCAGAATTTAACATACTACAATATTTTCACCATTAAAAATCCATCTAACACATTTTCCATTTTTGAAATATTTTGAAACATAGTTTTATCATTTTATCCCAACTCCAAACTCATTTTTACACCAATAGATAACACCCATATCAGTACCCAAACCTCAAACAACATCAACAACACATTTATGCATACAAAATCATGTTTTGATCATCATTCACAACATTTTCTACATTTGGGGTTTATACAAAAACTCATAAAAATCAACAACAACAACAACACAATCATACATAATGATATACATTGATGAGATAATAAGATTTCACACCCTTACCCGGATTCCCAGCTTGCTAGATGATTGTTCTTGATGGTTTTCTAGGTTTTTCCAAGTTTTCTCCTCTTTTCTCTTCTTCCTCTTTCTTTCTCTTCTTTCTCTCTTTATTTCTCTTTTCTTTCTCTTTCTCTCCTATTTCTTCTTCTTATCTCTTTTCTTTTCTATTTCTTTTCCTACTTTCTTTTTTTCATTTTCTTTTCTTATTTTCTACTCAAATTCAATTAATTCATTTTCTCACATAATTCTATTTCCACTAAATTTCTAACTTACCATTAATTGAGAAATGTCCAAAATACCCTCCATTCTAATTTCCCCGAAAACTCTCAAAAACGGTAAAATATCATAACATGTCAACATAGCATATTAACACACCAATTTCACAAATAAAATAATTTATCACTCAATTTAAATAAAAGACTCAACAAAATGGGAATAATCGGAATCGGGGCGTTACAACTCTCCCCCACTTTAGAAATTTTCGTCCTCGAAAATATAACCGATACGAACAACTCCGGATACGACTCTCGCATCCGACCAACAAACTAACATGCCAACAAAAGCACACCACAAATAACACAAACTGGAAACCACCTTGCTAACAGCAACCACCACAACAACACGACACAGATAACAACTACAATGACAAGATGCAAAGCCCATACAATGCACTTGACGACCAACTCACGACTCAAGGAAAACCCAAGCTATGAACACACACCAGAATTAGCTACTCGCACTCGAACCAACACGATGGAAATGAGGCAACAACACAAACAAGAACACAAGTTCCACGACACAACATCGATTAAACAACCTCCACATAACTATAACACCAACGTCCTTGTCACACAACATTATTACAACCATGCTACGATTCACCAATCGAACATACGACCAAAACACCCAACTACATATTAGTACCTGATTAATATTGAAACCTTCCACTTATCACTTCCATTTTGAAACGTCCAATGGTCTCATCACTCCTACATATTCCCAATGTTCAACCTATGAACTCTTACCAGTCCCACACGCATATACGAATCATGCCACTTCACGCTTCCGTTGCACACTCTGATTACTCGTAACCATCAAAACTACCCATTTCACGTCCAAAGTCTAACTCTTTCTCTTATTCACCAAAAATCACTGTTCCATGTTAATATACCCAACCGCACACTATCAGACGTCAATTCACACACCAACCCAAATCTATAAATTCTCCCAAAAGTTCCCACTCTTTAACCATCAAAGCAAACATGCATAACAACTTCCGACTTAACTTTTCAGGCACAACCTTAGCTTTTCCCGAAGGATAATCCAAGCCAAATTCTCACTTGAATAATTTAGCACAAAACTTCGCCTCTGTTCAACACTTGTAATTCAAATCTCAAAGACTCTACCTGTTCTTCCTCCGAGTTCATAACAGATCCGAATATCCCCAATTAAAACCACTACGAACTTATCCAAATAAATATGAAAGATACGATTCATCTCCTCCACAAACATTACAGATGCATTACTAACACCAAATAACATCACTGCACGTTGTAATACCCAAACAAATTCCAAAAGATATAAATTCGTAAAGTTCTTGCAAAATTCTTCACTGGGTAACTGGTTACTCACACACAAGCTTAATCGAGTAAATAACAGCCTATTCCGATAACAAACATAACCAGTCCCATTAAATCGATTAAAGCCTCAACTCACACCATTCACCACTCTTATCAAACGTTCCAACCAATTGTGATTTCACTCAAACTCAACCAGACCATTCCAGTCATCCGTTCATGAAAGTGGCCACTTGTTCTCGATCGTTACCTTATTCAACTGTTAGCAATCCATACACAATTTCTTCTCTTAACAATCCAAATTCCATAAATCCCCACGTGTAGCAACAACCATCCCAAAAGAACTCTCAAATAGTACATCCACCCTCAAGGTTTTCTCAAAATTCCCATTAATGCTCTATAATTCCAAAGACTCCAAACTTCTCCAGAACTTTAAGTTTCGTTTTCCATAGTCTCAATACCAATACCATCATAATGCTTGTTATTCCATTCAATCATCCCTCCTTTTTGTTACTAACCATACTAGAGCTCTCCAAGACGACACACTTGGCCTAACAATTCTCCTTTCCAGTAAATCTTCCAACTGCTCTATCAGTCCGGGTACTTCTAATACTAATATCCAATATTCCATCCAGAAATACATCTGAAAATCACGCACAACCGATAGCTCATCACTGTGTCCTTCCTGCCAATTTCTAGAAAAATATCGTCACAAACATAACAACATCTTAGTTTCACGTCCTAAAAGTTCTTCTACTTACTTAGCAGATCCAAACCTCAAATCCTTACCTTCGTCCAATTCGAGTTCACACTCTACTCTCTGAGAACAACCTTTAACAATACCCAATCATCCTCTCCTAATGAATTCCCAACTTGACCAACATACCAAAAACCTCTAATCCGTCTCATCTTCTAGTATAAGAGTCTTCATCAACTCATCGAAGCAATCCGTAATCATTTTCTCAATTCCAAACAATTCATGGCACACACTATCCAAGCCGGAAAGACCCGTCTATTCCATCCAACATAATTCCCGTCTACTATCAACAAGAGATTAAGGGTGATCAGTTCCTCAATTTTCCAATAGACAGTCGAAAATCATGTTGGGGCATAAACCTTCTTCACCAAACTATAATAGCGTTTCTTGTATCCTGTGCACAAAACTACCTAAGGCACAAATCCTTAGTTAACATAAACCTTACCTCCGTATTCCCTCCGGAACCAGGAACCACGCTGTCCAAACCACACTTACAATCTTGCAATTCACAACACACTGAGCCAACGCTCCACACCTGAAGCAACCTGAAGAAGTACAAGCTTCTCCCCACTTATTCCATTCTCAATCCTGAAAATGAAGGATTAGAAACCCAGAAAGTACTGACAGTGTTCCACACACATATCACGTACTAAGAGACAAACAACAACGACAGTATTCAAATGTCACACCAACTGACTCAACAACTTGGCCGGACGGACCGACCTGCTCTGATACCACTTAATGTAACACCCCCTTTCTATACCCCCAAATAATCACATAATCATTTAGGCACATATTAAAAATTCCGTCAGAGTATAATTATAAACATAGTATAAAAGAGGCATGTCACATTATACATGAAATTAAAACATTCAACACCTGCTCAACAATTGATATGCAACAGTGGGGTAACTTTGCAACAGAGGAACTTAGTCCTTACACCCGCATCTCAATATTTAGAATAAAAGCGGAAAATCTAAACATTGAATAACATCAAACATATATACATATATATTTATATATATATATATATATATATATATATCATCAAGTATTATCCACCAACATAATTCATGTTTACAATAAACATTCATCAACAAGATACATGTACAAATGTATTCACAAAAGAATCATATACATCCTAGCTACCCGGTGCTACATATCAGAGCCGAACGACCAAAAGAATGAAGACACGCTTCACAAAAAGACCACCAGTATACCTACTCTGCAATGCCTCATAGAGCATCATAAAACAGCAGAAGGGTGAGAAATATTATCATAATAACAATGCATATAATTATATATCTTAGCATAAAAATACACATATTCTACATTCTCACCACAATTCATCACAACTCACTCATATACATCACAATGTATATATATATACAAAACCAAGCATATCCATCATGCATAGTTTCACAATTCTTATCATTCCACATAAACATACATATTTATGTTTATTCATCAATGCACAATTATAAAGATGATAAATGCAAATCATAGAGACCGACTCACGACTCTATGCAAATGCAATGCGGTACCGACTCAATCATCTCAAGTTCACTCAGGAACTTATTGGAACCATCGCTCATTACCAATATAACTCCCTGTCGGGCCTACGATGTTCACCCATTGCTCACACCTCACATAGGCACACAATGTTTATGGATCGCTCACACCCCACACGGGCACCCAACCCGATCGCTCACACCCCACATGGGCACACGATCGTCTATAATCATCGCTCACACCCCACATGGGCACACGACGTTATAGCAGATTCCCTCTGGAACCAATCCGTCGCTCACACCCCACATGGGCACACGACATTACAAGATGCATATCATGATGCTTGACACCCAAGAACTCATGACAATCAAATGCATCTTCACACATATATGCAACCATAATCATGCATATATTTCAACTCATCATCATTATTCATGCATTGAAAACAATTCAAACAATGCATTTCAACCATAAAGGCCACCAACCACATACATTGGAATTTCACATAAACAATGCATATTATCACAAACCACAACAATCATACAATCACAATTACTTCCACAAGGGATTCACACCACAAAGGCTACCCACAACACATCATAACAACATACATTGATATTAAATCAAACAATGTATTTTACCACACAACAACATCATTTATGGATCGCTCACACCCCACACGGGCACACGACCCGATTGCTCATACCTCACCTAGGCACACAATCGTTTGTAATCATCGCTCACACCTCACATAGGCACACGACGTTACAACGGATTCTCATTAGAATAACTCAACACAAGAATGTACATCATTATGCTTCACATACAAAATGACTCAAGACATTCTTGAAATGCATACACATTCACAATATATTCATGCATTCATCTCATACAATCACATACAATCTATATACATTCACATCAATGCACTATTGTATGATTCACATCCAAAACAATGCACATATTTTCCATAAAGCCATAAACCATCATCACAACATTCCATCATGTATATTTACATCATATAACGGCCCACAAGCTACACGTTACATATTAAAAGCATATAGCATGATAACACATCAATCGCACACATTGTACGCGATGAAAACCCGACAACCCGACTATTTTCCAAAAACACGAATTAATTAAATCATCTTTTACCCTCCAAACCATTTTTAATAGAAAGAATATTTCATTAGCTTTCCAACGCTTCAAACGGGGGTCAAAACGGACTTACGGTTCAAAAGTTATGAAGAAAACAAAATCGGACATTTTGGAAAACCTGTGATCACGAGTCGACGCATGATGCTGGGGGGGTCAGCGCATAAACCTGGGAATTTTGCCCGGGTAAGCGCATGAAATCATGAGTCGACGCACAGTTGCAAGGGGTTAGCGCACGAGGTGCAGATTTTGCTAAAAACTCAGTTTTCGATCGTTAAATGACTTCCGGACCTCCGATTTCGATTCCGTAAAAAGCTGTGATCTCAGAATTTAAAATACTACAATATTTTCACCATTAAAAAGCCATCTAACACATTTTCCATTTTTGAAATATTTTGAAACATAGTTTTATCATTTAATCCCAACTCCAAACTCATTTTTACACCAATAGATAACACCCATATCAGTACCCAAACCTCAAACAACATCAACAACACATTTATGCATACAAAATCATGTTTTGATCATCATTCACAACATTTTCTACATTTAGGGTTTATACAAAAACTCATAAAAATCAACAACAACAACAACACACTCATACATAATGATATACATTGATGCGATAATAAGATTTCACACCCTTACCCGGATTTCCAGCTTGCTAGATGATTGTTCTTGATGGTTTTCTAGGTTTTTACAAGTTTTCTCCTCTTTTCTCTTCTTCCTCTTTCTTTCTCTTCTTTCTCTCTCTATTTCTCTTTTCTTTCTCTTTCTCTCCTATTTCTTCTTCTTATCTCTTTTCTTTTCTATTTCTTTTCCTACTTTCTTTTTTTCATTTTCTTTTCTTATTTTCTACTCAAATTCAATTAATTCATTTTCTCACATAATTCTATTTCCACTAAATTTCTAACTTACCATTAATTGAGAAATGTCCAAAATACCCTTCATTCTAATTTCCCCGAAAACTCTCAAAAACGGTAAAATATCATAACATGTCAACATAGCATATTAACACACCAATTTCACAAATAAAATAATTTATCACTCAATTTAAATAAAAGACTCAACAAAATGGGAATAATCGGAATCGGGGCGTTACAATCGTCGTATGGCTGGAAACATATATCATCTACGGTTGTACGGTCAAGAAACACTCTAAAGGGCTCAATTGACTAATTCCATCTGAGCGGGACGAAGGCACAAGCATGTGGCTAACCCTCAATGTAGTCATTAACAAATGACTAGCCTGAAATGTGCGGAAAATGCTAGAAGATCCATGCCTGGAAATGATACAGATTAATTATTAGTAATGACATAAAACAAGTGTCTTGAAAATGGTACAATAATAGTAAAGGATGCAAATATATTACCGTAAACAATGTGCAACTAGGTGTCATCTGTTTGGTCTTCCAAAGACAACCTTCGACTAACTTTGAGTACAAGTAAACCAAACAAGCGGCCCTAGTTGTACTCATGAATCTGCTCTAAGTCAATGAAGTATCTAAGGTAAACCACATCGACGTAATATGCATTTTTGGGCGTAGTAGGGGTGTATGGCTAATAACATAGAGATTAGCGGTGCGTTGAATAATGTTGATTGGATTATTTAAATTTATCATTTATTGACTAATCTATTTCATTAGTTGAGTGATAATGTTAATATAATAAGATAATTAAAATAATTAAGAGGTATAGTGAGTGGAAGGGCTTTATGGTAATTAGGCGAGGGTTAAGTGAGTGCAAATAAGGCGATTCATTAATTGGGGTATATGAGAGAATTAGAGAGTGAGAGTTCATTATTCGGATTCCACGTGAAAAAGTGAAAGAGGGAGAAGAGCTAGGGCAAGAGGAAGGAAGGGAGAAGTCATTGAAGCAAGGAAAGCTCATCACTTTAAGGTAAGGGTGGGAATTCTTTATCTCTTAAGGGTTTGATGATACATGTATGTGGGTAGAATTGTTAGGTTGAATCCATAAGAATGTTGTTTGTGGGTTGATTGGGGTTTTGAGGAGAATTCATAATTACATGATTTGAATTGATGAGATTGGTGTAGTTGATTGGTGTTGTTGGAATGCATATGTTAGAAATAGGCTGTAATGGCATAATCTGTGGAAAAAGTGTGTTAAAAATCAGTTTGAGTGCAGAAAATCGCATTTGGGAGATGCTGTTATCGCAGGGTTTTTCTGCTAAAATCGCAGAGGGCGCTTAGCGTGGTCTAGCGCGCTTAGCACGGTCTGGAGGAATTTCGCCTCCTCGAGGCAGTGAGTAGCGCGCTTAGCGCGGGTGGGGGCTCGCTTAGCGCGGCTTGGGACTGAAAACATTATTTTATTAGCTGAAAATTAGTGGAATTGTATATTTTATATTATATAAATGCTGTTTTGTTGCTGTGATGTCGTGAGCATGTATTGAAGTATTATATACTTGTTTTGTTGATGTTGATGTGATAATATGAAATGCATGATTAGATGATGCAAAGGTGTGTAGTGGTTGTAGGGCATAATGAGGTATGTTCGATAAATGCGTGTTGATTGTTGATTGATGATGTGATGTAATAATGGTATGCCATGTGTTCGCGTTAGTCGTTGTTGCATGTTGTCGTTGAAGGTGCATAAGCATATGCATGAGTTGAGGGATGACGTGTGCCCATGTGGGGTGTGAGCATTTATCCAGATTCCTTGATGGAATCAATGTTGTTGTTGTTGAGGCGATTGTGTGCCCATGCGGGATGTGAGCAATCACGATTCTCGTGTGCCCATGTGGGGTGTGAGCGATTAATTGACGTTCCGACGGGAATTGTGATCATGAAACAGGGATCGAAAATGGTACCATATGCATTGAGTCTAGTGGGTGTCTCATTGCATTTCTCTTGATAGTTGTGTTGCATTATGCTTTGAATGATTATCTGTGGTGGTGTTAAAGTGTGGGATTGTTGTTGAATGTCATGATATGGGTGAATTACTTGATGATTTATACTTGCATATTATATCATCTTATTCTTTTGATTGATTGAGAATCTCACCCCTTCTGTGTTTGGTGATGCTTTATACGGCATCCTGCAGATACTCAGGAGTAGTTGGAGTCGTGGTCGGTGAAGACGAGGTACTTCACCTTGTGGCGTCTGCTCTGATATGTAACATGGGGAGTCGGGAACGATTATTGCATGAGTTGTTTTGTTAAAAGGATTTCGTTGTCTTTATAGTTTCAAATTAAAAGTTGTTAGTTAAAACCGTTATGTTTCCTTATAATTGTTATGATTGATTTTTCCGCTGCATAATAAAAGCTGGTTTATTGAATTATACAATATGTTACATGTCTAATAAAGAGCAAGTATGTTATCGAAAGTAATGCCTTAAATTGAATTGGATGATTTTACTCTGATTTTTCGATTAAATATTACGGGGGAATTTAGGGTGTTACATTGTCCACAAATATGGTTGTGTCAACCAAGTACACGAGGTATGACCTAAATGCATATGCTCTATGATACATAACTTGTTCATCATCATCATTGGCATCCACTACCACAACCAGGTGGTGTGCATACAGGTTCTCCAGGAATCCAAATCTTGCTTGACACCCTCTAATGTATTTTATATCCTTTAGGACATCCTCTATTTCAGGTTCCAAATAATTCATCATCATCTTCAGTGCATCAGGTCTGGTGATCCTGGAGTGGTCTAATAATCTTCCCTTGATCAGAAGATGTATCAAAGATGACACATAATCTAGTGTGATGGACATCTCACCATGCAAAAGATGAAAAGATAACATCTCAGAGTACCATCTCTCAACGAACGATGACATCATACCATGTTTGATAGTAGTATAACCAATCATGCATAAACCTGACAACCCAAATAGCTACATGGCATCATGAAACCACTGCTCCTCAGGCTGCTGCAGCCTCACAAGCTTCCTACCATGTTTGATGCATTTTAAAGCATCATGGTACTACTAAAAAAATATATCATCGTCAAAAAGTTCAAATATTATAACACATGTGTTTTAAAGAACAAATACAAATAAATTTTACCTCTCCGTCCCACATGTGCCTAACAATATGGTTCTTAAACATAGGAGTCAGTGATGTGTCCTACAAGCCTCCTCTAAATTCCTCATGAATGACTATATCGACATCAGGTGCATCTACCTGGACTAGTGGGGCTTCATGGGGCAGGACTTTGTGACATATGCCTCCGGGAAGACGAAGCCGGAGGAACCCCAAAAGTTGATGCTTTCACATCAAATAAACTGGCATCGATCAATGTTAGCGAGGATCAGACTCTTTCTTTGCGAACAAATGCATGATGGGACACTCTATCGTACCTCAATCATTCTTGGACTAAAAAATGTTACCTATAATTCAACCAGACAAACCAGAAAAAATAGAAAAAATCAAACCCAGATGAGACACATTCAAAATCAAACCAAACAATACAGACAAACAAAATACGAAAGTGCACTTCAGTATTCCTGGAAAATAAAATTTTAAACAAATACTGAAGTGCACTTCTGTATTTTCCTACAACTTAGAAAAGAAAAAAATGGCAGAAACGTAGGATATGAAAACGGGACAAATGCAATGCTCAACATAACAACCTAACAATGCATGCAACTACCTATATAGTAATGTGGATTAGACAACCTAATGTTCATATTTCTTAATGCATGTAGAGAAAATAAAAAACTTGGATTGAAAAATTACCAAATTTGCAAAGAAAGTTGAATAACTTGGATTGAATGGATGTTGAGAACCGCTTAGGTTAAATGGAGTAGAAAACCCACTTGAATTGAATGGAGTAGAAAATGAACTTGATAGAGAAGCTTGAGAAGTGACTTAGAATGTTTTTGCTAGGAATGAGGAAGAAAAATGTCTGACACGTATTTTATTAAAACCCCGTCCGAAGGTATATTTTCGTGTTATATGGAGACACATTTTTGTATTAAATTTTGATAAAATAAGATTGTGACTCACTTACGAATGGATTAAATATGGACTAGGGTGGGTCCGAAAGTACACTTCTGAATTATAGAGACATTTTTGTTTTTTCACAAGGGTGGAAAAAATAATGCCTAGTATAATCCATAGGTATGAGTATTGGCAGGAGATACTAGTACACGAACCTCAATATTTTATGTTAATATATGAAAAAATACATTAAAAAGTTAAAGAAGCACAAGTATGGTATGTGTACACAGTACATGTGCGTATTTGATACAACTTCAGAATTTAAATATATATATATATATATATATATATATATATATATATATATATATATATATATATATATATATATATATATATATATATATATACACTTCGGAGGCAAAAAATTATAAAAGATATTTTTAATTAATAATTTGGTGGGTCTACTTTCTTTTACATATTTATAATTTAGTGGGTATATTTCAGATGTACTTGCGGAACACATACAAAAGCTAGCACCGAGATGCATGTTTCTTTGTAGATGATATAGAGAATATATTATCCTCCAAGTCACACAGTTTAAATATCTTAGGTCCGCAATACAAAATGATGGAGAAATAGAAGGGGATGTAAACCATCGAATTCAAGCGGGGTGACCGAAAGTGAGGAGAGCTTTAGGGGTTATATGTGACACAAAGGTACCTCAAAAGCTGAAGGAAAAATTGTATCGAATTGCGATAAGACCCGTGAAGTTGTATGAAAAAGAATGTTGGACGGTTAGAAATCAACACGAGAATAAAGTAAGTGTACCAAAAATGATGATGTTGCATTGGGTGTGTGGTAATACTAAACATGACAGGATTATAAACAAAAATTATGGCGCAAGTTAATACATGTTACCGATTCCACCTAGTCGGATAAGACTTGGTTGTTTTTGTGTATATATAAAATTATACATAAAATCAAATATATTTATATATATATATATATATATATATATATATATATATATTGGTGGCAAACGACAAATGACAAAGTAGGAGTGAAAAACCACTACTACAAAACGCGCAAACTACAACGCCCAAGTCACCACGGTTCTTCCAAAAACCGTGGTGACATCTCTAAACTCTTGCGCTAACATTTTATTTTATTTTTTAATTATAAATTTTTATGGTATAATAACGGTTAACGTTATTACCGATATGATACAATCTATCTTTCATGCGTTCGAACCTCAACGCTCTCAAAAAGTTTATTCATTTAACGTTAAGGCACTCCTTTCTGTTTTATTTATTTTTAAATAAAATAATAAAAGGGATATCACTACGGTTATTATGAGTAACCGTTGTGATATTAAATTTTATTCATTTAACGTTAAGGAGCTCCTTTATTTTTTATTTATTTATAAATAAATAATAAAAGGGATATCACTACGGTTATTATGAGTAACCGTTGTGATATTGTTTAATATATAAAATAAAGTATCTGTTGCCAAGTTCATAACAAGCGTTTATCTCTAAAGAAAACCCTAACATAACCCTTTCCTCTCATGAAGCTTACAGGATATCTGACGGGAGCAACCTCTGGCGCAAACTCCTACGACGTCGAAGATGGTATGTTCTCCTGCTCTTTTCTTTCTACTCTTCTTCTGGATTATGTTGTTGATGTTTTAAGTTTAAGTTTAAAGTATGTTGTGTTTTCTTGTAGATACATGGTTATGATGGTGGTAGCAAACGTATGGTGGTAGCAAGCGTATAGTATGATGATGTTTCATATGGTTTTTGTTGCCATGAAGAAAAATATAAGAAGTATGAAGTTATTGTATAAACTTCATCCACCTTATATTTTTTCTTCATGACATCACAAACTAGATGAACTTGATATGTCTTGATTTATTACAGTTTCTTGTTTATTTTCAATAAGAGATGCGTTATTGACTCAATGTATATTGATTTGTTACAGTCCCACTTAGGGTTTTGTTTCAATTATAGCTGAATTTGTTTTGAATACTATTTATTTTATTTTATTTGAAATAGCTGAAGCTGTATAGTAAAGATGATACATGGTGATGATGATGGTGGTAGCGAGCGTATAAAATGAGTTGATAAGGTACATATGGTTTGTGCTAATATAATGTATGTTTTTTTTATTGTGTTGCATGGATTTGTTGTGTTGTTGTATGTTGTTGTTGTTGAAAAATGTTCTCAAAACAAGAACAAAACATTGCTAAGTCACAAGAAAGAGGCTTATTGTGACTTAGCAATATTTTGTTCTTTATATTCTTATACAGGTTGACAGGAGATGAAGTTTAGTTTATCATATACTATGTATATTGTTTGTTTCACTAACCTTTTAATGAAAATGCAATAATTTAAATTGACATAGAACTTATAATCTGAAAATTAAGATGTATTTGAAAATCAACCTATATCAATCAATATTTTCCGAATTGCATGCATCTCATTATGCACATTTTATGTTCCTTAACACATAATATATCGTTCAATGGTTTGGTTCCTTCAATGTATCGATATCTACTATTCTACTTTACTTCGTCGTCGTCGCTTATCACCGTGATTGTTAAGATCATGCTTGTTATGATGATAAGTCATCATAACAATTGCGATGATAAACGAAAATAATAAAAGATATCGATGCATTGAAAGAATCAAACCATTGAACCATATATGTGTTAAAGAACATAAAATGTGCACGATGAGACGCATGCAATTTGGAAAACAGTGGTGTGTTTAAGTTGGTTTTCAAGAATAGTTTAATTTTCAGATTATATAATTCTTTACCAATTTTAATGGTTATATTTCTTTAATGGGGTGTATGGTAAAACAAGCAATATATGTTGGTATATAATAAAATATGAGTACATTTCACAACTGTTTTCTAAATTAACCGTGATCTAATGTAATTTATTTGCTGGGTTTCGAACGCAGTACTGTATATATCACAACGGTTGTTAAGCATAACCCTTGTGATATACCACGCGCTTTTCAGAATACAACAACGGTACCAGGACCGTGATTATAAGTAGCGCATTTACGACAACACTCTACATAACAACGCCTTGATCTGTGTGATTGTATGTATTTTTCAACCTTTATTAAATGAGTTTTCTGTAGTAGTGAACAACATTGATAGAGAGTAGCATTGAACTCGGCAAAAAAAAAAGAATGAAAAAAAGTGTTCTGAAAATGACGAACAAGAGAATTGAGGAAGCCAAGATATTATAAAGGATAAAAATATTTATCTTATTTTAAAATATAATAAATTAGAAAGGATCAAAATAAATTTTTGTTAAAATAATAAAAAAAATGAAGAAAAAAATAATAATAAACGAGAAGCCACTTTAAATAACATTTGAAAAAGAAAAGTCAAAAGCTAACAAAATAAAGCTATTTTTCTTTTTTTTTTGGTTTTATTGATATGAGTTGAAAAGGTAAATGTTAACTTCAAATAAAATTTTAGTTGCTATATCTAAATTTAGGGTGAACTAATCAAAACAATGGAATTCAAGCATAGGTTGGCAACACACCTTAACTCCCTAAGCTGTTAAATTTGAATTCAATAGTTGGAAGCATATACCATCATTCTAAAATCAAACTCAAATTCGTTAACAAATATTAAAATTTTGAAGGGCTCGTTTAAATTGATTTGTTTCATCTTATTTATTGACATAAGTTTTGTAATATTGTTTGATAGACTATCAAAATAATTTATGATTTTTTAATTAATTTTTTTTATAAAAATTGAATATATTTCATCTTACAATAAAGTAATTAAAAAATAACTTATACAATTTTTTTTATAAATATTTGTTTTAATAAATACCTATATGAGAAGAATGAAATGTTTCATAACCTTTAGAGCATTTATGAGTATCTTCCAGAAAATTTTATTTAAAAAATGTGTATTTTTAAAGTTCTATTTCTTTTCTAAGTCAGAACTTTGAGGGCTTGTGTTTGGTTACGGCCCAATGAAGCCCATATCTAACATGCTTATTGAGTGATGATTTCTATTTCTAATAATTACTCATTCAAGGATTCCTAAGTTTATGTTTAGCGAAATTTGACAAAATTACATAGATAATGTGATTTTGTTGAAATTACAAATTGTAGCATTTGTAAAATTATGATGCCTTACTATAATTCTAACAATTTCACATTGATCTAAAGAGTTAAATCCGCGATATTAATTTTTAGAAATCAAAATAATTAAAGATAATTACATGTGTGTTCGGGTTATTGTGTTTCAGTATCATACACTAAATACATTTTTAATTTAATGTGTCGATGCCAAGTTTCAGATGCCGATACTCACGAATAATCAATTTATTTCAACATGTTAGATTTTGTACATTTTTTAACATTTTTTTATACATAAAAGTTTCCCTAATGTAAATTTTAATCACTAACACAACACCACCTTAGATTTTGTACATAAAAGTTTCCCTAATGTAAATATTATCATGGTAATTGGGTTTCACCTTGAACAATTAGTTAGTGATTCGATCCACTACAACATTATCATAGGATTTTCTGGAGCAAATTTAGCTGCATATAATAGTTTACATTCTTCACTACTTATATACTTGATCTATGTGCTACTTTTGACTTCTTATTATTACAAAACTTGAACTTTACGGTTGTCAATGGCTCAATACTAAAACTATTTGAATAAATTATTTGCTAGTGATCAATAATGCAATTTGAATAATTCCTAGACTAGTGCAGCTGGAATGTTACATAGAATAAGCATAAAGGTACACTTATCACGATCTGCTGTTTTTCTATGGATCTAATGTTTATATTATAGTTTAATTATGGTGTGTTGAATTATAACATATCATGGTGTTGCTGCTAAAGGAAACACAACCTTTACGTAAAAGTAGTTTAATGATAATTAATATACAGTGCTTATATATTTTAATGAAAATTAAAGTAGACTTGTAGTGAAATGGTGGAACACAGAATGAAAGGAAAAAGTTTGTCTCTATTGTTGTTCAAAAAACCTTGAAGATAATGATAGATATTACTTTAAAAATATTATCAAACAATCAATTGATCAAGTTAGCTATTAATTATTAGTTAAAGTTTACTAGTGTCACTTATTTGAATATTCTTGCTCTACATTGATTGATAGAATAGAAGAGACCATGCTTTTGTTAGGTGTGTGCAATAACCATGTTTCATGTAATCTATCTCCAAAACTTAATTTAGGTACACTATACTTTTATAACATTTTTTTAAAACAAAAGATTAAACATTTTTCAGATTAGACAATTTCTAAGTTAATGTTAACATGGTTATATTGACTATTGTCATTCAACATGTAAAAGAAAAAGATCATTTTATTGTATCAAAAACTTGAAAAAGAATACAAGAGGAGCACTATGCTTGGTCTTTAAAAAAAAAAAGAGGAACACTATTTTATATATAGTAGTGTGAAAAAATAAAAAGCCAATACATTCTCTAACAAACTAAAACAAACTAAAACAAACTAACGAACTAGGTGAAACTAATAAAATAGATAAATAAAAGGAATAAGGCCCGTTTGTTTTGCCTTTTTTTAAAAATGATTTTTATAGTGTAATTTAATTTTGTAGAGAAAAATTTTACAAAGAAACTTTTCATAAAAGCTTCAAATGAAAATTTGGTTTGAATAGTTATTGTTAAAATGTTATTTTAGGTATTTCATCATTTTATCGAAACTTTTTTTGGATATTAAAATTTCAAAAAATCACTTAATTTTGAAGCTATTTCAAATAGCTTTTCATGAAAATCATTTTTGAAATACAACTTTTTGAAAAAATTGTGATTTTGACTATGTTTTGATCTTCAATAATGTATATTAATGTTATAGAATGTCAAAATTAGTCTTTTAATTTATAAAAAACAAATTTAAAAAAACTTGTATTATTTTGAAAAACGTTTTTGTATAATCCATTTTCAAAAATACAAAGAAAAAATCCATTTTTTTAAAGCTGAAACAAACTGACCCAATATCATATTTTAATCTCCTTTGAACTGGGTGAAAGTTAGTCAATCTAAATTTGAAAACCAACGAGGAAAAAGAACTAAGGTGAAGATGTTTTCAATTTGGTCTTTAGAATTATGGACATGAGGTGGATAATTTTTTGTTGGATCTTGTCTCGAATAAGGTGGAAATCCATTTCTATGTGTGTGGTGTGTTGGTGAACATGATTATGAGGACCATGGCGATTTCATGTTCTCCTAGACATTTCAACATTGGAGAAGCCCTTTCCATCTTATAAAGTTTCCCTAATATCACAATGTACTTTTTGCATGCTTTCGAATCTTTTTTGCTTCTATCTCATTTGGTGATAGTTCATCTTACTGTAGATAGCGTATTTTGGGCGTCATTTAGTTGGTGGTATTTGTGACTGCAAGAGCGTTGGTCTCTTAAATCACATCGCGGTTGTATACTTCTCTTTTGGTGTTGGCGAGCTTGAAGAAGAGGTATATTTTGGAGTTCTGTTCCTTGGGAACATATGTAACAGATAGATACAGATAGAGTGATGAGCCTGTTATCAGGCGTGTCACTATGGGTAGTAATGCCATATAGGAATTTAATTTGGAGAAATCTTCATCGCACTCACTTGTCCACTTGAATTTCTTATTATTCTTCAAAGTAGAAAAGAAATGGAATGCCTAGTCACCTGGACAAGAAAGGATATGAGCTAGGGAGGTTAGGCACCCTGTTAGATGTTGAATTTCGTTGGACGAGTTTCTCATGTTGATGATGGCCAGACACTTATCTGGCTTTGCCTCTATCCCTCTTCTTATTAGGTTGAATCCGAGGAAATTTCCCGCATGTATTCCAAAAAAGCATTTGGCAGATTTGATCGCATGTTGTACCTCTTGACTAATTTCAGGATGTCCTCCAGATACGCAGCCTGGCTTTTCCCCTTTGACGTTTCACGACCATATCATCAATGTATACTTCTAGGTTCCACCCTATCTATTTTGATAATACAACATCCATGAGCCTTTGATAGATGACTGTTGCGTTTTTCAGTCCAAAAGGCACGATACACTACTACAAAACGCTAAAACAACAACGCCAGGATTACAACGCATCCTTTTACGCCGTTGTAATAGGTTAAAAATTTTGCGCCTAGGCAAAAGCTGGGGTATAAACAGTCATTTAATGACGGTTGACTTAAACCACCGTAGTAATAAATAAAATGTAGCAAGCTTCGATTCCCTGCAACTACATTTTTTCCATTTTTTAGAGTACATTTAGTGTGTGTCACTTAAGTCCATTATTTAAAAAATAAATTGTAAATGATTTTACAACGGTTAAGATGAACAACCGTAGTAATAAATGAAATGTAACAAGCTTCGATTCCCTGCAACACATTTTTTTCCATTTTTTAGGATACATTTAGCGTGTGTCACTTAAGATTCCACAACGGTTTGTTTCTCCAACTGAGATTAAAAGCTTTACTGATAAATTAAAACAAAACTTATTATGTATTTCTTTCATAAGACGCCCTAATCGAACAAGTGAGTCAGAGACGCCCTAACCTTTACCCTCTTCGTATCCTTTCATTTGGAGCTCAAATATTGACCGTCTTCATTCATTTGCTTCTTCAGCTTCGAAGTAAGGTACTCTTTTTTCTTGGTTTATGCTCAAATATTGACCGTCTTCATTCATTTGCTTCTTCAGCTTCGAAGTAAGGTACTCTTCAATATCTTCATTCTTTTTTTCTTAGTTTATGCTCAAATATTGACCGTCTTCGTTCATTTGATTATTCAGATTCGACGTACGGTACTCTTCAACATCTTCAATCCTTACGTTCATTTGATTACAACTTTGAAGTACGGTATTTTCAATATCTTTATTCCTTTTTTCTTTGTTCATATTGTATATGCTCAAGTCATAATGAGATGTTTCATATGCTTTACGTTTAGTATGAGAGTACATATTCATTGATTTTTTCTTTGTTCATATTGTATATGCATATGCCTGAGTTTTTGGATTAGATTTTGGTGTGTCATTCACATTATTATACATGTATAAATTTCAGAAGTTGTAATGGATCGTAGTTGGATAAAAGCCAATAGATTAGGTCCGGTTTATGAGAACGGAGTTCGTGAATTCCTTGAATACGCTGATAAATGTTAGGTGAGAATTTGACCTAAAAATGAACTATCTTTCCTTGCACTTTTTCCACTCTTTTCTCATGTTTTCATTGGTTTTGCTAATGGTTATTGTTGCTCTTCTAACAATGAGAATATACCTTTGGTGCTTGTAATGTGTGTGTTATTGTGCAAGAAAAGGCACTAAATGATCAAAGTGTAAGACATAAGAAAATGATGCAAGCTGCCAAAGAGCAGAGGAAGACATCAGTAAGTTTGCTTTGCAAACTTGAAAGCGAGTGCCAGCGAAGGTTCGCTTTGCGAAGGCTGGCGAGGTCTCTAGCGAATGGTCCCAGAATTTGGCAGGGGCAAAAGGCACTAAAGTTCGCTTTGCGAACGGGAAAGCGAGTGTTCGCTTTGCGAATGATCCTTTGCATTGCGAACTCACGAGAATTTATGGGGCGGTTTAATAATTCAGAGGCATCTGAAGTGCCATTTTTCTTCATTCCCTGTGCGAATAAATGGTCCGCTTTGCGAACTGTGAAATTCCTGAATGTGTATAAATATAATTTTCACACTTTTTGAGACTATGTTTTAATTTTGGAGATAGAGAAACTTGTAATATAAAGTCAGAGCTTTATATCTCTTCATTTCCAAGGGAGAAAAGGTAGGATCTTTGATTTCTTGTTGGGAAAGGATGTAATCTTTTGATACCTTATGTATTTCATCTAATGTATGTTTGTGAATATGTTTTGATTCTCTATTGTTTGTTGTCTTTGATTGATTATTTGTGGTCTTGACAAAACCTTTACAAATCCTTGATCTTAGATTTTCATCTATCAATGAGTAAAACTTTTGACATGGTTTTGTGAGTTGATATCCACTGTATCTTTTGTTGTATTGTGTTGATTAAGTAGCATGGCTAGCATGAGTAGGATCGATACAGTACTGCGAAGATGCGTGATAATAGTGATGAAGAACGATATTCACATTCATTTGACAAATTAGTTGAATACATGTAAAAAGGGTTAAACGTATATACGTATTCTGATCGAAGGAATTTTATATGAAGCAATCATTTATCTGATTTGGGTGTCATCTTTGTTTACCTGTTTATCTTTGATTTGATCCGCTATAGACATATACTCTTCAGATCTGGATCTAAGATGATTATCTGTTTTGTTCTAAACTCTAGAAATAGATTTAGGCTTAACACTTGCGCGAGTATCAGCTGTTAGTGCTCTGTGTTGGTTTTTGTTACGTGAAACATCACCAATGAGACAATACGGCCGATCTCTCGATGCTGCGTTAGACATAACCTCTAATGTGGGTGATATGTGAGGATATTAGGCGAATGATTGATTTATGTATAATTTGATTAGAAGAATGCATGTGTTATCAATTGATGAGATCAAATTCCAACAAGGCTCCGTTTATAATTCAGTCTTTACTTTATATTTTCCGTCTTTACATTTTTCGTCTTTGCTTTTGGTTCCGTCTTAAACTAAAACTTTTGATCCATAAGCTTAGAAATGTAGATACCGTCAAATGACATTCTTTCCCCCGTAAGATCCCTGTGGATACGACAAAACTGGGTTACTTATATATTTTTGCTTGCTGCTATTCTAGCTTCAACAAAATGGTGTCGTTGCTGGGGATCGGTGTTTAGATATTGAATCGCATTGCGATAGTTTCTATATTTTTTAGCTTTGTAAATATTTTTATATTGTTTGTATTTGTTTTCTTTGATGTTTTCTCTAGTGTGATCAGGAATGATGAGAACCCCTAGATTGGTTGCTATTGTATAAAATTATTCAATGAAGCTTCAACCGAGTTTGGATGGATGTTGAGCGTTGAAAGTATGCATGGTAAATTGCAATGCTTTATAGAATGCTAGAATGATTTAAGAATTTTGTGCTTTGTGCAAATGTGTATTTTTGTTTCATTTTGCAACTTGTTTGAATGCTTGTTTCACTTAGGACCAAAAGCCACAAACTGTGAGAAACCTCCATTGTTTACTATATGCTAGGATAGCTGATAAGTTTGTTTAGTTCGTTTGATTCATGCTTTATCTTTTGATTATTGTGATTTTGTGGAAGCATTAGAAATGATCAAGGCATTTGTTTATATTGAGCACAACCGTATCTAAAAGTACCTTACCCGTGAGTAGTGAGTATTCGTTAGCCCTTTGAGCCTAAATAGTTTAGATCTCATTTTAGTGATGAACTTTGTGTTGTACATAATTTGGAAGTGTAGTTCATCATTGAATTTTGAGAGGTTCTAAAAATTTCTTCTTGACGATTTCCTTGACTTAAAAAGCAAGGAGCATTCACTTGAGGTTTGGTTGAATTTAAGTTGGGGAGAATGAAAAATAAGAAAGGTGAGTCGCTAAAACTTTTGGAAAACTTCAAACAAGCATGAAAAGAAAAAGTGTGAATATGAATGTGAAAAACAAAAGAAAAAGAATGCTTGTTTGATTGAGAAAAATAGAGAATGAAATAATTGTGCATAAGGAAGTTTGAGAAGGTTTATGATAAAGGAATGAAAATGGTGAATGAAGTTGTGATGTGTAAATACCATGTATAGTGAATGTTTCTTTTTGGATCGGAAATTTCGATTCAATGGCCTTTAGAAATGTCCCTTTATTGTTAACCCAACCAAGCTACAACCATCGAAGCCCTTAGTGATCTTTTTGCTTCCATATTTTCATTTTTGATTGTTAGATGTTGTATGAATTGGATTGCTATTTGCATTGTTTGCCAGGTGAGAGAAATTTCCCCGCGGTTGCAAAAGCGTCAATTTCTTCATTCTTATTTTGAAGAGGAGTGTTAGAGTGATTCAAGTATGAAAATTTAGTTGTTCTTTGAACCATTTCATGATATTTGTTTAAGAACTTAATTCTTTGTCATTGTTCGATTCTATTGAGTGGTGAACGTTGCTTGTGCGCATTTTGATGTTTGACTTTGGTTGAATCTTATGCTTGAGTAAATCCTCTTGTTTTAATGAGGGGCATAGTTTGCTTGAGGACAAGCAAAAATCTAGGTGGGGAGAGTTGTTAGGTGCGGATTTGACCTAAAAATGAACTATCTTTCCTTGCACTTTTTTTCACACTTTTCTCATGTTTTCATTGGTTTTGCTAATGATTGTTGTTGTTCTTCTAACAATAAGAATATACCTTTGGTGCTTATAATGTGTGTGTTATTGTGCAGGAAAAGGCACTAAATGATCAAAGTGTAAGACACAAGAAAATGATGCAAGCTGCCAAAGAGCAGAGGAAGACATCAGTAAGTTTGCTTTGCGAACTTGAAAGCGAGTGCCAGCGAAGGTTCGCTTTGCGAAGGCTGGCGAGGTCTCTAGCGAATGGTCCCAAAATTTGGAAGGGGCAAAAAGGCACTAAAGTTCGATTTGTGAACGGGAAAGCGAGTGTTAGCTTTGCGAGTGATCCTTCGCATTGCAAACTCACGAGAATTTCTGGGGCGGTTTAACTATTCAATGGCACCTGAAGTGCCATTTTTCTTCATTCGCTGTGCGAATAAATGGTTCGCTTTGCGAACTGTGAAATTCCTGAATGTGTATAAATATAATTTTCACACTTTTTGGGACTATGTTTTTATTTTGGAGATAGAGAAACTTGTAATATAAAGTCAGAGCTTTATATCTCTTCATTTCCAAGGGAGAAAAGGTAGGATCTTTGATTTCTTGTTGGGAAAGGATGTAATCTTTTGATACCTTATGTATTTCATCTAATGTATGTTTGTGAATATGTTTTCATTCTCTATTGTTTGTTGTCTTTGATTGATTATTTGTGGTCTTGACAAAACCTTTACAAATCCTTGATCTTAGATTTTCATCTATCAATGAGTAAAACTTTTGACATGGTTTTGTGAGTTGTTATCCACTGTATCTATTGTTGTATTGTGTTGATTAAGTAGCATGGCTAGCATGAGTAGGATCGATACGGTACTGCGAAGATGCGTAATAATAGTGATGAAGAACGATATTCACATTCATTTGACAAATTAGTTGAATACATGTAAAATGGGTTAAACGTATATACGTATTCTGATCGAAGGCATTTTATATGAAGCAATCATTTATCTGATTTGGGTGTCATCTTTGTTTACTTGTTTATCTTTGATTTGATCCGCTATAGACATATACTATTTAGATCTGGATCAAAGATGATTATCTGTTTTGTTCTAAACTCTAGAAATAAATTTGGGCTTAACACTTGCACGAGTATCATCTCTTAGTGCTCTGTGTTGGTTTTTGTTGCGTGAGACATCACCAATGAGGCAATACGGTCGATCTCTCGATGTTGCATTAGACATAACCTCTATTGTGGGTGATATGTGAGGATATTAGGCGAATGATTGACTTATGTATAATTTGATTAGAAGAATGCATGTGTTATCAATTGATGAGATCCAATTCCAACAAGGCTCCGTTTATAATTCAGTCTTTACTTTATATTTTCCGTCTTTACATTTTCCGTCTTTGCTTTTTGTTCCGTCTTAAACCAAAACTTTTGATCCATAAGCTTAGAAATATAGATACCGTCGAATGGCATTCTTTCCCCCGTATGATCCATGTGGATACGACAAAACTGGGTTAGTTATATATTTTTGCTTGCTGCTATTCTAGCTTCAACAAAATGGTGTCGTTGCCGGGGATCGGTGTTTAGATATTGAATCGCATTGCGATAGTTTCTATATTTTTTAGCTTTGTATATTTTTTTATATTGTTTGTATTTTTTTTCTTTGATGTTTTCTCTAGTGTGATCAGGAATGATGAGAACCCCTAGATTGATTGCTATTGTATAAAATTATTTAATGAAGCTTCGACCGAGTCTGGATGGATGTTGAGCGTTGAAAGTATGCATGGTAAATTGCACTGCTTTATAGAATGCTAGAATGATTTAAGAATTTTGTGCTTTGTGCTAATGTGTATTTTTGTTTCATTTTGCAACTTGTTTGAATGCTTGTTTCACTTAGGACCAAAAGCCACAAATTGTGAGAAACCTCCATTGTTTACTATATGCTAGGATTACTGATAACTATGTTTAATTCGTTTGATTCATGCTTTATCTTTTGATAATTGTGATTTTGTGGAAGCATTAGAAATGATCAAGGCATTTGTTTATATTGAGCACAACTGTATCCAAAAGTACCTTACCCGTAAGTAGTGAGTATTCGTTAGCCCTTTAAGCCTAAACAGTTTAGATCTCATTTTAGTGATGAACTTTGTGTTGTACATAATTTGGAAGTGTAGTTCATCATTGAATTTTGTGAGGTTCTAAAAATTTCTTCTTGAACCTTTGAACTTTGTTTTAATTTGATTTTATTGCCTTAAAAAGCAAGGAGCATTCACTTGAGGTTTGGTTGAATTTAAGTTGGGGAGAATGAAAAAGAAGAATGGTAAGTTGCTAAAACTTTTGAAAAACTTCAAACAAGCATGAAAAGAAAAAGTGTGAATATGAATGTGAAAAATAAAAGAAAAAGAATGCTTGTTTGATTGAGAAAAATAGGGAATGAAATAATTGTGCATAAGGAAGTTTGAGAAGGTTTATGATAAAGGAATGAAAATGGTGAATGAAGTTGTGATATGTAAATACCATGTATAGTGAATATTTCTTTTTGCATCGGCAATTTCGATTCAATGGCCTTTAGAAATGTCCCTTTATTATTAACCCGAACAACCTACAACCTTCGAAGCCCTTAGTGATCTTTTTACTTCCATATTTTCATTTTTGATTGTTAGATGTTGTATGAATTGGATTGCTATTTGCATTGTTTGTCAGGTGAGTGAAATTTCCCCACGGTTGCAAACACGTTAATTTCTTCATTCTTATTTTAAAGAGGAGGGTTAGAGTGATTCAAGTATGAAAATTTAGTTGTTCTTTGAACCATTTCATGATATTTGATTAAGAACTTAATTCTTTGTCATTGTTCGATTCTATTGAGTGGTGAACGTTGCTTGTGCGCATTTTCATGCTTGACTTTGGTTAAATCTTATGCTTGAGAAAATCCTCTTGTTTTAATGAGGGGAAAACTTTGCTTGAGGACAAGCAAAAATCTAGTTGGGGGGAGTTGTTAGGTGCGGATTTGACCTAAAAATGAACTATCTTTCCTTGCACGTTTTCCACACTTTTCTCATGTTTTCATTGGTTTTGCTAATGATTGTTGTTGTTCTTCTAACAATGAGAATATACCTTTGGTACTTGTAATGTGTAAGTTATTGTGCAGGAAAAGGAACTAAATGATCAAAGTGTAAGACACAAGAAAATGATGCAAGCTGCCAAAGAGCAGAGGAAGACATCAGTATGTTCGCTTTGCGAACTTGAAAGCGAGTGCCAGCGAAGGTTCACTTTGCGAAGGCTGGCGAGGTCTCCAATGAATGGTCCTTGAATTTGGCAGGGGCAAAAGGCACTAAAGTTCGTTTTGCAAACGGGAAAGCGAGTGTTCGCTTTGCGAGTGATCCTTCGCATTGCGAACTCACGAGAATTTATGGGGCGGTTTAACTATTCAGAGGCACCTGAAGTGCCATTTTTCTTCATTTGCTGTGCGAATAAATGGTTCGCTTTGCGAACTGTGAAATTCCTGAATGTGTATAAATAGAATTTTCACACTTTTTGAGACTATGTTTTAATTTTGGAGATAGAGAAACTTGTAATTTAAAGATCAGAGCTTTATATCTCGTTTTTTCCAAGGGAGAAAAGGTAGGATCTTAGATTTCTTGTTGGGAAAGGATATAATCTTTTGATACCTTATGTATTTAATCTAATATACGTTTGTGAATATGTTTTGATTCTGTATTGTTTGTTGTCTTTGATTGATTATTTGTGGTCTTGACAAAACCTTTACAAATCCATGATCTTAAATTTTCATCTATCAATGATTAAAACTTTTGACATGGTTTTATGGTTTGATATTCATTGTATCTTTTGTTATATTCTGTTGATTAAGTAGCATGGCTAGCATGAGTAAGATCGATACGGTACTGCGAAGATGCGTGATAATAGTGATAAAGAACAATATTCACATTCATTTGAAAAATTATTTGAATACATGTAAAAAGGGTTAAACGTATGTACGTATTCTGATCGATGGCATTTTATATAAAGCAATCATTTATCTGATTTGGGTGTCATCTTTGTTTACCTGTTTATCTTTGATTTGAACCGCTATAGACATATACTCTTTAGATCTGGATCTAAGATGATTATCTATTTTGTTCTAAACTCTAGAAATAGATTTAGGCTTAACACTTACGCGAGTATCAGCTCTTAGTGCTCTGTGTTGGTTTTTGTTGCGTGAGACATCACCAATGAGGCAATACGGTCGATCTCTCGATGTTGCGTTAGACATAACCTCTGTCGTGGGTGATATGTGAGGATATTAGGAGAATGATTGATTTATGTATAATTTGATTAGAAGATTGCTTATGTTATCAATTGATGAGATCCAATTCCAACAAGGCTCCGATTATAATTCAGTCTTTACTTTATATTTTCCGTCTTTACATTTTCCGTCTTTGCTTTTAGTTCCGTCTTAAACCAAAACTTTTGATCCATAAGCTTAGAAATGTAGATACCGTCGAATGACATTCTTTCCCTCGCACTGATCCCTGTTAATACGATAAAACTGGGTTACTTATATATTTTTGCTTGCTGCTATTCTAGCTTCAACAAAATGGCACCGTTGCCGGGGATCGGTGTTTAGATATTGAATCACATTGCGATAGTTTCTATATTTTTTAGCTTTGTACATTTGTTTATATTCTTTGTATTTATTTTCTTTTATTTTTTCTCCAGTGTGATCAAGAATGATGAGAACCCCTAGATTGGTTGCTATTGTATAAAATTATTCAATGAAGCTTCGACCGAGTCTGGATAGATGTTGAGCGTTGAAAGTATGCATGGTAAGTTGTACTGCTTTATAGAATGCTAGAATGATTTAAGAATTTTGTGCTTTTTGCAAATGTGTATTTTTGTTTCATTTTGCAACTTGTTTGAATGCTTGTTTCACTTAGGACCAAAAGCCACAAATTGTGAGAAACCTCCATTGTTTACTATATGCTAGGATAACTGATAACTTTGTTTAATTCGTTTGATTCATGCTTTATCTTTTGATTATTGTGATTTTGTGGAAGCATTAGAAATGATCAAGGCATTTGTTTATATTGAGCACAACCGTATCCAAAAGTACCTTACCCGTGAGTAGTGAGTATTCGTTAGCCCTTTGAGCCTAAACCGTTTAGATCTCATTTTAGTGATGAACTTTGTGTTGTACATAATTTGGAAGTGTAGTTCATCATTGAATTTTGTGAGGTTCTAAAAATTTCTTCTTGAACCTTTGAACTTTGTTTTAATTTGATTTTCTTGCCTTAAAAAGCAAGGAGCATTCACTTGAGGTTTGGTTGAATTTAAGTTGGGGAGAATGAAAAAGAAGAATGGTAAGTTGCTAAAACTTTTGAAAAACTTCAAACAAGCATGAAAAGAAAAAGTGTGAATATGAATGTGAAAAATAAAAGAAAAAGAATGCTTGTTTGATTGAGAAAAATAGGGAATGAAATAATTGTGCATAAGGAAGTTTGAGAAGGTTTATGATAAAGGAATGAAAATGGTGAATGAAGTTGTGATATGTAAATACCATGTATAGTGAATATTTCTTTTTGCATCGGCAATTTCGATTCAATGGCCTTTAGAAATGTCCCTTTATTATTAACCCGAACAACCTACAACCTTCGAAGCCCTTAGTGATCTTTTTGCTTCCATATTTTCATTTTTGATTGTTAGATGTTGTATGAATTGGATTGCTATTTGCATTGTTTGTCAGGTGAGTGAAATTTCCCCACGGTTGCAAACACGTTAATTTCTTCATTCTTATTTTAAAGAGGAGGGTTAGAGTGATTCAAGTATGAAAATTTAGTTGTTCTTTGAACCATTTCATGATATTTGATTAAGAACTTAATTCTTTGTCATTGTTCGATTCTATTGAGTGGTGAACGTTGCTTGTGCGCATTTTCATGCTTGACTTTGGTTAAATCTTATGCTTGAGAAAATCCTCTTGTTTTAATGAGGGGAAAACTTTGCTTGAGGACAAACAAAAATCTAGTTGGGGGGAGTTGTTAGGTGCGGATTTGACCTAAAAATGAACTATCTTTCCTTGCACGTTTTCCACACTTTTCTCATGTTTTCATTGGTTTTGCTAATGATTGTTGTTGTTCTTCTAACAATGAGAATATACCTTTGGTACTTGTAATGTGTAAGTTATTGTGCAGGAAAAGGAACTAAATGATCAAAGTGTAAGACACAAGAAAATGATGCAAGCTGCCAAAGAGCAGAGGAAGACATCAGTATGTTCGCTTTGCGAACTTGAAAGCGAGTGCCAGCGAAGGTTCACTTTGCGAAGGCTGGCGAGGTCTCCAATGAATGGTCCCTGAATTTGGCAGGGGCAAAAGGCACTAAAGTTCGTTTTGCGAACGGGAAAGCGAGTGTTCGCTTTGCGAGTGATCCTTCGCATTGCGAACTCACGAGAATTTATGGGGCGGTTTAACTATTCAGAGGCACCTGAAGTGCCATTTTTCTTCATTTGCTGTGCGAATAAATGGTTCGCTTTGCGAACTGTGAAATTCCTGAATGTGTATAAATAGAATTTTCACACTTTTTGAGACTATGTTTTAATTTTGGAGATAGAGAAACTTGTAATTTAAAGATCAGAGCTTTATATCTCGTTTTTTCCAAGGGAGAAAAGGTAGGATCTTAGATTTCTTGTTGGGAAAGGATATAATCTTTTGATACCTTATGTATTTAATCTAATATACGTTTGTGAATATGTTTTGATTCTGTATTGTTTGTTGTCTTTGATTGATTATTTGTGGTCTTGACAAAACCTTTACAAATCCATGATCTTAAATTTTCATCTATCAATGATTAAAACTTTTGACATGGTTTTATGGTTTGATATTCATTGTATCTTTTGTTATATTCTGTTGATTAAGTAGCATGGCTAGCATGAGTAAGATCGATACGGTACTGCGAAGATGCGTGATAATAGTGATAAAGAACAATATTCACATTCATTTGAAAAATTATTTGAATACATGTAAAAAGGGTTAAACGTATGTACGTATTCTGATCGATGGCATTTTATATAAAGCAATCATTTATCTGATTTGGGTGTCATCTTTGTTTACCTGTTTATCTTTGATTTGAACCGCTATAGACATATACTCTTTAGATCTGGATCTAAGATGATTATCTATTTTGTTCTAAACTCTAGAAATAGATTTAGGCTTAACACTTACGCGAGTATCAGCTCTTAGTGCTCTGTGTTGGTTTTTGTTGCGTGAGACATCACCAATGAGGCAATACGGTCGATCTCTCGATGTTGCGTTAGACATAACCTCTGTCGTGGGTGATATGTGAGGATATTAGGAGAATGATTGATTTATGTATAATTTGATTAGAAGATTGCTTATGTTATCAATTGATGAGATCCAATTCCAACAAGGCTCCGATTATAATTCAGTCTTTACTTTATATTTTCCGTCTTTACTTTTAGTTCCGTCTTAAACCAAAACTTTTGATCCATAAGCTTAGAAATGTAGATACCGTCGAATGACATTCTTTCCCTCGCACTGATCCCTGTTAATACGATAAAACTGGGTTACTTATATATTTTTGCTTGCTGCTATTCTAGCTTCAACAAAATGGCACCGTTGCCGGGGATCGGTGTTTAGATATTGAATCACATTGCGATAGTTTCTATATTTTTTAGCTTTGTACATTTGTTTATATTATTTGTATTTATTTTCTTTTATTTTTTCTCCAGTGTGATCAAGAATGATGAGAACCCCTAGATTGGTTGCTATTGTATAAAATTATTCAATGAAGCTTCGACCGAGTCTGGATAGATGTTGAGCGTTGAAAGTATGCATGGTAAGTTGTACTGCTTTATAGAATGCTAGAATGATTTAAGAATTTTGTGCTTTTTGCAAATGTGTATTTTTGTTTCATTTTGCAACTTGTTTGAATGCTTGTTTCACTTAGGACCAAAAGCCACAAATTGTGAGAAACCTCCATTGTTTACTATATGCTAGGATAACTGATAACTTTGTTTAATTCGTTTGATTCATGCTTTATCTTTTGATTATTGTGATTTTGTGGAAGCATTAGAAATGATCAAGGCATTTGTTTATATTGAGCACAACCGTATCCAAAAGTACCTTACCCGTGAGTAGTGAGTATTCGTTAGCCCTTTGAGCCTAAACCATTTAGATCTCATTTTAGTGATGAACTTTGTGTTGTACATAATTTGGAAGTGTAGTTCATCATTGAATTTTATGAGGTTCTAAAAATTTCTTCTTGAACCTTTGAACTTTGTTTTAATTTGATTTTCTTGCCTTAAAAAGCAAGGAGCATTCACTTGAGGTTTGGTTGAATTTAAGTTGGGGAGAATGAAAAAGAAGAATGGTAAGTTGCTAAAACTTTTGAAAAACTTCAAACAAGCATGAAAAGAAAAAGTGTGAATATGAATGTGAAAAATAAAAGAAAAAGAATGCTTGTTTGTTTAAGAAAAATAGAGAATGAAATAATTGTGCATAAGGAAGTTTGAGAAGGTTTATGATAAAGGAATGAAAATGGTGAATGAAGTTGTGATGTGTAAATACCATGTAAAGTCAATGTTTCTTTTTGCATCGGCAATTTCGATTCAATGGCCTTTAGAAATGTCCCTTTATTGTTAACCCGACCAAGCTACAACCTTCGAAGCCCTTAGTGATCTTTTTGCTTCCATATTTTCATTTTCATTTTTGATTGTTAGATGTTGTATGAATTGGATTGCTATTTGCATTGTTTGTCAGGTGAGTGAAATTTCCCCACGGTTGCAAACACGTTAATTTCTTCATTCTTATTTTAAAGAGGAGGGTTAGAGTGATTCAAGTATGAAAATTTAGTTGTTCTTTGAACCATTTCATGATATTTGATTAAGAACTTAATTCTTTGCCATTGTTCGATTCTATTGAGTGGTGAACGTTGCTTGTGCGCATTTTCATGCTTGACTTTGGTTAAATCTTATGCTTGAGAAAATCCTCTTGTTTTAATGAGGGGAAAACTTTGCTTGAGGACAAGCAAAAATCTAGTTGGGGGGAGATGTTAGGTGCGGATTTGACCTAAAAATGAACTATCTTTCCTTGCACGTTTTCCACACTTTTCTCATGTTTTCATTGGTTTTGCTAATGATTGTTGTTGTTCTTCTAACAATGAGAATATACCTTTGGTACTTGTAATGTGTAAGTTATTGTGCAGGAAAAGGAACTAAATGATCAAAGTGTAAGACACAAGAAAATGATGCAAGCTGCCAAAGAGCAGAGGAAGACATCAGTATGTTCGCTTTGCGAACTTGAAAGCGAGTGCCAGCGAAGGTTCACTTTGCGAAGGCTGGCGAGGTCTCCAATGAATGGTCCCTGAATTTGGCAGGGGCAAAAAGCACTAAAGTTCGTTTTGCGAACGGGAAAGCGAGTGTTCGCTTTGCGAGTGATCCTTCGCATTGCGAACTCACGAGAATTTATGGGGCGGTTTAACTATTCAGAGGCACCTGAAGTGCCATTTTTCTTCATTTGCTGTGCGAATAAATGGTTCGCTTTGCGAACTGTGAAATTCCTGAATGTGTATAAATAGAATTTTCACACTTTTTGAGACTATGTTTTAATTTTGGAGATAGAGAAACTTGTAATTTAAAGATCAGAGCTTTATATCTCTTTTTTTCCAAGGGAGAAAAGGTAGGATCTTAGATTTCTTGTTGGGAAAGGATATAATCTTTTGATACCTTATGTATTTAATCTAATATACGTTTGTGAATATGTTTTGATTCTGTATTGTTTGTTGTCTTTGATTGATTATTTGTGGTCTTGACAAAACCTTTACAAATCCATGATCTTAAATTTTCATCTATCAATGATTAAAACTTTTGACATGGTTTTGTGGTTTGATATTCATTGTATCTTTTGTTATATTCTGTTGATTAAGTAGCATGGCTAGCATGAGTAAGATCGATACGGTACTGCGAAGATGCGTGATAATAGTGATAAAGAACGATATTCACATTCATTTGAAAAATTATTTGAATACATGTAAAAAGGGTTAAACGTATGTACGTATTCTGATCGATGGCATTTTATATAAAGCAATCATTTATCTGATTTGGGTGTCATCTTTGTTTACCTGTTTATCTTTGATTTGAACCGCTATAGACATATACTCTTTAGATCTGGATCTAAGATGATTATCTATTTTGTTCTAAACTCTAGAAATAGATTTAGGCTTAACACTTACGCGAGTATCAGCTCTTAGTGCTCTGTGTTGGTTTTTGTTGCGTGAGACATCACCAATGAGGCAATACGGTCGATCTCTCGATGTTGCGTTAGACATAACCTCTGTCGTGGGTGATATGTGAGGATATTAGGAGAATGATTGATTTATGTATAATTTGATTAGAAGATTGCTTATGTTATCAATTGATGAGATCCAATTCCAACAAGGCTCCGATTATAATTCAGTCTTTACTTTATATTTTCCGTCTTTACATTTTCCGTCTTTGCTTTTAGTTCCGTCTTAAACCAAAACTTTTGATCCATAAGCTTAGAAATGTAGATACCGTCGAATGACATTCTTTCCCTCGCACTGATCCCTGTTAATACGATAAAACTGGGTTACTTATATATTTTTGCTTGCTGCTATTCTAGCTTCAACAAAATGGCACCGTTGCCGGGGATCGGTGTTTAGATATTGAATCACATTGCGATAGTTTCTATATTTTTTAGCTTTGTACATTTGTTTATATTCTTTGTATTTATTTTCTTTTATTTTTTCTCCAGTGTGATCAAGAATGATGAGAACCCCTAGATTGGTTGCTATTGTATAAAATTATTCAATGAAGCTTCGACCGAGTCTGGATAGATGTTGAGCGTTGAAAGTATGCATGGTAAGTTGTACTGCTTTATAGAATGCTAGAATGATTTAAGAATTTTGTGCTTTTTGCAAATGTGTATTTTTGTTTCATTTTGCAACTTGTTTGAATGCTTGTTTCACTTAGGACCAAAAGCCACAAATTGTGAGAAACCTCCATTGTTTACTATATGCTAGGATAACTGATAACTTTGTTTAATTCGTTTGATTCATGCTTTATCTTTTGATTATTGTGATTTTGTGGAAGCATTAGAAATGATCAAGGCATTTGTTTATATTGAGCACAACCGTATCCAAAAGTACCTTACCCGTGAGTAGTGAGTATTCGTTAGCCCTTTGAGCCTAAACCGTTTAGATCTCATTTTAGTGATGAACTTTGTGTTGTACATAATTTGGAAGTGTAGTTCATCATTGAATTTTGTGAGGTTCTAAAAATTTCTTCTTGAACCTTTGAACTTTGTTTTAATTTGATTTTCTTGCCTTAAAAAGCAAGGAGCATTCACTTGAGGTTTGGTTGAATTTAAGTTGGGGAGAATGAAAATGAAGAATGGTAAGTTGCTAAAACTTTTGATAAACTTCAAACAAGCATGAAAAGAAAAAGTGTGAATATGAATGTCAAAAAAAAAAGAAAAAGAATGCTTGTTTGATTGATAAAAATAGAGAATGAAATAATTGTGCATAAGGAAGTTTGAGAAGGTTTATGATAAAGGAATGAAAATGGTGAATGAAGTTGTGATGTGTAAATACCATGTATAGTGAATGTTTCTTTTTGCATCGGCAATTTCGATTCAATGGCCTTTAGAAATGTCCCTTTATTGTTAACTTGACCAAGCTACAACCTTCGAAGCCCTTAGTGATCTTTTTGCTTCCATATTTTCATTTTTGATTGTTAGATGTTGTATGAATTGGATTGTTATTTGCATTATTTGTCAGGTGAGTGAAATTTCCCCACGGTTGCAAACACGTTAATTTCTTTATTCTTATTTTAAAGAGGAGTGTTAGAGTGATTCAAGTATGAAAATTTAGTTGTTCTTTGAACCATTTCATGATATCTGATTAAGAACTTAATTCTTTGTCATTGTTCGATTCTATTGAGTGGTGAACGTTGCTTGTGCGCATTTTTATGCTTGACTTTGGTTGAATCTTATGCTTGAGCAAATCCTCTTGTTTTAATGAGGGGCTAACTTTGCTTGAGGACATGCAAAAATCTAGTTGGGGGGAGTTGTTAGGTGCGGATTTGACCTAAAAATGAACTATCTTTCCTTGCACGTTTTCCACACCTTTCTCATGTTTTCATTGGTTTTGCTAATGATTGTTGTTGTTCTTCTAACAATGAGAATATACCTTTGGTGCTTGTAATGTGTAAGTTATTGTGCAGGAAAAGGCACTAAATGATCAATGTGTAAGACACAAGAAAATGATGCAAGCTGCCAAAGAGCAGAGGAAGACATCAGTATGTTCGCTTTGCGAACTTGAAAGCGAGTGCCAGCGAAGGTTCACTTTGCGAAGGCTGGCGAGGTCTCCAATGAATGGTCCCTGAATTTGGCAGGGGAAAAAGGCACTAAAGTTCGTTTTGCAAACGGGAAAGCGAGTGTTCGCTTTGCGAGTGATCCTTCGCATTGCGAACTCACGAGAATTTATGGGGCGGTTTAACTATTCAGAGGCACCTGAAGTGCCATTTTTCTTCATTTGCTGTGCGAATAAATGGTTCGCTTTGCGAACTGTGAAATTCCTGAATGTGTATAAATAGAATTTTCACACTTTTTGAGACTATGTTTTAATTTTGGAGATAGAGAAACTTGTAATTTAAAGATCAGAGCTTTATATCTCTTTTTTTCCAAGGGAGAAAAGGTAGGATCTTAGATTTCTTGTTGGGAAAGGATATAATCTTTTGATACCTTATGTGTTTAATCTAATATACGTTTGTGAATATGTTTTGATTCTGTATTGTTTGTTGTCTTTGATTGATTATTTGTGGTCTTGACAAAACCTTTACAAATCCATGATCTTAAATTTTCATCTATCAATGATTAAAACTTTTGACATGGTTTTATGGTTTGATATTCATTGTATCTTTTGTTATATTCTGTTGATTAAGTAGCATGGCTAGCATGAGTAAGATCGATACGGTACTGCGAAGATGCGTGATAATAGTGATAAAGAACAATATTCACATTCATTTGAAAAATTATTTGAATACATGTAAAAAGGGTTAAACGTATGTACGTATTCTGATCGATGGCATTTTATATAAAGCAATCATTTATCTGATTTGGGTGTCATCTTTGTTTACCTGTTTATCTTTGATTTGAACCGCTATAGACATATACTCTTTTGATCTGGATCTAAGATGATTATCTATTTTGTTCTAAACTCTAGAAATAGATTTAGGCTTAACACTTACGCGAGTATCAGCTCTTAGTGCTCTGTGTTGGTTTTTGTTGCGTGAGACATCACCAATGAGGCAATACGGTCGATCTCTCGATGTTGCGTTAGACATAACCTCTGTCGTGGGTGATATGTGAGGATATTAGGAGAATGATTGATTTATGTATAATTTGATTAGAAGATTGCTTATGTTATCAATTGATGAGATCCAATTCCAACAAGGCTCCGATTATAATTCAGTCTTTACTTTATATTTTCCGTCTTTACTTTTAGTTCCGTCTTAAACCAAAACTTTTGATCCATAAGCTTAGAAATGTAGATACCGTCGAATGACATTCTTTCCCTCGCACTGATCCCTGTTAATACGATAAAACTGGGTTACTTATATATTTTTGCTTGCTGCTATTCTAGCTTCAACAAAATGGCACCGTTGCCGGGGATCGGTGTTTAGATATTGAATCACATTGCGATAGTTTCTATATTTTTTAGCTTTGTACATTTGTTTATATTATTTGTATTTATTTTCTTTTATTTTTTCTCCAGTGTGATCAAGAATGATGAGAACCCCTAGATTGGTTGCTATTGTATAAAATTATTCAATGAAGCTTCGACCGAGTCTGGATAGATGTTGAGCGTTGAAAGTATGCATGGTAAGTTGTACTGCTTTATAGAATGCTAGAATGATTTAAGAATTTTGTGCTTTTTGCAAATGTGTATTTTTGTTTCATTTTGCAACTTGTTTGAATGCTTGTTTCACTTAGGACCAAAAGCCACAAATTGTGAGAAACCTCCATTGTTTACTATATGCTAGGATAACTGATAACTTTGTTTAATTCGTTTGATTCATGCTTTATCTTTTGATTATTGTGATTTTGTGGAAGCATTAGAAATGATCAAGGCATTTGTTTATATTGAGCACAACCGTATCCAAAAGTACCTTACCCGTGAGTAGTGAGTATTCGTTAGCCCTTTGAGCCTAAACCATTTAGATCTCATTTTAGTGATGAACTTTGTGTTGTACATAATTTGGAAGTGTAGTTCATCATTGAATTTTATGAGGTTCTAAAAATTTCTTCTTGAACCTTTGAACTTTGTTTTAATTTGATTTTCTTGCCTTAAAAAGCAAGGAGCATTCACTTGAGGTTTGGTTGAATTTAAGTTGGGGAGAATGAAAAAGAAGAATGGTAAGTTGCTAAAACTTTTGAAAAACTTCAAACAAGCATGAAAAGAAAAAGTGTGAATATGAATGTGAAAAATAAAAGAAAAAGAATGCTTGTTTGTTTAAGAAAAATAGAGAATGAAATAATTGTGCATAAGGAAGTTTGAGAAGGTTTATGATAAAGGAATGAAAATGGTGAATGAAGTTGTGATGTGTAAATACCATGTAAAGTCAATGTTTCTTTTTGCATCGGCAATTTCGATTCAATGGCCTTTAGAAATGTCCCTTTATTGTTAACCCGACCAAGCTACAACCTTCGAAGCCCTTAGTGATCTTTTTGCTTCCATATTTTCATTTTCATTTTTGATTGTTAGATGTTGTATGAATTGGATTGCTATTTGCATTGTTTGTCAGGTGAGTGAAATTTCCCCACGGTTGCAAACACGTTAATTTCTTCATTCTTATTTTAAAGAGGAGGGTTAGAGTGATTCAAGTATGAAAATTTAGTTGTTCTTTGAACCATTTCATGATATTTGATTAAGAACTTAATTCTTTGCCATTGTTCGATTCTATTGAGTGGTGAACGTTGCTTGTGCGCATTTTCATGCTTGACTTTGGTTAAATCTTATGCTTGAGAAAATCCTCTTGTTTTAATGAGGGGAAAACTTTGCTTGAGGACAAGCAAAAATCTAGTTGGGGGGAGATGTTAGGTGCGGATTTGACCTAAAAATGAACTATCTTTCCTTGCACGTTTTCCACACTTTTCTCATGTTTTCATTGGTTTTGCTAATGATTGTTGTTGTTCTTCTAACAATGAGAATATACCTTTGGTACTTGTAATGTGTAAGTTATTGTGCAGGAAAAGGAACTAAATGATCAAAGTGTAAGACACAAGAAAATGATGCAAGCTGCCAAAGAGCAGAGGAAGACATCAGTATGTTCGCTTTGCGAACTTGAAAGCGAGTGCCAGCGAAGGTTCACTTTGCGAAGGCTGGCGAGGTCTCCAATGAATGGTCCCTGAATTTGGCAGGGGCAAAAAGCACTAAAGTTCGTTTTGCGAACGGGAAAGCGAGTGTTCGCTTTGCGAGTGATCCTTCGCATTGCGAACTCACGAGAATTTATGGGGCGGTTTAACTATTCAGAGGCACCTGAAGTGCCATTTTTCTTCATTTGCTGTGCGAATAAATGGTTCGCTTTGCGAACTGTGAAATTCCTGAATGTGTATAAATAGAATTTTCACACTTTTTGAGACTATGTTTTAATTTTGGAGATAGAGAAACTTGTAATTTAAAGATCAGAGCTTTATATCTCTTTTTTTCCAAGGGAGAAAAGGTAGGATCTTAGATTTCTTGTTGGGAAAGGATATAATCTTTTGATACCTTATGTATTTAATCTAATATACGTTTGTGAATATGTTTTGATTCTGTATTGTTTGTTGTCTTTGATTGATTATTTGTGGTCTTGACAAAACCTTTACAAATCCATGATCTTAAATTTTCATCTATCAATGATTAAAACTTTTGACATGGTTTTGTGGTTTGATATTCATTGTATCTTTTGTTATATTCTGTTGATTAAGTAGCATGGCTAGCATGAGTAAGATCGATACGGTACTGCGAAGATGCGTGATAATAGTGATAAAGAACGATATTCACATTCATTTGAAAAATTATTTGAATACATGTAAAAAGGGTTAAACGTATGTACGTATTCTGATCGATGGCATTTTATATAAAGCAATCATTTATCTGATTTGGGTGTCATCTTTGTTTACCTGTTTATCTTTGATTTGAACCGCTATAGACATATACTCTTTAGATCTGGATCTAAGATGATTATCTATTTTGTTCTAAACTCTAGAAATAGATTTAGGCTTAACACTTACGCGAGTATCAGCTCTTAGTGCTCTGTGTTGGTTTTTGTTGCGTGAGACATCACCAATGAGGCAATACGGTCGATCTCTCGATGTTGCGTTAGACATAACCTCTGTCGTGGGTGATATGTGAGGATATTAGGAGAATGATTGATTTATGTATAATTTGATTAGAAGATTGCTTATGTTATCAATTGATGAGATCCAATTCCAACAAGGCTCCGATTATAATTCAGTCTTTACTTTATATTTTCCGTCTTTACATTTTCCGTCTTTGCTTTTAGTTCCGTCTTAAACCAAAACTTTTGATCCATAAGCTTAGAAATGTAGATACCGTCGAATGACATTCTTTCCCTCGCACTGATCCCTGTTAATACGATAAAACTGGGTTACTTATATATTTTTGCTTGCTGCTATTCTAGCTTCAACAAAATGGCACCGTTGCCGGGGATCGGTGTTTAGATATTGAATCACATTGCGATAGTTTCTATATTTTTTAGCTTTGTACATTTGTTTATATTCTTTGTATTTATTTTCTTTTATTTTTTCTCCAGTGTGATCAAGAATGATGAGAACCCCTAGATTGGTTGCTATTGTATAAAATTATTCAATGAAGCTTCGACCGAGTCTGGATAGATGTTGAGCGTTGAAAGTATGCATGGTAAGTTGTACTGCTTTATAGAATGCTAGAATGATTTAAGAATTTTGTGCTTTTTGCAAATGTGTATTTTTGTTTCATTTTGCAACTTGTTTGAATGCTTGTTTCACTTAGGACCAAAAGCCACAAATTGTGAGAAACCTCCATTGTTTACTATATGCTAGGATAACTGATAACTTTGTTTAATTCGTTTGATTCATGCTTTATCTTTTGATTATTGTGATTTTGTGGAAGCATTAGAAATGATCAAGGCATTTGTTTATATTGAGCACAACCGTATCCAAAAGTACCTTACCCGTGAGTAGTGAGTATTCGTTAGCCCTTTGAGCCTAAACCGTTTAGATCTCATTTTAGTGATGAACTTTGTGTTGTACATAATTTGGAAGTGTAGTTCATCATTGAATTTTGTGAGGTTCTAAAAATTTCTTCTTGAACCTTTGAACTTTGTTTTAATTTGATTTTCTTGCCTTAAAAAGCAAGGAGCATTCACTTGAGGTTTGGTTGAATTTAAGTTGGGGAGAATGAAAATGAAGAATGGTAAGTTGCTAAAACTTTTGATAAACTTCAAACAAGCATGAAAAGAAAAAGTGTGAATATGAATGTCAAAAAAAAAAGAAAAAGAATGCTTGTTTGATTGATAAAAATAGAGAATGAAATAATTGTGCATAAGGAAGTTTGAGAAGGTTTATGATAAAGGAATGAAAATGGTGAATGAAGTTGTGATGTGTAAATACCATGTATAGTGAATGTTTCTTTTTGCATCGGCAATTTCGATTCAATGGCCTTTAGAAATGTCCCTTTATTGTTAACTTGACCAAGCTACAACCTTCGAAGCCCTTAGTGATCTTTTTGCTTCCATATTTTCATTTTTGATTGTTAGATGTTGTATGAATTGGATTGTTATTTGCATTATTTGTCAGGTGAGTGAAATTTCCCCACGGTTGCAAACGCGTTAATTTCTTTATTCTTATTTTAAAGAGGAGTGTTAGAGTGATTCAAGTATGAAAATTTAGTTGTTCTTTGAACCATTTCATGATATCTGATTAAGAACTTAATTCTTTGTCATTGTTCGATTCTATTGAGTGGTGAACGTTGCTTGTGCGCATTTTTATGCTTGACTTTGGTTGAATCTTATGCTTGAGCAAATCCTCTTGTTTTAATGAGGGGCGAACTTTGCTTGAGGACATGCAAAAATCTAGTTGGGGGGAGTTGTTAGGTGCGGATTTGACCTAAAAATGAACTATCTTTCCTTGCACGTTTTCCACACCTTTCTCATGTTTTCATTGGTTTTGCTAATGATTGTTGTTGTTCTTCTAACAATGAGAATATACCTTTGGTGCTTGTAATGTGTAAGTTATTGTGCAGGAAAAGGCACTAAATGATCAATGTGTAAGACACAAGAAAATGATGCAAGCTGCCAAAGAGCAGAGGAAGACATCAGTATGTTCGCTTTGCGAACTTGAAAGCGAGTGCCAGCGAAGGTTCACTTTGCGAAGGCTGGCGAGGTCTCCAATGAATGGTCCCTGAATTTGGCAGGGGAAAAAGGCACTAAAGTTCGTTTTGCAAACGGGAAAGCGAGTGTTCGCTTTGCGAGTGATCCTTCGCATTGCGAACTCACGAGAATTTATGGGGCGGTTTAACTATTCAGAGGCACCTGAAGTGCCATTTTTCTTCATTTGCTGTGCGAATAAATGGTTCGCTTTGCGAACTGTGAAATTCCTGAATGTGTATAAATAGAATTTTCACACTTTTTGAGACTATGTTTTAATTTTGGAGATAGAGAAACTTGTAATTTAAAGATCAGAGCTTTATATCTCTTTTTTTCCAAGGGAGAAAAGGTAGGATCTTAGATTTCTTGTTGGGAAAGGATATAATCTTTTGATACCTTATGTGTTTAATCTAATATACGTTTGTGAATATGTTTTGATTCTGTATTGTTTGTTGTCTTTGATTGATTATTTGTGGTCTTGACAAAACCTTTACAAATCCATGATCTTAAATTTTCATCTATCAATGATTAAAACTTTTGACATGGTTTTGTGATTTGATATTCATTGTATCTTTTGTTATATTTTGTTGATTAAGTAGCATGGCTAGCATGAGTAAGATCGATACGGTACTGCGAAGATGCGTGATAATAGTGATAAAGAACGATATTCACATTCATTTGAAAAATTATTTGAATACATGTAAAAAGGGTTAAACGTATGTACGTATTCTGATCGATGGCATTTTATATAAAGCAATCATTTATCTGATTTGGGTGTCATCTTTGTTTACCTGTTTATCTTTGATTTGAACCGCTATAGACATATACTCTTTAGATCTGGATCTAAGATGATCATCTATTTTGTTCTAAACTCTAGAAATAGATTTAGGCTTAACACTTACGCGAGTATCAGCTCTTAGTGCTCTGTGTTGGTTTTTGTTGCGTGAGACATCACCAATGAGGCAATACGGTCGATCTCTCGATGTTGCGTTAGACATAACCTCTGTCGTGGGTGATATGTGAGGATATTAGGAGAATGATTGATTTATGTATAATTTGATTAGAAGATTGCTTATGTTATCAATTGATGAGATCCAATTCCAACAAGGCTCCGATTATAATTCAGTCTTTACTTTATATTTTCCGTCTTTACATTTTCCGTCTTTGCTTTTAGTTCCGTCTTAAACCAAAACTTTTGATCCATAAGCTTAGAAATGTAGATACCGTCGAATGACATTCTTTCCCTCGCACTGATCCCTGTTAATACGATAAAACTGGGTTACTTATATATTTTTGCTTGCTGCTATTCTAGCTTCAACAAAATGGCACCGTTGCCGGGGATCGGTGTTTAGATATTGAATCACATTGCGATAGTTTCTATATTTTTTAGCTTTGTACATTTGTTTATATTCTTTGTATTTATTTTCTTTTATTTTTTCTCCAGTGTGATCAAGAATGATGAGAACCCCTAGATTGGTTGCTATTGTATAAAATTATTCAATGAAGCTTCGACCGAGTCTGGATAGATGTTGAGCGTTGAAAGTATGCATGGTAAGTTGTACTGCTTTATAGAATGCTAGAATGATTTAAGAATTTTGTGCTTTTTGCAAATGTGTATTTTTGTTTCATTTTGCAACTTGTTTGAATGCTTGTTTCACTTAGGACCAAAAGCCACAAATTGTGAGAAACCTCCATTGTTTACTATATGCTAGGATAACTGATAACTTTGTTTAATTCATTTGATTCATGCTTTATCTTTTGATTATTGTGATTTTGTGGAAGCATTAGAAATGATCAAGGCATTTGTTTATATTGAGCACAACCGTATCCAAAAGTACCTTACCCGTGAGTAGTGAGTATTCGTTAGCCCTTTGAGCCTAAACCGTTTAGATCTCATTTTAGTGATGAACTTTGTGTTGTACATAATTTGGAAGTGTAGTTCATCATTGAATTTTGTGAGGTTCTAAAAATTTCTTCTTGAACCTTTGAACTTTGTTTTAATTTGATTTTCTTGCCTTAAAAAGCAAGGAGCATTCACTTGAGGTTTGGTTGAATTTAAGTTGGGGAGAATGAAAATGAAGAATGGTAAGTTGCTAAAACTTTTGATAAACTTCAAACAAGCATGAAAAGAAAAAGTGTGAATATGAATGTCAAAAAAAAAAGAAAAAGAATGCTTGTTTGATTGATAAAAATAGAGAATGAAATAATTGTGCATAAGGAAGTTTGAGAAGGTTTATGATAAAGGAATGAAAATGGTGAATGAAGTTGTGATGTGTAAATACCATGTATAGTGAATGTTTCTTTTTGCATCGGCAATTTTGATTCAATGGCCTTTAGAAATGTCCCTTTATTGTTAACTTGACCAAGCTATAACCTTCGAAGCCCTTAGTGATCTTTTTGCTTCCATATTTTCATTTTTGATTGTTAGATGTTGTATGAATTGGATTGTTATTTGCATTATTTGTCAGGTGAGTGAAATTTCCCCACGGTTGCAAACGCGTTAATTTCTTCATTCTTATTTTAAAGAGGAGTGTTAGAGTGATTCAAGTATGAAAATTTAGTTGTTCTTTGAACCATTTCATGATATCTGATTAAGAACTTAATTCTTTGTCATTGTTCGATTCTATTGAGTGGTGAACGTTGCTTGTGCGCATTTTTATGCTTGACTTTGGTTGAATCTTATGCTTGAGCAAATCCTCTTGTTTTAATGAGGGGCGAACTTTGCTTGAGGACATGCAAAAATCTAGTTGGGGGGAGTTGTTAGGTGCGGATTTGACCTAAAAATGAACTATCTTTCCTTGCACGTTTTCCACACCTTTCTCATGTTTTGATTGGTTTTGCTAATGATTGTTGTTGTTCTTCTAACAATGAGAATATACCTTTGGTGCTTGTAATGTGTAAGTTATTGTGCAGGAAAAGGCACTAAATGATCAATGTGTAAGACACAAGAAAATGATGCAAGCTGCCAAAGAGCAGAGGAAGACATCAGTATGTTCGCTTTGCGAACTTGAAAGCGAGTGCCAGCGAAGGTTCGCTTTGCGAAGGCTGGCGAGGTCTCCAACGAATGGTCCCTGAATTTGGCAGGTGCAAAAGGCACTAAAGTTCGCTTTGCGAATGGGAAAGCGAGTGTTCGCTTTGCGAGTGATCCTTCGCATTGCGAACTCACGAGAATTTCTGGGGCGGTTTAACTATTCAGAGGCACCTGAAGTGCCATTTTTTTTTCATTTTTTGTGCGAATAAATGGTTCGCTTTGCAAACTGTGAAATTCCTGAATGTGTATAAATAGAATTTTCACACTTTTTGAGACTATGTTTTAATTTTGGAGATAGAGAAACTTATAATTTAAAGATCAGAGCTTTATATCTCTTCATTTCCAAGGTAGAAAAGGTAGGATCTTTGATTTCTTGTTGGGAAAGGATGTAATCTTTTGATACCTTATGTATTTCATCTAATGTATATTTATGAATATGTTTTGATTCTCTATTGTTTATTGTCTTTGATTGATTATTTTTGGTCTTGACAAAACCTTTACAAATCCTTGATATTAAATTTTCATCTATCAATGAGTAAAACTTTTGACATGGTTTTGTGAGTTGATATTCATTGTATCTTTTGTTGTATTGTGTTGATTAAGTAGCATGGCTAGCATGAGTAGGATCGATACGGTACTGCGAAGATACGTGATAATAGTGATGAAGAACGATATTCAAATTTATTTGACAAATTAGTTGAATACATGTAAAAAGGGTTAAACGTATGTACGTATTCTGATCGATGACATTTTATATGAAGCAATCATTTATCTGATTTGGGTGTCATCTTTGTTTACTTGTTTATCTTTGATTTGAACCGCTATAAGCATATACTCTTTAGATCTGGATCTAAGATGATTATCTATTTTGTTCTAAACTCTAGAAATAGATTTGAGCTTAACACTTGCGCGAGTATCAGCTCTTAGTGCTCTGTGTTGGTTTTTGTTGCGTGAGACATCACCTGTAACACCCCCAATCTATACCCACAACTCAATAAAGCGATAAAAAATAATCAGAGTATAATTAAAAAATAATTCACGGCATAGACGGAGGCGTCACATCAATTGAGACAAAATACAATAACCTGCTCATAAAGATATGCAACAATCAGGTAGCAAATAACAGAGAAACTTCGTTCCTACTACCCACAAATCAAATACAGAATAAAAGCAGAAAATCTGCAACTGAATCTCATATATATACATCATAAAAAGTTTGCCTGTCATATACAAAGTCACACAAGTACAATCCAAAACAGGTGTATACATAATACAAATAATCACATAACGATCTCCCCGACTACCCGGTGCTACATATCAGAGCCGACCGATAAAAGAATGAAGACCTAAGCTTCACAAAAAGACCTCCAGCATCTAATCTGCAATGCCACATAGAGCATTTAAAAACAGCAGAAGGGTGAGAAACACAATCATAATATAAATGCATACAATTATATAATAACACAAAAATACGCATGTAAAATATTCTCACCATAACTTACACCAGAATTCGAACACAAAACAACACAATGCATATCTCATATATTCATCACCAAGGCATATATAATCAAGCTTAATGCATTTATCAACAACAAATATATATATATATATATATATCTCAACTCATCAATTCCATTCACAATCCCACACAAAATCAATCCATTCATGATTTATGCAAATGCAAAGAGACCGACACAACGACTCAATGCAAATGCAATGCGGTACCATCAATCCATCATCTCATCACTAGTTCACACAGGAACTATTGGAACCATCACTTGTAACTTAGTGTAACTCCCCGTCGGGAAAATAATGTTCCCCGTCGCTTTAGGTCCTCTTTGTATAAGGCGCACGATGTTTATGGATCCCTTTAGGTCCTCTTTGTATAAGGCGCACGATCGGATCGCTTTAGGTCCTCTTTGTATAAGGCGCACGATCGTCTATAATCATCGCTTTAGGTCCTCTTTGTATAAGGCGCACGATGTTATAGCGGATTCCCTCTGGAATCATTTCGTCGCTCACACCCACTAGGGCACACGACATCACAAGAATGCATATCATGATGCTTGACATACAATGACTCATGACATTTAAATGCACACATATATGCAACCATAACCATCCATACATAATCAACCACAACAGTTACGTTTACTTGCCCTTAGGCCACAAACCATCATCACAACATTTAATCGCATGCATTCACATCATATAACATCACACCAGTCATACAATACATATCACAAGCATGTTGCATAATAACACATCAAATGCACACCATTAAAACGGTAAAAGTCGACAAAACGACACATTCCAAATTCCCGACATAATTAAATCGGCCAACAATCTCAAAACCATTTTAATAAGAAAGAACAACTCAATAGCGTTCTAATGCACCCAACCGCGCCCCAATCTGACTTACGGATCAAAAGTTAGGAAGAAAACAAAATTGCACAAACTGCCATGTTCGCTAGGCGAACCTTCTAGCGAGCATTCGCTACCACCTTCGCTAGGCGAATGTCCAGGAGAAACCACCATCAGATAAAAACAGACACAAAGTTCGCTAGGCGAACCCCTTGGCGAACAAAGCCAGCAACAACCATGACCAAAAAGATACAAAGTTCGCTAGGCGAACAACGTTAGCGAACATTCGCTAACCTTCGCTAACTGGCTCTCTAGGCGAACCCTCAAAAAATCATTCGCTTCTGCTTCACCCCAGGTTCGCTAGGCGAACCAAGGAAAACCCAGAAATTCTGCAGCGCTGTTTTGAGGTCCAAAACCATTTTTTTTCCACCAAAATCTCTTCCAAACCAAAACATAACAATCAGAACATAACCCAATCATGGTAACAAGTATCCTACAACATTTACATCACATTTCAACCGCTAAAACATAAATTTCTATTGTTCCGACCTAGAATTGAAAAGCTATGAAAATACAATGAACAGTCCAACACACACATACATAATCATACACAAGCATAAGATAATCGAGTTTCGCTCCCTTACCCGATTTAATCGTGTTTGAAAAGTCGGTTGATCGATTTTCTTCCTTTCCAAGTTTTCTCTCTTTTTCTTCTCTCCTTTTCCTTCTTTCTCTTTTTCTTCTTCTCTTTTTCTTTCTCTCTAATTTTCTCTCTCTATTTCTATTCTTACTAACTTAAGAAAAATAAAGTGAAATGACTAAAATACCCCTACACTCAAATATCTCGCAAACGCTCCCAAAACGCGATAAAACATAATAACAATGAAAAATAATATATTTCCAAGTAAAAGTAAAAAATAAAATAATATAATAATAAAAATAATCAAAACGACTCGATTAAATAAAACGGACAAAACTGGGGCGTTACAACTCTCCCCCACTTAGAAATTTTCGTCCTCGAAAATATTACCTGAGACGAACAACTCCGGATACGACTCCCGCATCCGACTCTCCAACTCCCAAGTCAAATTGTCCTCAGTAGCGCCTCCCCACGCTACCTTCACAAGTGCAATATCCTTGCCTCTTAACCGCTTCAACCCGCGATCCAAAATCCTCACTGATAATGCCTCAACCGTAAGGTTCTCCCTTACCTCAACCTCATCCATCGGAATCACATGCGACGGATCCGGAACATACTTCCGAAGCTGTGAAACATGGAACACATCATGCAAATTCGAAAGACTCGGCGGCAATGCCACCCGATAAGCCACAACACCCACTATCGCGGATATCTGGTAAGGACCAATAAACCGAGAAGTAAGCTTCTTCGATTTCAATGCATGACCAACACCCGTCACCGGTGTAACTCTAAAAAATACATGATCGCCCTCTTGAAACTCAAGATCTTTCCTCCTTCGATCATGATAACTCTTCTGCCTACTCTGAGAAGCCTTCATTTTCTCGCGAATAAGCTTCACCTTTTCCGTAGTCTGTTGCACCAACTCCGGTCCAACCACCAAACTCTCACCTGATTCGTGCCAACACAAAGGTGTTCGACATCTCCTTCCATACAACGCTTCAAAAGGTGCCATTCCAATACTCGAATGGAAATTATTGTTATAAGTGAATTCCACCAACGAAAGATAACTATCCCACGCACCACCTTGCTCAAGAACACAAGCCCGCAACAAATCTTCCAACAACTGAATAGTTCTCTCGGTCTGACCATTCGTCTGCGGATGATAAGCAGAACTCAACCTTAACTTAGATCCTAAAGCTTTTTCCAAACTTTCCCAAAATCTCGAAGTAAACCTCGGATCTCGATCTGAAACAATACTCAACGGAACCCCATGTAACTTCACAATCACACTTATATAAATCTCAGCCAACCTCTCCAAAGAAAAACTAATGTAAATTGGAATGAAATGCGCCGATTTAGCATTATGTCCCCGCTGAGTATTCGGCAACCCTGTCACAAAATCCATAGAAATGCTGTCCCATTTCCACTCAGGACTATCTAACGGTTGCAGCAATCCACTAGGCCTCAGATGTTCTACCTTCGACTTCTGACACGTCAAACACGCATAAACAAACTGAGCCACATCTCTCTTCAATCCAGACCACCAGTAAATCTTCTTCAAATCTTGGTACATCTTATTAGCTCCCGGATGTATACTCAAATTACTCCGGTGTCCTTCCTCCAAAATCATCCTTTTCAACTCCGAATCATCAGGAATACAAATCCTACCCCGAAATCTCAAAACACCTTTATCGTCCACTTTAAAGTCCTCATTCACACTTAGATCCCCAACCGTCATCTAATCAACAAATTTCACATCCATCTTCTGTTTCTCACTAACAGTTAACAGAAAATCATTAGTAACCTTTAACATTCCAAGCCTCACTCTATCCAACGTCAATTCACATACCAAACTCAAATCTCTAAACAATTCCAAAAGTTCCCACTCTTTAACCATTAAAGTGGACATATGCAATGATTTCCGGCTTAACGCGTCGGCTTCCACATTAGCTTTACCAGGATGGTAATTCAAGCCAAAGTCGTAGTCCTTCAAAAATTCCAACCATCTCCGTTGCCTCATATTCAACTCTTTCTGATCAAACAAGTATTTCAAACTTTTATGATCACTAAAGACTTCGAATCTTGCACCATAGAGATAATGCCTCCAAATTTTCAACATAAACACCACAGCCGCTAATTCCAAATCGTGAGTAGGGTAATTCTTCTCATGAATCCTCAATTGCCTCGAAGCATAAGCCATAACCTTACCTTCTTGCATCAACACTACACCTAAACCAATCAAAGACGCATCACAATACACCACAAACGGTTCAGTAGGATTCAGCAAAATCAAAATCGGAGTTGTAGTCAACCTCTTCTTCAGCTCACTAAAACTTTCCTCACACTGAATATCCCAAATGAACGCTTTGCCTTTACAAGTCAACTGGGTCAAAGGAAGTGCTAACTTAGAAAAACCTTCAATGAAGCTTCGATAATATCCAGCCAAACCCAAAAAGCTTCTAATTTCAGTAACAGATCTAGGAGCCTCCCATTGTAGAACTGCATCTACTTTAGATGGATCCACAGCAATACCATTACCTGAAATAACGTGTCCAAGAAAACTCACTTCTGACAACCAGAACTCACACTTGGACAATTTGGTAAAAAGTTTCCTTTCCTTCAAAATTTGCAACACAATGCGCAAATGCTCCGCATGCTCCTCCCGAGACTTAGTATAAATCAAGATGTCATCAATAAACACAACAAAAAATCGATCCAAATGCTCATGGAAAATACGATTCATATACTCCATAAACACACCCGGCACATTAGAAACCCCGAACGGCATCACAGAATATTCATAATGACCGTAACGTATCCTAAAAGCCATCTTCTGAATATCTTCTTCTTTCACCCTAATCTGATGATACCCTGACCTCAAATCAATCTCACTAAACACACACGCGCCAACCAACTGGTCCATCAGATAATCAATTCTCGGAAGAGGATACTTATTCTTAATCGTCACCTTATTCAGCTGGCGATAATCAATACACAATTGCATACTTCCATCTTTCTTTTTCACCAATAAAACTGGAGCACCCTAAGGCGATACACTTGGCCTCACAAACCTCTTTTCTAACAATTCATTCAACTGCTTCTTTAACTCAACCAACTCAGATGCCAACATTCGATATGGTGCCATCGATACAGGTCTAGTACCAGGAACTAGATCTATAGAAAACTTCACCTCCCTCTTTGGCGGCACATATGAAATATCCTCAGGAAACACTTCCGGAAAATCACACACAACTGGAAACACATCAATTGAAACTTGACTATCCACAGTCAACGATGCAAACAACCCGAACAACTGAGCTTCCTCCACCAAAAGTTTCTTCAACTCTTTGGTAGATAAGAAACTCGAGTCCTCGTCTTCCTCAAGAGAAGGAAATCTTACCAGCTTATGATAACAATCAATATGAGCCCGATTGAACTGTAACCAATTCATTCCCAAAACCACATCTAAACCCTCAAACGGCAAACACACCAAATCCATCTCAAAGTCTTTACCATAAATGGTCAAAGGACAACTTAAACAAACCAAAGAAGTAGTTAATGACCCCATTGCTAGAGTATCAATAACCATCTCTCCACCCATCAAGGACAACACAAGATTCAAACGCTTCACGCACTCAGACGAAATAGACGAATGAGTCGCTCCGGTATTAACAATAGCAACTAAAGGTGTACTATTAATAAAACAAGTACCTCTGATCAGACGGTCTGCACTTGTATTCTGAGTCCCTGCTAATGCAAATACTTTCCCACCAGCTGGAGCTTGCTTTGGTTTCGGACACTTCGTACTAATATGGCCAACTTCGCCACAGTTGAAACACTTCGCCACATTTTTCCTCTTGCACTCAGCTGCGACATGTCCTAAACCTCCACAATTGGAACACTTCCTCATATCTTTCCTACATTCAAATTGACGATGTCCTAAGTCACCACACCTAAAACATCTAAGAGAATTAGATATACCTCCTCCACTTGACCTTTTCTCAAAATTACCTCTCTGCTTACCCTTATCAGCTGGTGTCACATAAGGACCACCACGAAACTGTTGCTTCCCTTTCCTTTCGTTCACACTCTTATAATGAGTAGAACGAGCTTTGCTATCTTCTTCATAAATCCTACAACAATCCACCAAGTATGAAAACCTTCGAATTCTCTGATAACCAATTGCCTACTTAATCTCAGGACGCAACCCACTCTCAAACTTCACACACTTAGAAAACTCCGCAGTCGCTTCGGCATAATGTGGATAAAACTGCACCAGCTCCACAAACTTAGCAATATAATCAACAACAGACATACTACCTTGTTTCAATTCCAAGAACTCTATCTCCTTCTTTCCTCTAACATCTTCGGGAAAATACTTCCTCAGAAACTCAACACTAAACAAAGCCCAAGTGACTTCTTCCTCTGCAGCTTCCAACACATGACGAGTACTAACCCACCAATCATCCGCTTCCTCCTGCAACATGTGAGTACCTAGTCTCACCTTCTAATCCTCAGCACAATCCATCACTCAGAAAATCCTTTCAATCTCCTTAAGCCAAATCTGAGCACCATCAGGATCATGTCTCCCTTTGAAGACAGGCGGTTTATTCTTCCTGAACTCATCATTCCCAGCCGCATTAGGTGCACCCTGCATAACCCGAGCCATATCTTGCATAGCAGCAGCTAAAGCAGCGTCATTCCTACCAGCCATATTCTGTTTATTTCCAATAACAGCAACTATGGTTAAACAAACAGCTCACCCAAACACAAACACCGACAAGGACTGACACAACTGACACAGACTGGCTCTGATACCACTTAATGTAACACCCCCAATCTATACCCCTAACTCAATAAAGCGATAACAAATAATCAGAGTATAATAAAAAAATAATTCACGGCATAGACGGAGGCATCACATCAATTGAGACAAAATTCAATAACCTGCTCATAAAGATATGCAACAATCAGGTAGCAAATAACAGAGGAACTTCGTTCCTACTACCCACAAATCAGATACAGAATAAAAGCGGAAAATCTGCAACTGAATCTCATATATATACATCATAAAAAGTTTGTCTGTCATATACAAAGTCACACAAGTACAATCCAAAACAGGTGTATACATAATACAAATAATCACATAACGATCTCCCTGACTACCCGGTGCTACATATCAGAGCCGACCGACAAAAGAATGAAGACCTAAGCTTCACAAAAAGACCTCCAGCATCTAATCTGCAATGCCACATAGAGCATTTAAAAACAGCAGAAGGGTGAGAAACATAATCATAATATAATTGCATATAATTATATAATAACACAAAAATACATATGTAAAATATTCTCACCATAACTTACACCAGAATTCGAACACAAAACAACACAATGCATATCTCATATATTCATCACCAAGGCATATATAATCAAGCTTAATGCATTTATCAACAACAAATATATATATATCTCAACTCATCAATTCCATTCACAATCCCACACAAAATCAATCCAATCATGATTTATGCAAATGCAAAGAGACCGACACAACGACTCAATGCAAATGCAATGCGGTACCATCCATCCATCATCTCATCACTAGTTCACTCAAGAACTATTGGAACCATCGCTTGTTACTTAGTGTAACTCCCCGTCGGGAAAACGATGTTCCCCGTCGCTTTAGGTCCTTTTGGTATAAGGCGCACGACGTTTATGGATCGCTTTAGGTCTTCTTTGTATAAGGCACACGATCCGATCGCTTTAGGTCCTCTTTGTATAAGGCGCACGATCGTCTATAATCATCGCTTTAGGTCCTCTTTGTATAAGGCGCACGATGTTATAGCGGATTCCCTCTGGAATCGTTTCGTCGCTCACACCGACTAGGGCACATGACATCACAAGAATGCATATCATGATGCTTGGCATACAATGACTCATGACATTTAAATGCACACATATATGCAACCATAACCATGCATACATAATCAGCCACAACACTTGCGTTTACTTGCCCTTAGGCCACAAACCATCATCACAACATTTAATCGCATGCATTCACATCATATAACATCACACCAGTCATACAATACATATCGCAAGCATGTTGCATAATAACACATCAAACGCACACCATTAAAACGGTAAAAGTCAACAAAACGACACATTCCAAATTCCCAACATAATTAAATTGGCCAACAATCTCAAAACCATTTTAATAAGAAAGAACAACTCAATAGCGTTCTAACGCACCCAACCGCGCCCCAATCCGACTTACGGATCAAAAGTTAGGAAGAAAACAAAATTGCATAAACTGCCATGTTCGCTAGGCGAACCTTCTAGCGAGCATTCGCTACCACCTTCGCTAGGCGAATGTCCAGGCGAAACCACCATCAGATAAAAACAGACACAAAGTTCGCTAGGCGAACCCCTTGGTGAACCAAGGCAGCAACAACCATCACCAAAAAGATACAAAGTTCGCTAGGCGAACAACGTTAGCGAACATTCGCTGACCTTCGCTAACTGGCTCGCTAGGCGAACCCGCGAAAAATCATTCGCTTCTGCTTCGCCCCAGGTTCGCTAGGCAAACCAAGGAAAACCTAGAAATTCTGCAGCACTGTTTTGAGGTCCAAAACCATTTTTTTCCACCAAAATCTCTTCCAAACCAAAACATAACAATCAGAACATAACCCAATCATGGTAACAAGTATCCTACAACATTTACATCACATTTCAACCGCTAAAACATCGATTTCTATCGTTCCGACCTAGAATTGAAAAGCTATGAAAACGCAATGAACAGTCCAACACACACATACATAATCATACACAAGCATAAGATAATCGAGTTTCGCACCCTTACCCGATTTAATCGTGTTTGAAAAGTCGGTTGATCGATTTTCTTCCTTTCCAAGTTTTCTCTCTTTTTCTTCTCTCCTTTTTCCTTCTTTCTCTTTTTCTTCTTCTCTTTTTCTTTCTCACTAATTTTCTCTCTCTCTATTTCTATTCTTACTAACTTAAGAAAAATAAAGTGAAATGACCAAAATACCCCTACACTCAAATATCTCGCAAACGCTCCCAAAACGCGATAAAACATAATAACAATGAAAAATAATATATTTCCAAGTAAAAGTCAAAAATAAAATAATATAATAATAAAAATAATCAAAACGATTCGATTAAATAAAACGGACAAAACTGGGGCGTTACATCACCAATGAGGAAATACGGTCGATCTCTCGACGTTGCGTTAGACACAACCCCTGTCGTGGGTGATACGTGAGGATATTAAGAGAATGATTGATTTATGTATAATTTGATTAGAAGAATGCATGTGTTATCAATTGATGAGATCCAATTTTAACAAGGCCTCGTTTATAATTAAGTCTTTACTTTATATTTTCTGTCTTTGCTTTTGGTTCCGTCTTAAACACAAACTTTTGATCCATAAGCTTAGAAATGTAGATACCATCGAATGACATTCTTTCCCTCGCACTGATCCCTGTGGATACAACAAAACTGGGTTACTTATATATTTTTGCTTGCTGCTATTCTAACTTCAACAATAAACATCTTCCCGGCAATAATGATATCTTTTATTGTCCTTGTGTTGTTTGCGCGAATATCAAAAAGGGTACAAAGAAAGAAATACACAATCACCTTTGTTGTGATGGTATATGTCAAAATTATATAATATGGACGTGGCATGGTAAGGTGGATAATAAGGAAAGTTAAGCGTCACAAAGTCAAAGAGTGGAGGAAGATGAATATATGGAAGATCAACTAGAGGATATGTTCTGTGATATTGGGGAATCTTCTTTTATGAATGCTCATATTTATGATAATTTATGCAGTGATAAAGACACCCTTTTATATAAGGGATGCACAGAGTTCACACGATTGTTGGCGGTGTTAAAGTTGTTGAATCTGAAGGCAAAAAATGGATGGTCGGATAAAAGTTTCATGGAATTACTTGAATTGCTATAGCAAATGTTACCAGAAGATAACAAATTACCGGATTGTTGCTATGAGGCCAAGAAGATATTGTGTCCACTGGATCTGGAGTATATCAAGATACATGCTTGCCCTAATGATTCCATATTATACCGAAAAGAGTATGAAGACTTGTTTCAATGTCTGAAATGTGGTGTGTCGCGTTACAAGCTAAAGGCTAACAATGGTGATGACAATGATCACTATGACAATGTTAGTAGGAAGCATCCTCCTGCTAAAGTGTTATGGTACTTGCCAATAGTTTCACGATTAAAGAGACTTTTTTTATAATTCGAATGACGCAAAAAATCTTAGATGGCATGCAGATGAAAAGATTCGTGATGGAAACATTCACCATGTAGCTGATTCGTTGCAATGGAAGAAAATTGATTCGTTGTTTCCGGATTTTAGAGTCGAGCCAAGAAACCTTAGGCTTGGGCTTGCCACCGATGGAATGAACCCCTTTGGTAATCTGAGCACTAATCATACTTCTTGGCCTGTTCTTCTCACTATTTACAACCTATCTCCTTAGTTGTACATGAAGCGCAAGTATATACTGTTAAGTATGATGATTTCTAGACCACGACAACCTGGTAACGACCTAGATGTTTATCTAAGTCCATTAATTGATGATTTACGACTCTTGTGGGATGAAGGTGTTGAAGTTGATGATGCATATTCTGGGGAAAAGTTTAATATGCGTGCAATGTTATTTTTCTCAATTCACGACTTTCCTGCTTATGGTAACTTGGCTGGATACAGTGTCAAAGGACATAAAGCGTGTCCTATATGTGAAGATGATACTTGTTATCACCAACTTGAGTTTGGAAAAAAGATCGTTTACCTTGGGCATCGAAAATTTCTAAAACCTGGTCATCCTTATCGTAGATTGCGAAAGGCTTTTAATGGAGAGCAAGAGTTTGGTGAGGCTCCTAAACCTTTAACCGGGGATAAAGTTTATCAACGGCAGGAACACATTAATGTTGTCTTTGGGAAGAGAGAAAAAGAAAAAGGTGGGAAGAGAGAAAAAGAAAAAGGTGGGAAGAGAGGAAAAGAAAAAGGGGCAGTTGCGAAAAATATATGGAAAAAGAGGTCCATCTTCTTTGATCTCCCATATTGGTCAAGTCTTGATGTTAGACATTGTCTTGATGTGATGCACGTGGAGGAAAATGTGTGTGATAGTTTGATTGACACACTTCTAAAAATTCCGTGAAAGACTAAAGATAGTTAGACTTCCCGTCTTGATATGGAGAGGATGGGTATACGAAAACAGTTGGCTCCAGTAGAGAAAGGAAAAAGAACTTATCTGCCTCCAGCATGTCACACACTATCTAAAAAGGAAAAGAAGATGTTCTGCGAGTGTTTGCAAGGTATTAAAGTTCCGCAAGGTTACTCATCAAACATCAAGAAACTTGTATCAATGAAAAATCTCAAGTTAATTGGTTTAAAATCTCATGATTGTCATGTATTGATGCAACAACTTCTACCAGTGGCTATCCGTGGGATCCTTCTAAAAAATGTGAGAGTAACTATAACGAGACTGTGTTTATTCTTCAATACCATATGTAATAAAGTTCTTGATTTCAAAAAATTAGATGAATTAGAAGATGAGGCTGCCATAATCTTGTGTCAATTGGAGATGTATTTTCCGCCATCATTTTTTGACATTATGGTTCACTTACTTGTTCATCTCGTAAGAGAAATCATAATTTGTGGTCCAGTTTATTTAAGGTGGATGTATCCAATAGAGCGATATATGAAGATCTTTAAAGGATATACGAAGAATCATCACCGACCGGAAGCTTCGATTGTTGAAAGGTACATCACAGAAGAAGCTGTTGAGTTTTGTACAAACTATTTGTCAGATGCAGATTCTATAGGAATTCCAAAGTCTCGTCATGCTGACATAGACAGAAGAGGTATTCAAGGTCTAAATGTTAGGTCAATGGCCCGGGATGTAGTTATTCAATCACATTTCTATATATTGAATAATATAGATGAGGTTCAACCTTTCGTAGATACTCACGAAAGACTTTTGAAGAAAAAATATCCCCGAATGAGTGACAAGTTGTTGTTGATAGAGCATAATAATAGATTCATGAATTGGTTTAATAAAAGTGTATCTAATGATCGTAGTGCATTCGAGATACTTAAATGGTTGTCGTACGAGCCAAAATTTTGTGTCATTACCTGGAGTGCATACGACATTGGTCATTATAACTTTTATACAAAATCAAAAGATGATCGTAGTACAATGCAAAATAGTGGGGTTATGGTTGAAGCCGAATCAATGTATTTCTCTAGTTCGAAAGATAAGAATCCGGTATTGGCAACTACCGCGTTTTTTGGTGTCATTGATGAGATTTATTATGTTATTTTCAAAGTGGCTTTATTTAAATGCAAGTAGGTTCCCAATAATAGTAATGGTGTAGACATTGATGACTTAGGATTCACCCGGGTCGACCTTGGCAAGACATCTTTTAATACAGAACCATTCATCATGGCTTCTCAAGCAAAACAAGTTTTCTATGTTACCGATCCATCGGACATATCGGGGAAATGGTCAATCATTCTCCAAGGAAAATACATTCCTCTTAGTGATGAAAGTCTTGATATTCCGTCCACACCTTCTTACACAACACAAGTTCTACCTCATATGATGAAGTTGATGGAGATGTCGTGCCTGCTATACGACTCGATCATGAAGAAGGCATATGGGAAAATTAACAAGTACGTAATTTAATTTTTATTCATAATATATTAATTGTATGTTATAGTTTAGAAGTATTTTTACTAACAAGTATAATTATTTGAAATCATAGGTATTTTGAGTCCAGACACCAGGCCAAGAGACAAGACACCAAGAGACAAGATACCAATACACCAAGTAAAAAATTATGTGAAGTTATGTAATGTGTGTAAACTGTATTATGGTATATGTGATATTTTATTTATGTAGGTTGTTTGTTCTGATAAACTGTAATGTGGTATATGTGATATTATGAATGTGATACGATTAATATTATTATGAAAACTTTATCACAAAATGTGAATTGTATTTTTCTGCTGTGCTGTGATATGGAGAACAATAATACAGGTAAAAAAATGGGATTAATTATAAAAGCAGGATCATATTTGTTAATTTTGCAGAAACTTTAACGACGCTTATATTTCAGAACCATTATAATATCTGGCGCGCTGTCCAGGAAAAAATAAATATCAAAACTGGGCTGCTGGGAATCGAATCGAGGACACTTATTTTTATTACAATGGTGTATTGTAAAATCCGTTGTGATAGTTAGCGCGCTTTCCAGTTTATTACAACGCCTACTAGGCCGTGGTTGTAAGTATCATATATACAACGACAATCTACATAACAACGCCCTCACCCGCGTCATTATATGTCATTCCCAACCGTTGTTAAATGGGTTTTTCGTAGTAGTGATATTGTAGCAATAGTTGTCACGATTGGATATGTGTTTTGTTTTGGATGCATCAAAGGGATCCATCTTAATCTAATTGTAGCCGGAATATGCATCCATAAAACTCAGAGACTTGTTGCATGAGGACCCATTAATCAGGCAGTCTATATTGGGTAAAAGTTATAAATTTTCAAGGCATGCGACGTTTAGGTCAGTGAAGTCGACACACAAGCGCCATTTATTTGAAGACTTTCTCACCAAGCCTAAGTTAGTCAACCAATATGGGTACTTAACCTCAGTTATAAAGCCAAGGCTTCTCAGCTTATATACCGCTTCATCGATGGTTGCCTTATTCTCTTCGCCTATTTTTGTTTCCTTTGAGAAACTAGCTTCACTGTGGAATCAATGGCAGAGAGATAACACACCACCCAGGTATCTATCCCTGAAATATCAAAAGACACAAATGCAAACAAGTCTATATTCCTTCTCAATAGGGAAATAAACTTCTCCTCCTTAAAATCAGGTTGAGAAGTGCAAAATTAGGTGACTTGATGGTCCAAGGGTCCAATCTGAACCTCTTTTAGGCCCTCTGTAGGAGTGAGCCTTTTGTTATCCATCTCTAATATAGGATCCCAACTTGATACATCCATTATCATTTCTAGACTATTTTGATAAAATTCCTGGGCTACCTCCTAGCCCCCCTGAACTACTCCAACACGTCCGCCAAGGAGCGATTACTTCATGCTTAAATGAAGGGCGAATAGGAATGCCCCCAAATAGTTAAGGGAAGGTCTCCCTAGGTGACATTGTATCCGGACAAGACGTGTACTACAAGATATTCCACCTTGATTTTCTTTGTGTCTGCCTTCAAATTTGAGGTCGTTTTGAGTGTTATGTTGCCTTCCACTTGTACTTGTTCGCTTGACAGACCAACTACAAAACCTTGGAATGATTGAATGTCGTATGGGTCAGGTAGAAGCCCCTCAAAGGTGCTTCAAAATAGGACATTTGTTGAGCTTCCTAGGTTAACTTGCACTTGCTTCACGTTCTAATTATCATATTATATCGTAATGACCATGAGATCATTGTTGTAAAAGATAATGCCTATTAGGGGTGTACATGGGATGGATAAATCCACCAAATCCAATAAAAAAATGGGTTGGATCGTGTTAGTGGGTCAAAATTGTTTAAAAAAAATGAAAAACCATTTAAAACAATTGGGTTTCGGGTAAACCCGGATCCAACCATAAAACCCACTCAATCCTTTAACTTTACCACTAACTGCTAAATACTTTTATTTTTTAGGTCTCTTAATGGATTAATATATGAACTAATATTTATATTTTTATTATTGGACCAAACCATAAGACTTCTTTTTTGAATTATGGAGGATATTTGGACACTGTTTTTTACTTTTTTTTTTGTAATTTGATGAATGATGACTTTGGTGTATTTGTACTTGGTTACTTCAATTTTAGTCTCGAACATTTGTTATTTTGTGATTCATAATTTTAAATTATTTAGGATGTTGAACTTTAACTATTTTGATGTCAATATTAGTAAGTTATGAGTATTGTATGTAATTGTAGGTACTATTGTATTACAACTTTGATTTTTGTATTTTTTTTATGATAAATTGTATTGTATATTTGGACATTTCATGTTAAAACAGTAGAGCTAATATGCTAAACTAATTTTTAACAAAAAATATTTGGAGCGGATTTTGAAAAAGAATATGACACATCATTTATAATTACATAAGAAAAAAGAGAAAAAAAATCAGGTAACTCATTAACCAACCTAATCTAACCCATAAATTTACAGTTTTACCCAAACAAACCCAATGATGTTGTGGGTGGTTATTTTACCACATCCAAACCAATATACTATATATGGTTTGGGTTTTGGTTTTGGGCAAACTCAACCAAAACCGACCTATGTACACCCCTAATGCCTATGGTGTCTTCGTTGGAGAAGGTGGTTTTTGACTCAACCTCCTTCTCCAAGTTTATTTTAGGGTCGGAAGGTATCATGCTTGCTATCAAAACCCGCCTGACATATTTTCGACGGGAAGAACTGGATTCCCCCCGCCAACGACACCTCCAAAAATGGTGCTGATAACAATATTTGAATTTTGTGTTGCCATTCTCTTGGGGAAAGTAACAAAAATGAGTGGTGAATGATGATGAGTATGACCCATGTTAGTTTTACCAGGTTTTAATGTGGACGCTAAATTTAATTGATAAAAGTAAAATGAGGGATAACCCCTAGTAGTGTAGGGTTTCTAAGTCTTTTAGGGTTATTGCGGTGCTATAGCAAGCTCACGAAAAGGATGGTGAGAAGCTCTGTATATAAGTAATTGTTGAGTAAATTGAATGTGCCTTCCTTTTTTGATTATCTCCTATACCGTTACGGGATAAAGACACGTCATTCTCCATGTTATCATAAGTAGAAGAGTATACTAGGAAATGAATGCCATTGTGATAAATCATTGCACATTGCGATAAACGGGAGATTAATAGACATGCTCTGGGCTATGGATATTATCCGGCCGCCCTTGGTTCATCTTATGTTGTTTCCCATGTATCCTTTGAAAAAAACTAGTACAAGTATGGTAGGGAAAAAGACACTCTAATCGAGGTTGATCATAAATGAGAGAATCCTATTAATTTTGTTAGCTATAGTTTTGGCAACTACCTTTAACATAACATTGGAAAGTGAGATGAGTTCATACTTAGAGGGGACAAGTATAATTCTTAGTTTTTATAGTAAGAAAAATGTAACTATGAGTAAAACTACCCAAGCCACCTCTCTTATTGAGAGCATGAATATCAATAACTTTTTATCGTTCTTTCACACTTTTCTAAGAAAGTGTGTTAGAAAACAATGAATATTTATCTTACTGTGGCGTGCTTTAGTTTGGAACCGTTCATCTATGTAGAAACGTTCCTACACTTAAATTTGGATTAGAAATATGTATGTAAAATTAAATTTAAGGTATATTGTAGTGTTTATTGAGATCAATTTTAGAGTTTTGGATGAATTGCATGGATATTTAGAAAAATGTAGATGTGTTGTTTTAATAACTGTTATGTGTCAAATAATATAAAAATTTACTAAATTCCAATTAAAGAATCAAAATGTGTTTCTTTTGGAAGTGGGCGCTCTATAAATATAAGGGGGTTGCTCTTTCCACCCATATGTGTGCTCCCTTACCACCATGAAAAGTCACAACTGCATCTCCCGACGCATCTTTTTAAGCCATTCCTCAGATAAAATTAAAGAGGCACCATATTATACCAACATTTTATCTGAAGATGCATCTTCGTATGTGTAAAAGGTAAGTCAGAAGATGCATATACGTACACACGATTTATTAAAAAATTAGTGGGTGGTCTGGAGATGCATCTCTGGTCGCTTTTGTTTCATATCCTTGCACCATACCCTTTCCTCTTCCTTCTTCTTCATTTTATAAAAAGTTATAAAAAAATATTTATGTTCTTATATTCATTCAAGCTTATATCATTGGAGCTATTGCTCCTCCTTTCTAGAATTTCATACATTTAAGCCCCCCTTTCTCATCCATTTGATTTAGTATGTTTTTTAAGTTTTTTTCTCCTTTTATGTTTTGATTTGTAGTTAGTTGTTTAAGCTACATTAGTTGTTTAAGGTATATTAAATAGCAGTGGAAATGAAATAGGTAACATACAAGGACATACATTGATATTTGTTTGGAGGGTTAGGGCAACAATGATATTTCTGCCATGGTTGAGAATCACAACTTTGTCCCGAGATGCATCTCTAGATTTTCTCAATCTTATTTTCAGAGATGCATCTCTGGATTTTATTTAGGATAAAATCTGGTTGATTTTGTGGATTTTTCCCGACATACTATTTTTTGTGTTTGTTTGTAACACACGTGCAATGGCTGAAAACAACAATGACACAACTAGGCTTGGCCATGTACCCCAACCTGCGTCGGTACTACATGAGAGGGTCATAACCAGGACCACTAGGCATTGATTCGATGATAACTTGTTTGATGGTTTGCAACAACGAGGTTCCCCAGATGATGCAGCAGGACCTAAAGTCCCTGAAACCCTTGAAACCCAAGAGGAAGCCACTACCGATGCTCCTTTAGAGAGTTATCTAGGAGGACCATTTGATGTCTTCTTACTTCATCTCAATGCAGACCATGCTGTTAGGCATGTATGGGAAGGAGATGTATATTTATTTTCTTTTACAATATATATGTTTTCAACTAATTAAATTGATACTGATGGTCATATTTTCTTTTAACAAGAGCATACATGATTCAAATCGGTAAACCATAGAAGGAAGATATTGGCGTTGGGCCAACCCACTATAGATTGGTTTTAGGATGTTATCCGATATTCCTGTCTTGCCGGTTTATGTTATGTTGCGTACATGACCATAAACCATGGCATGCAAACGACTTTTATAGAGAGGTGGCATTCAGAGAGATCATTTTTCCACCTTTATATAAGAGAGATTACCATCACCTTGGATGTTGTCTCATGCCTCCTGCATCTTCCCATAAGGGAAAAACTATTGGGCCACAGAAGGATCAGCCGAGAGGAAGCCGTCGAGATGATGGTCACCCATTTGGGGGCTGACCTAGCTAAGGCCTCAAAGGAGGCAACTGCCATAGGAGGTGCTCATGCAAGATTTTGGTTTTTGGAAAAGCTCTATAAAGACCATCTGTAGTGTGCTGAGGATGCCGAAGGTGATGATATGTAAGTTGACTACCATCATACTTGCGCATTGAGGTGTTACCCCTTTATTCTTGGTTGGTATGTCCATGTTTATGGAACAAAGTGCAACCTACGTTGATATGATCTACCTTTAGTACTTCATCGATTTGATTCTGATTCATGAGTACAATTAGGGGGGCGCCTGTTTGGTCTACCTATACTCGAAGCTGGATGAGGGTTGTATTTGGAAGACAAATCAGCTGACAGGGTGTTGCACGTTACAGTAATTTACTATTACTAATATTTTCATAATTCATTTGTTACACTTGTTATTAATATTGTATCTGAACTATTTGCAGGGATGAATCATCTCCCACTTCCCTCGCATAATCGTGAGGGAAGCTATGCCTACATACATCGAGGATTGGCCAGGTGTTGTCGCATTTCTTCCGTATAGAGGGAATAATGCGGTCAAGCCATTCATAATGCATATTGACCATCATGTATTATATGACATTTGCTTCTGCCTAAACGAGGGTCACCACAAGACATGTCTGCAGGACGTCATTTTTTATTATATGGATGATTGACATGTGGGTCATCTCTTTTGTATCTTTATCTGCCAGAGCGAGTGATGTGGCAGTTTGACTATTTATAGATTATTATGAGATCCCCCTTATGAGTTCCATTCCTCCCACTTTCCATCGCACAGAACTCGATGCGATACTTATTGATTTCGAGAGTTATCTGGTACCACAGGAGTATCATAGGGTACTAGTTCCTATACATTAGGCCTATGCAGACCTCTACATGACATGGTTATATAAGACGTCACAACCTATCATGACACCAGACGCTTCTGGAAGATCACATAGGTCAACTAATCAGGAGGTACTTGAGACTAAAGATGACCTCATCGAGGACGTGTCGACGGTTTGTTGGCGTGTTGTGGAGATGAGTAGAGCAGGCATAAATGCATGCTCTTTAAGGAAGGGAACCCCTAGTTGACCCTTGTGGAGAGCGTGATTGTCGAGTTACAAAATATCGTGCAGGTGGTGGAGAAGGCATGTGGTTAGACATACCCAATAGCTTATGTTTTGATGTATTATTATTTTGTATATTTGGACAAATATTATTTATGTTCTTGACTTTTTGGATTTACATTAATTAATGTATGACTTTTTACTTTCATTTTATTTTAATATAATTTGAGTTTATTTTAATATTGATCGGAGGTGATCAGACTGGATCGTCGTGGTCTTTGCGTAGGGCAGATGATGATGCTTGTAGGAGAGGAGGGGGGGTGTACCTGCAAGGTACTCCGACGCTCAAGTAAGAAAGGGTCAGAGAAAAAGGGGCAAGTACAAAATATGTTCTTAGGACGAATATTGGATAACTGGACCTCTCAAGTGAGAGGGTTTATATAATGCACCCAGTGCGTGGCCAGTGGTCCCTATTTTCGGGGCAAAATAACCGTTTCCCGAAGAATAGGTAACTGCAAAAAACTAGCCGTTATGTCGGGCAGGGTGCTCAAAACTAGCCGTTATGTCGGGAAAAGGCGTAGTTCCGGGCACCTGCCCATAGCTGTCTTGGGATTAATGAAACCGTGCGTGACGGGCAGCAGTACCGGGGAGGAGCGATGTAATCCTTGCCCGGTTGGAGGCCAGAAAGGTAAACTCTACCCTTCGCGGATTAGACTTAGGCAATTGGGTCGTTCTGGGAGCAGAAGTGGATTGGGCCATGCTTAGCCATTGGTCCAGTCCAGAATAGGATCCCCCTAAGTCGTTGCTCCCGAGCATGGGAGTGATGACTTAAGGATAGCCCGTTGTTCTGGGGAACTGTAACGGAGTCGTCGTTTGGTGACGGAGGGAGTTGTCTCATGGTGCCCGTGGGCCCTGGTGTTCGTAAGGCTCGTAACCGCATCTGGTTTGTCCGTCGTACGGGGAGACCAACGGTTGGGAGGGATTGAAACGTTGGGGCGCCACGTGTGGCTCGAGCCCTGTGCTGCAGTAACTAGGTAATGATGGCTAGTCTGTAGCCATTATGACCTACCCGGGCGTGCCTCTGCATGTGCTCTCCAGCAGTATAAAAGGAGAGAGAGTTTGGCCATTTTACACTTTCGTTTCACTCTCTTCTTCTTCTTCTTCAGAGAACTTAGCTTGCCGCCGTCATCGTTCGTCGCCGCAACCACCCTAAAAGCTTTGAGCATTTTCCTTCAACTTCTCCGACCACGTAAGTCATCCAACTCCTTGTTATCTTCCAGTTTTTTCATTTTCGTTTTAGAATGCATGTAGTTAGGTTAGATTTAGGAGACATAGTGGCGTTTTCCTGGCGGTTGTTGGTGGCGGACGGTGGCTGGGCCATCCTCTGCTGCTGACGTGGCAACCTGAGTCCTTTAGAGAACTAAGAGTAGGGCGGTCTCTGGTGTCGTTGCGATGATAACGCATAAGTAACCGTCATGGCTACTCAGTTTCCGGTGCTCTGATGAAGTTCCCAGTGGATGTTTAAAGTTTTCGGTGAACATTTGAAGTTTCTGGTGATGCTTTAAACGAAAACTGGGAAGTGACTTGAGTAAGCTCCTCGTTGTGTGAGGGATTTTCCCCGAGCGCCTCCTCGTGGGAGACTCTTGTATTTTTGTTTAATTTAGGGCTTAGGCTGGGGACGCCGTCCTCAGCCCTTTGCGCGCCCTTTCACTTAACTAGCGGTGGAAGGGTGGATTTGATTTTGCGTCGAATTCACTTTTGTCCTCTGCTTTTCAGGTGATGGCGACAGGGCCCGACGGAGAAATTTTAATAGATTCGTCCGAGGAGAGCTCCTCAGAGAGCAGTAGCACGGAAGCTTCAACCGTCTCCAGCGAAGTCGGGGAGGAGCTCGAGGAGAATTCTGCTGAGGAGTGGTCGGTGGCTGAGCCTGCCGAGCACGAATCTATCTTTACGACTTTTACCGGGGACGTTTTCACAGATGTTGGACTAGAGGGGGAATGGAAGGTGCATTTCCCCTTCCAAGACGATCAGATGTGTATGGATTACGGGGAATAGAGGCTGCCCTTCACTGACTTTCAGCTGTCTGTTTTCGTACACCTGGACCTGACCCCATCACAATTGCACCCTAACTCATTGGCGTTCATTTGCGCCTTCGAGCTGACCTGTGAGTTTCTGAAGGTAGGAGCCACGCTGCCTTTGTTCTTCACCATTTTCCATCTTCAGAGGCAGGTCACGGGGAGGAGATATGACTGGGTGTCGTTGAAGCAACCCCGAAAGTTGTTTAAGCATTTCTCGGAGTCTATCCGGACATTCAAGGAAAGGTTTTACATTATTGAACCTGTGTCGGGGCGAGCGCAAGACAACACGTATGTTTGGGCAGTGTCCATTGATGAGAATGGTAATGACATGCGTGACGAGAACGGGAAGTTGATCGGGGACATAGAGTTCAAGTTTCCCTTTCATTGGAGTGGACGTCATTTCTCTAAGGAGCCCAATGGTTATGTTGCTCAGCCAAGCATGTTGGACGAGCAGGACCTGGCTGGCTATGAGATGCTGGTGAACTATGTTAATTCTTTCCGGCTTGTTGATTGCTGGACGAAGAAGGGTGACCCAATTTTCTAGGAAGACAGTAGCCAACGGGTGGAGTACCGTTACATCAACACAAAGGCACTTTTGGAGTGCAAGACTCCTGCGGATGCTTATAAGCTGCTCGGTAGTTTTAGCTTTTTGAATTGCCCAAATTGTGTTTTCTTCGCCATCATCTAATATGTTTATTGTGTTTTGCAGGTGAGATGCCCTCTGCCCACGAAAGAATGGTGAAAAATACTGTTGCAAGGAACAAGCCTGGTGCGGCCGCTCCAAAGTCTCGATTTCCTCAGTGGGTACCTCCTCCTCCGCCACAGACGGGGACCTCTTCGCCCGTTCCTGCCTCCGCTCAGGGGTCCCCAACGCCTTTGGCTTCAAGGTTCAAGCGGACCAGGGCCAACGAGCTGGTGGACCTTAGCCGGGCGGCCAAAAAACACAAGTTCGAGCTTCCTCCTTACCTCCATGACATGAAATACTTCGAGGGGACGTCTCTGGTGGTTCCCCGGGCAGAATCTCTCAAGTTGGAAGGCATGGATCGCCCAGGTAAGCGGGCATTGTTGGCGCAAGATGCCTCCACGGTGGTCCATGTTTTGGAGATGGCGGCGGTGTATGCGGAGGGTGACATCTCCTCCGAACTTGAGTTAAAGAGGGCCCAGGCGATGATAACTGCTCTGGAGGAGGAATTCAAAAAGGCCAAGGAGGAGGCCAATGCTGCTTCCGCTGCGAGGAAGAAATCAGACGAGGAAGCTGTCCGTTTAAGGGGGGAGAACGAGACTTTGGCTGCTGAGAAGAAAGCTGTCGAGGATCTGATCGAGCAGCTAAGATACGTAGGTGCTCCAGTCAAGGATGAGCCTGAGGATGTAAAGGCGTTGAAGACCAGGGTGTAGATAGTTGCTCGTATGCTTCGGGCGGAAGAGGACGTGTTTTCCATTGGGGAGGAATCATTCGAGAATGCTGTGGCCCAGCTCAGGCTGGTGAACCCCGACGTCCACATTTCCAACGAGGGTACCAACTTTCCCGGCCGTGTGGAGAATGGCAAGATAGTGGTCCCTGAGTTTCTCAACCTTGATGCTGAGCATGCCCTTCCCGAGGAGACCCAGTCACCGCAGCCTATCCTTGAGCAGTAAGAGTTTGTCCAGGATCAGACGGAGCGGATGGAGAAATGATTTCTTTGTATCTTGTTGTAATGTATCCGGCCTGCGTACCGTGTTTTTTGATGTATCTTATTTTCTTTGGGGGCACGGCCCCTTTGTTTTGTAACATGCACAACTTGTGGCCCTTGTGGCCACTTTAACTTATTTATGTATGTGCCCGGTCAGTACGGTCAGTTTTGTATGTATGGCTTTCATTGTTTATTTTTCTAAGTGTTTCACTGTTGCTCGATAAGCTTTTGTGCCCACAACAGGGATCACTGATTTGTTTTACGATTTAGAGAATTGCTCGATGTAGATGTGTTCGACAGTGAGTGGGACTGGTCGAACGGTCGGGGATGTGGTTTCGCCCGTGATGAGACTAGGATCTCGGTTGAGGTACTAATCTCATAGGCTTGGACGGTTCCCATCGCGAGCTGGGTGTCCTGCCTAATTGGTGTGGTAACGGCGGAGCTCGATTGAGGTATCCCCGTTGTGCGCAGAGTCTGCTCGTCCCATAAGCAGAAACTGGCCGGCGTTGTAAAATGGATCGTGCTTACATCGGGGCACGATCCTGTGGCCGAGCCGTCTCCCTATTTAGGGAAGATCTCGTCGGCAGTTAGTCCGACCTCGTAGTTGGTTCTAACTGTAGTATTGTTTGAGCTTTTCAGCGTTCCATGGTCAAGCAAATGGTTCTTCGTCCAAAGTTTCTAAATAGTAGGCTCCGGTGCCTGTTTTGGACTTGACCCTATAGGGTCCTTCCCAGTTCGTGGCCAGCTTTCCTTCGCGTGAATGCTTCTAGTTTCTGCGTAGGACTAAGCTGCCAACGAGGAAGTCGCGCTTTATGACTCTAGCATCGTGGCGCAAGGTTATTTGTTGTTTCAACGAAGCTTCACGGAGAGCTGCCCCCGACCGTATCTCTTCGACCAGATCGAGCTCTTCTCTCAAGGCTTTGTCATTCATCTCCTCGTCGAGGGGAGCCTCCGTTCGTCTGGAAGGTTCCCTGATCTCCACTGGTATCACCGCCTCAGTTTCGTAATCTAGTCAGAAAGGGGTTTCCCCGGTGGTGGAGTGTGGTGTTGTTCTGTAGGCCTAGAGCACGCTATGTAGCTCTTTGACCCATCTCTTCTTGGCGTCGCCCAACCTTCATTTTAGACTGCGGAGGATTACCCTGTTCCCAGCCTCTGCTTGCCCGTTGGTTTGGGGATGCTCGACAGAAGTGAAGTGTTGCTTCGTGCCTAATTTGACAACGAAGTCCTAGAACTTCCTGTCCGTGAATTGTGTTTCATTGTCGGTCACGAGGGCTTGAGGTACTCCGAATAGTGCGAGGACGTTCCTTTTGTAGAAGCGGAGTATGTTGAAGGCTGTGATATTGGCGAGGGCTTCGGCTTCAATCCACTTAGTAAAGTAGTTGACGGCCACGATTAGAAATTTGTTTTGATAGGATCCCATTGTGAAGGGGCCGAGTATGTCCATCCCCACCAGGCGAATGGCCAAGGAGAGGATAGAGTCTTTAACTCATTGGGGGGGTGCCAAGTGCATGTCCCTGTGGCGCTGGCACCGGTCAAATTTCTGGACGTGCTCTCTGGCGTCATGCTGCATGGTCAGCCAATAGTATCCTGCTCGCAGGGCTTTTCGTGCCAACAATCTCCCTCCCAAATGTTGTGCGTTGATGCCCTAATGAATCTCTTGGAGCATTTCGGGGACCTTACTTTCCTCGACATATTTCAGGAGGGGGATGGAGAATCCTCATCGGTAGAGCTTGCCCTCAATCAGTACATATGAGCAGGCTCGTCGTTTAGTTACCCTGGCCTCCTTGCTGTCCTCGGCCAGCTCCCCTTTGGTGAGGTAATCGTACACGGGGGGTCATCCAACAATGACTGTTCCTGATGGCGTTGACGTCGGGCAACTGTGACAGTTTCTCGATACTTGGTCGGGCAAGTATCTCTTGTACGTCGGATTTATTGCTGCCTTTCTTTCTGGTGCTAGCCAGCTTGGACAAGACGTCTGCCCGCGTATTTCGCTCACGAGGGATGTGCTGGACTTCCCATGCGTCAAGCTTGGTAATTCTTTCCATCACCAGTGTAGGGTATTCGAAAAGCTGGTTGTTCTTTGCTTGAAACTCTCCCCGTACCTGAGATGCTACGAGCTGGGAATTGGTGTAAATCTTCACCTCCTTGGCGCCCACGTCCTTTTCCAGCCGTAGTCCCGTGAGGAAGGCCTCGTATTCGGCTTGGTTGTTGGACATAGGGAAGGATAGGACTAGAGATACTTCGCTTAGTATTCCTTCCTTGTTTTCGAGGATGATACCTGCGCCGCTACCTGTGGGGCTGGATGCCCCGTCCACGCAAATGGTCCATCTCTGCGTTCCTCTTGGCGGGGACGATGGAGGTGTCATCTCCGCCACGAAGTCGGCCAGGACTTGTGCCTTGAGGGCCTTCCTTCCCTTGTAATGAATGTCGAATTCTGATAACTCCAGGGACCATTTGAACATCCTGCCGGCCATGTCTGGTCGGCAAAGTAACTCCCTAATGGGTTGGTTCGTGCGTACTGCTATGGTGTGGGCAATGAAGTAATGTCTGAGTCTTCTCGCGGCGGTAACGAGGGCAAGGGAGTCTTTCTCTATCTGCGCGTACCTGATTTCTGGCCCTTGCAGGGCCTTGCTGGTGAAATAGATGGGCTTTTGCCCGTCCGTTGTTTCGAGGATGAGTGCAGCGCTGATGGCTTCACTGGCAACTCAGAGATATAGGTACAAGGTCTCCCCGCATTCTGGTAGAGAAAACACAGGAGGTTCGGACAGGGCTCGCTTAAGGTGGGTCAGAGCTTGCTCGTACTCCTCCGTCCATTCGAAATTGGCCTCATTTCTGAGGAGTTTAAAGAAGGACAGGGCGTGTTGAGCAGACTTGGCCACGAAGCGGGAAAGTGAAGCGAGCATCCCGTTGACGGATTGTATGGACCTCTTCGATCTGGGCATGGGGAACTCCGCAAATGCTCGGCACTTGTCTGGATTTGCCTCTATTCCCCTTTCGGTGAGGTAGAATCCGAGGAACTTTCCTGCCCGTACTCCGAAGGTGCATTTTTCTGGGTTGAAGCGCATTTTGCACTTCCTGGCCTGACCTAAGACCTTTTGCAAGTGGGACGTATGGTCGGATTCCTCTTGGGATTTCACGATCATATCGTCCATGTAAACTTCGAGCATGTCTCTGATCTCTGATCGGAAGACCTTGTTCATCATGCGCTGGTATGTGGCCCCAACATTTTTCAGACCGAAGGGCATTACATTGTAGTAATAGTTCCCCGAGGAGGTCATGAATACGATGTACCTCCTGTCCTCTTCGGCCATAGGGATTTGATTGTACCCCGAATAGGCATCCATGAAGGACAAACGTTTTAAACCTGCAGAGTTATCTACAAGCTTATATATGCTCGGTAAGGGGTAAACATCTTTCGGGCAAGCCCGGTTGAGATCAATATGGTCAATGCACATGCGCCGTTTTCCACTATGTTGCTTGACAAGTACAATATTGGATAGCCAGGTTGTATACTTGGCCTCCGAAATGAATTTCGCCTCTAAGAGGTCTTGTACAAGTTTTTCGGCAGCCCGTGCCTTTTCGTCGGATTATTTCCACCTGCGCTGCGCGACGACACGGGCAGCTGGGTCGATGGTCAAATGGTGGCATGTGGTCTCAGGGCCCAAGTCGGGCATGCCTGCGGCACTCCAAGCAAATAAATTAGCATTTTCGTCCAGGCATTTCTTCAGCTGTTGCTTGACCTCGTCGGGCAGTCTAGCACCAATCTTCACCCTTCTGTTGGGGTTATTGCTGAAGACGATGATTTCAAACTCCCTGTCTGGAACTGGGCGCATGAGGGCTGATGTGGAGGAGCTCCCCGTCGACACGCCTTCACCACTATCTTCCTCGCCTTCATCCGAAATATGGCTGTCAAGGTCGATAGTGTGTACAGGGAGTGCAGGTTTCTTGTTCGGTTGGCCGTCTTCGGATGGATGATCTTCCTCCCGTGCCCGCTTAGGTGCTTTGGGTGCTGCACCGATCTGGTTTTGTCCCTGGGTCGCTGCTTCGAAACATCTGCGGGCAGCCTCTATGTCCCTGTGCAATGTTGCAACGTGACCCTTCTCTGTATAATACTTCAACTTGAGGTGGACAGTTGAAGGGACAACGACTAACTCTGCGAGGGCCAGTCTCCCCAAGATGCATTGGTACCGTGACGGGCAATCGATCACCAGGAATTGGGTCTTGATAGACCTGGACGCCTCTTCTTCCCTAAATGTGACTAGGAGCTCCACGTACCCCTAGGGTCTGGCCATGGCTCCATTGAACCCCTGCAAATCGGATCCCACGTATGGTGAGAGGTTCTTTTGGTCCAGCTTGAGGGCTCAAAATAGGCCGGTGTACATTATGTCCACCGAACTACCCTGGTCGACCAGGATTCTTCTGACGTCGGTGCTTGCCAATCTTGCCCTGACGAGCAAAGGGATGTGTGAGTTAGGAGAGCCTCCAAGTTGCTCTTCACGGTAAAAGGTGATCGGCTGGGAGCACAACTTGATCTTCTCAAGTGTGGATAGCCGGTCAGGGCTGCAATCAATAAGCTGCTCAAACTTTCGCTTAATAGATCCCACTGTCAGCTCATTGTACCCCCTGCATGAGATAACCATGGCTGCAGGGAATGCTTCCCAAGTGCTGAGCGCGAACACCTGGGTCGGCTCCTCAAAATAATCTGGGACGACAAATTCCTCTGGTCGCGTGATGGACATAGCGACCTGTGGGGGAGGATTAAATTAGGATGATTATGCTTCCTTCTTTGAATCTAACGCCTCCCGTTTTGAAGACTCACCTTTCTTGATATACTGCTTCAAATAACCCTCCTTGATGAGGATCTGAATAACATCTTTAAGGTGCACGCAGCCCTCGGTCGTGTGGCCATGGCTGCGGTGGAAACAACAATATTTACTTTTATCCACGTTGCCTTTGGACGTCGTCGGTTTGGGGAACCTGACGCCTCCCTGCTTGAACTCCGTATTGATGCATTCGAAGAGAATGCGCCCGCGAGGAGCGGTGAGCAGGGTATACTCCGTGAATCGGCCAACAGGCCTTTTACCTTCTCGGGGACGATCGTCTCGTCGCCTCTCTTTTCCTTGTCGGGATGTCTCCGACTCATCTTTTTTTGGTGCCCGGGTATTTTTACGATCTCTTGCGTCCCGGGCATGATATGCGGCCTCCTTCTCTTTGTACTGTATGTACGCTTCAGTTTTCCGGAGAAGTTCCGTTAATGTTCGAGGAGTCTCGATTCCGACAGCCTTGCGAAACTCGCTTTTTGGTCTCAAACCCTTCTCGAGCAGATACTTTTTCATATGGTCCGTAGTACGGACCTCCACGGCTTCTTTGTTAAACCGTTCATTATATGCCTGTAGGGACTCGTCCCTGGCCTGTATGATAGCTTCTAAGGTGGCCTCCGACTTGGGATGTCGTCGGGAAGCCGTAAAATGCCGAGCGAACCGACTCTTCAAATCTCTCCACGATGTGACCGACCCTCGGGGAAGGCGCTTGAACCAAGCCATAGCTCCCTTCCTGAGGGTGATTGAGAATAGTCTGCATTTTATGGCCCCACCCACGTTGTGGTAGTGGAGCATTGTCTCTATGTTTTCTATGTGCTCGGCGGGGTCGGAGGTCCCGTCATAGGTCGCTAAAGCGGGGGACTTTTCCAACCCGCGAGGAATTCTGGTGTCCATGATCTCCTGTGAGAGGGGGCCATGGACGTCGTCGTCACTGCTTGTGCTCGGGGAACGGGAGAAGGAATGGTTATGACAACGGCTCCTGCTTCGTCGTGGAGAATGCCTGCGCGAACGGCGATGCTTGTACTTTTCTGAGGGCCTAGATTTCGTTGACGCAGGGGAACGTCTTGACTTCCGCAGAGGTGACCGGCGTCGTCTTCGTGCAAGATCGGACGCGAGCTCTTTTGATATTGATCGTATTCTCTTCGGGGAGAGGCTTTTGGACCTGTCACGCCTCCGTTTCTGAGGGGGAGACCGTGGACGTGAAGACGGGCTGCGAGGCTTCTCCGAGGACAAGCGCTCCTGGAGGACGTGCTCGAGAGCGTTGATCTTTTCACCTTGTTGAAAGATCAAGAGGTTTGATCTATTGAGGGAGGCTATGAGAGCAGTCGTGCTGGAGTCAGCGTTTTGCGGAACCGGAATAGGCTCGAAAACACGGTCAGCAGCCTGTGCCCGAGGTTTCACTTCATCGGGGGTCGGGGACGCAGTCTTCCCGTCCCGTTGGTCAATTTTCGAAAAAACTGATCCGACGAGGATGTGGTCGGCGTTATCAGCTATAATAGCGACAGTAGATTCTTGACGGACAACATCATTCTTGGTGGAGGTCATGATGGTCGAAAGAGGTTTGAAGAGAGCTTTAGTCTTCGAAGTGAAAAATAGGGGATCTTGAATCAAAAGACGGGGAAGCTAGATTCCTACAGACGGCGCCACTGATCGGAGGTGATCAGACTGGATCGTCGTGGCCTTCGCGTAGGGCAGATGATGATGCTTTTAGGAGAGGAGGGGGTGTACCTGCAAGGCACTCCGACGCTCAAGTAAGAAAGGGTTAGAGAAAAAGGGGCAAGTACAAAGTATGTTCTTAGGACGAATATTGTATATCTGGCCCTCTCAAGTGAGGGGGTTTATATAATGCCCCCAGAGCGTGGCCAACGGTCCCTATTTTCGGGGCGAAATAGCCATTTCCCGAAGAATAGGTAACTGCCCAAAACTAACCGTTATGTCGGGCAGGGTGTCTAAAACTAGCCGTTATGTCGGGCAAAGGCGTAGTTCCGGGCACCTGCCCATGGCTGTCCTGGAATTAATGAAACCGTGCGTGACGGGCAGTAGTACCGGGGAGGAGCGATGTAATCCTTGCCCGGTTGGAGGGCAGAAAGGTAAACTATGCCCTTCGCGGATTGGGCTTAGGCAATTGGGCCGTTCTGGGAGCAGAAGTGGATTGGGCCATGCCTAGCCATTGGTCCAGTCCAGAACAAATACAATTTGGCCTACAAAAATTACAATGTTGGAACAATGAGACTGATATAAAATTATTCTAAGAGATTTCTAAAGATGTATATCCGAAACATTTTCTAGCACAATTAACACACTTCTCAAATATAAAGGATAAAATTGATGACATTGTTAACTATGATGTCGATGTTTAGAGCCTAGTAAAAAACTAGAGCATGGATGCCATTTGGGCTAGGGAAGTCAAACTGTTCATGTTCTCTTAATGGCTTCATGAATTCTTGTGCTTCAAAGCTTATTCCAACATTAACATAACTCCCATATTCACCAAATCTTATCATGAATGCACTATTCTAAAATTTAAGTGGATAAGTGAAGACACATTTAAAAGAATCCTCTAGCATTTTCTTGTTCATTCATTATCCAAAGCACAAATAGTTTTTATTGTGACAAAATAGTATATAGTCAATTCCCATATAGCACTTAGGTGTAAACGAGAACCCTACAAAGTGACCAATTTAGTGGGAATCAATAATCATGCTTATTTATTAGGGTGGACTTACTAACAGAAGATTTGGTTGACCTTTCAATTTTTTAAAAAGCACCATAATTTTAAAAATACCACCTACACTAAATTGCAGTGTAAATTTCGGAGAAAAACTATACTAATATGCAAAATTCAGCATGGAAATATATAATGCAAACTTTTAACATTCCCCGTAAACATCCCTTTCATTCACGGGAAAAGATTAGGTGTTCTTAGAGTGAAAATGAGAAGGTAAAAAATGGAAAACACAAAATTAACTTGAGAAATATTGGTTGGACACTAGACAAGTGAATTGCAGGCTAATAATTAAGTTGCATTTTTCTATGTCTTTTATTTTTGATAGAATTGAGGTGTACTTACTAGCCTCACATATATAAAAAATGAATTAAATAAAAAATAGATTTAAATACTCTTTTAATTTCTTTATTATACTTAAAAGTCAAATGCATACTCCACTCTTTTAAATTACTAGATGTTATTACAGTAACAAGTTAGTTTTTTTAGTTTATAAATGCTTGCGTTAATAACCTTTTAAACGTATTTAAACATATTTGTTAATAACATTATAATCATGTTTATTATTTATTCTATGAGATGGGAATTATGTGTTTAATTCATTAGACGTATACAAACATTAACTAAAAGTGAGAACATACATTCCCCAAAAGACACCAACAAACAAAAGTTACAAAACATTCGGATTTAAAGATTTAACACGAGGGTTAATATGAACAAAATTCTTTCACTTTATTGATTGTGAAGACTGCATTACGTAGAGTATATATAGCACATATAAGATGCATATAACATAGCCTAGGAATGCAAGAAGAGTATATAAAGTTCTAACCAACTCTTAACCAACTTGTAATTAACTATGAGCTAACAACTTAGAAAACTTGCTATACAAGTTAGTTATTGTCTTAACCAACTTGTAACTAACTCTTTTAACCAACTTGCAATGGGTTATCAAAGTAAGGTCTAGGTAAGTTGGAACATGATATTTTGATGTCTTGTAGAAGATATATGAGCCATTGTAACTCACAAATAGCGGCGACTAGAGCACAATATTCTCTCTCTGAAGACGATATACAAATTTTCAATTGCTTCTTTATGTGCTAGGATATAAAGGATTTACCTAGAAAGAATTAGCCCAAGATGGACCTTTTACTCCCTACATCTTTTACTCCCTACATATCCTGCCTAGTCGATCAACATCTGAGAAGCCAATGAAATGTAAAGATAAATCTCTTGAAAAGAAAAAGCCTTGAGCATGATATCATTTTAGATATCTAAAGTTCTTTCAGATGCACTGAATGAATAGTAGTTGACTTGGTGAGAAATTGACTTAATAATTGAGTGATGAATGTAATGTCATGTCTTGTGGTGGTATGGTAGATTAGTTGCTCAATTAATCTTATGTAGGCAGGTATATCATTGAATACAAAACTCTCATCATGAAAGAGTTTGATGGATAGCTCTGTAGGTGTATTGAGTGGTTAAGATCCAAGGAGACTTGTGTCAAACAAAAGATCTAAGTAGTCATTTATTTGGAATAGAGATATGTCTTGTATGAAGTGAGCTACTTCTAGGCTAAGAAAGCGTTTCATCTAGCCCTAGTTTTTTATTTTGAAATGATGGTGCATAACGACTTTGATCTTGTCTAACTCAATTAGTGAGTTTCATGCAATTATAATATTATCTACATACACTATTAATTAAGTTAATGACATAAACATTTTTTTTTTCATGAACAAGGCATAACCAACAAAGAAGAATTGACCTAAGATGAGCCTTTTACTCTCTACACATCTTGCCCAGTCAACATCTAAGAAGATAATCATATGTAAAGATGAATCTCCTAGAAAGAAAAAGCCCAAATCATGATATAAATTTAGGTATCTAAAGTACTTGTATATGCATTGACATAATAGTAGTTGACTTTGTAAGAAACTAGCTTAATTGTTGAGTGATGAATGTAATGTCATGTCTTGTGGTGGTAAGGTAAAGTAGTTTCTCAATTAATCTTCTATAGGAAGGGATGCCATTTAATACAAAACTATCATTATGAAAGAGTTTGGTGGAGGGATCTGCAGGTGTACTAACTGACTGGTTTAGAACCAAGGAGACTTGTGTTAGACAATAGATCTAAGAGTGTTGTGGAAAGTTGCCATTTTTCCCTCGATGTACATGCAATCGAGTGGAAAGGTGGAACTTATCATTTTTACACTCAAGTTTACCTCTCGTTTTTAAGAATACCCGAGGGAGAGAATGTGTATATATATATATATATAATACAAAGTTTCTTATTATATATTGTTTTTGTTTAAATCACAAGTACAAAATTTTAACGAATCTGAATCATCATTATCATTGTCAATCTTGGAGAAGAACAAATGGTGGTTTCGTTGTATACCCATTGTTTTTCAATTTCAATGGTTTTTGCATGCAATATATTCTCAATGGATTTTTCCATGTATTTGCTTCTAATATAAAATAAAAAAAGGTCAGATAAATAACATAAAATTTCAGTTAAAAGATTTGAGATTATGTAAGAACACAACAAACCCTATTGGGTTTTACAAAAGGGAGAGAAGAAGGAAAAATAAGAATAAGAATTTGTTAAAACTGTTTTACTATTCACTTACTCAATAAGGGTTTAAAGATTACATGTGAATACCAACAATTAACCTCTCTCAACAACATGAGAGAACTAGTTTATTTATAGACTACTAAGCTAACTTAAGATACAAGCTAACTTAACAATTGGGCTTAGAATCAAGCCCTAATTCGACCAATGTCATCAGTTTTCTTGAAAGCCAACTCAACTTCATTGAAAACTACATCTCGACTTGTGATACACCTATTACCTGGCTCTAGGCACTACAACCTATAAGCTTTGACTCCTTCTGGGTATCCAAGGAACATACATCTCAGAGCTCTAGGTTCGACCTTGTCTTGCCTAATATGAGTATATGCTAAACAACCAAATACTCTAAGTCTGTCGAGACTAGATGGATGTCCCGACCAGACTTCTTCAGGTGTCTTCATTCCCAAGGCTGCTGAGGGACACCTATTTATCAAGTATATTGCAGTCACATCAGTTTCTGTCCAAAACACCTTCTTCAATCCCACACTTACCAACATGCACCTCACCCTTTCCAGAATGGTTCGATTAAACCTTTCAGCCAAACCATTTTTTTGGGAGTCCCTGCAGTAGTTTCGTGCTTTGCAATACCATACGCAACAAAATAGATGTCGAAAGCCTCGTTACAAAAATCAAGACCATTGCCGGTCCTTAACCTTTTAAACTTCCTGCTAGTTTGGTTTTCGACCAAAGTCTTCCAACTTTTAAAATTTTCAAAAGTTTCATCCTTAGTCTTCTGGATGAATACCTATAACTTTCTGGAGTAATCATCAACTATGGATAGAAAATACTTTGCACCTGAGTGTGAAGGATTCCTTGCAGTTCCCCAAAGATCAGCATGAATGTAATCAAGGGATCCATATGTTTTTTGTTTACATTTGTTAAACTTTGTTAGTTATGTATTGGCAGCACTTTTGCTAAAACAAAGTGTTACATCAAGATGCCATGCTTGATGTCTTGACATGTGATTCTAACATTATGTAGTTGGTGATTCTTAGTGTTGCAGGACTCTGTGCATGATGTCGAGCCTGATGTCCTAACATCTGTTGACAGAACATTCTGTTCAGAATGTTATGGTTTATTTGCTGCGCTTTATTTGCAATCTTTTGTGTGCTTATGTTCAGTGATTGCGTGCGAAAATCTTGGAGTAACATTATTTTGAAGCAAGCACTTTCTGTTATTTTTTTGATGAATAGTTTATTCTATTTTTGTGCAAAAAGATGTGGAGAATAATTAGCTTTAATTATTAATTAAATCTAAGATCTGCTAATGCCCAAGCCCAAGGAGAATGTTGCTATTTAAAGACATGCTGACCCTAATTGCCAGTGTGGAGAAAAGTTATTGAAAGTTGCGTTTCAAGTTTTAGGGTTTAGGTCTTTTGTTAATCGTTTGATTTTGTGAGCCATTCATTCATCATTTAGATGCTTGAATTGGACTGAGTTTTTGAGTTATAAGTTATTCACTCTAAGCTTTTAAGTACGAGTGTTTTGTTCTTGATTGAAGCTTTTAAGCAAGATCAAGTATTGTCATTGAAGTGTGTCCTTCTCTTTTGTATTTTTCTGTAGTTATCACTGCATGTGATTGAGGGGAAGTGAGAGGTGTCTCTTATCTAAGAGTGTCTTAGATAGAAATAACACAGGTAGAGATTAGGAGAGCAGATTATAAACTGGAGAGTGTTTACTGAGAGTCTTCAAACTAATTCTGTTTAGTGGATTTCCTTCCTGGCTTGGTAGCCCCCAGACGTAGGTGTGATTGCACCAAACTGGGTTAACAATTGCTTGTGTCTCTTTACAATTGCTTACTACTTTTTATCTTGTTCATAAATTGATCATTGTTCAAATATTAGTGTCGTGACATCTCTTTAGACATCTCATATCTGATACCAGAATTACAATTGGCATCAGAGCAGGCATCCTGTTCTGTTTCTGGGTGAGATCTAGGGACGATACTTTCTGGTACCATGGACAAGGAAGGAGGATTTGTGAACAGACCACCCATCTTGGATGGATCTAATTATGATTATTGGAAACCACGTATGGTGGCCTTCTTGAAATCATTGGATAGTAAGGTCTGGAAAGCTGTCATAAAAGGATGGAAACACCCTGTCATTATTGGGAAAGATGGAAAAGAAACATCTGATCTGAAACCTGAGGAATAATGGACTAAGGAGGAGGATGAATTGGCTCTTGGAAACTCTAAAGCATTGAATGCTTTGCTCAATGGGATTGATAGAAACATATTTAGATTGGTGAGTGAGGTAGCTAAAGATGCTTGGGACATCCTCAAAACTACTCATGAAGGTACCTCTAAAGTGAAGATGTCAAGACTTTAATTGCTCACTACCAAGTTTGAAAATTTAAATATGAAGGAAGATGAAAGCATACATGAATTCCATATGAATATTCTTGAAATAGCCAATGCTTCAAGTGCCCTAGGTGAAAATATGTTTGATGAAAAGCTGGTAAGAAAAATTCTCAGGTATCTTCCTAAGAGATTTGATATGAAAGAGACTGCCATAGAAGAAGCTCAAGATATCAGGAAGATGAGGGTGGATGAACTTGTTGGATCCCTCTAAACATTTGAACTTGGGATAAGTAACAGATCTGAAAAGAAAGCCAAAAGCATAGCCTTTGTGTCCAATGCTGAAGATGGAGAGGAGGAATGTTCTCTGGATACTGATGAGAGCTTATCAAATGCTATAGTACTGCTAGGAAGACAGTTCAACAAGGTGATGAAGAGGATGAATATAAAGTCAAGACCTAATGTCAAGAACAACTCATCTGACATCAACATGTCTAATGATGTTGGTAGAAGATCAAGGGATGAAGAAAAATCCACTCAAGGGAAAGGGATTCAGTGCCATGGATGTGAGGGATTTTATCGCATTAGAGCTGAATGCCCTACTTACCTCAAGAAACAAAAGAAGAGTCTAACTGCATCTTGGTCGGATGAGGATTCTGAAAGTGAACTTGAAGAAGAATCTGCTAAACATGTGACGGCTTTGACTGGAAGATGTGTCTCTGATGGAGATTCTAGTGATGATGAATTTACCTTTAAAGAACTAGAAGCTTCCTACAAAGAGCTGTGTCTTAGAAGTGAAGAAGCCAGTCACGAAGGGGAGAAGAAGAAGAAACTTATAATTCAACTGAAGGCTGAAAAGGCATAACATCTTGGAACCATCTTTAAGCTGGAGAATGAAGTCATATTGCTGAACTCCAAGCTTGAGCAAATGACCAAATCTGTCAGAATGTTGAACAGTGGATCTGACACATTGGATGAAATTCTTCAGGTTGGAAAAATGGCAGGAGATATGACTGGGCTAGGATTTGATGGAGAAAAGAAACCCACTTCAGATGCTAGTTCTTCTGGACCTAAACATAATATATCACATCAGGTGTCTCAACATCATAGGAGAAGACATTCATCTGGACCTAAACATAATATGACACATCAGGTGCCTCAACATCATGGGAGAGGACATCCCAACCACTTAAGAGGAAGATTCCAAAGATGGAGATGCCATTACTGCTGGCGTTTTGGTTACATAAAATCTTTCTGCTTCAGGCTGTATGGATATCCTAAGCCTGCTCCTCAACCTAGACCCAATCAAAACATTCCTACTAATGGAAGACAATGGGTTCCCAAGACTGCTGCTACCAGTTTGATAGCTCACATGTCTCTCAGAGTTTCAGCTAAGGAGGATTGGTACTTTGACAGTGGTTGCTCTAGACACATGACAGGAATTAAAAATCTATTTGTTGACATCAAATCTCATTCCACCAGCTATGTGACCTTTGGTCATGGAGCCAAGGGTGAAATCAAGGGGGTTGGAAAGCTGAACTGCTCAGGAGTTCCAAATCTTGATAATGTGTTGCTGGTTAAAGGGTTGACTGTCAACTTGATAAGCATCAGTCAACTGTGTGATCAAGGATTCAATGTCAATTTCACCAAATTTGAATGCTTGGTTATAAATGAAAAGAGTGAAGTGATTATGAAGGGAGTCAGATCTAAGGACAACTGCTACTTGTGGGTTCCTCAAGATTCTAGTTACTCCTCCACTTGTGCTCTAGCCAAAGAAGATGAAGTGAAACTGTGGCACCAAAAACTTGGTCATTTACATCTAAAAGGGATGAAGATGATCATCTCTATGGAAGCTGTCAGAGGAATTCCTAAGCTAAAGATTGAAAAAGGAAGGGTATGTGGTGAATGCCAAATTGGAAAGAAAACTAATATGTCACCCCAGAAGATTAAACATCTCACTACTTCAAAAGTGTTGGAACTTTTTCACATGGACTTGATGGGACCTATGCAGGTGGAAAGTCTTGGTGGAAAGAAGTATGCTTATGTGGTGGTGGATGATTTCTCCAGATATACTTGGGTGAATTTTATAAGAGAAAAATCTGAAGTGTTTGATGTGTTCAAAGATCTTTGCCAAAGACTTCAAAGAGAAAAGGAGAGCAATGTTGTTAGAATTAGAAGTGACAATGGGAAGGAATTTGAGAATCACAAATTTGCTGAGTTTTGCTCATCTGAAGGGATTGGCCATGAATTTTCATCTCCCATTACTCCACAGAAAAATGGAGTTGTAGAACGAAAAAATAGAACTATCCAGGAATCAGCTAGAGCTATGATCCATGCTAAGAAACTGTCCTACCATTTCTGGGCTGAAGCTATGAACACTGATTGATATGTTCATAATAGAGTGACCTTAAGAACAGGAACCACTACTACCTTGTATGAGATATAGAAGGGAAGAAAACCTACTGTCAAGTACTTCCATGTGTTTGAAAGCAAATGCTATATCTTGGCAGATCGTGACCAAAGAAGAAAGATGGATCCAAAAAGTGATGAAGGAATATTTTTGGGCTATTCTACTAACAACAGAGCCTATAGAGTCTCAACTCCAGAACTAAAGTTATGATGGAGTCCATAAATGTTGTTGTTGATGATTTGCATAAGGAGGTTGGTGTTCTAGAAGATGTTGAAACATTCTTTGAGAATTCTGCTGAAACTTCAGACAAAAACACTGATCCTAATCCTACTAATGCAGAACCTGAATCTGAGCCAGTAAACAAGGGACCCTCCATCAGAATTCAGAAAGACCATCCTATAGATTTTATCATTGGTGATCTAAATGAGGGAGTCACTACTAGATCAAGAGAAGTCATAACAAGTTCTTGTTTTGTGTCAAAAATTGAACCAAAAAATGTCAAGGAAACCTTAACTGATGAATTCTGGATTAATGCCATGCAAGATGAGCTAGGGCAATTCAAGAGAAATGAAGTATGGGAGTTGGTTCCAAGACCTGAAGGAACAAATGTGATTGGAACAAAATGGATATACAAGAACAAGTCAGATGAAAAAGGGGTGGTCACAAGAAATAAAGCTAGATTGGTTGCTCAGGGATATACTCAGATTGAAGGGGCTGACTTTGATGAAACCTTTGCTCCTGTAGCTCGTCTTGAATCCATCAGATTGCTATTAGGAGTTGCCTGCATCCTGAGATTCAAGCTGTTTCAGATGGATGTAAAGAGTGCCTTCTTAAATGGGTACCTAAGTGAGGAGGTCTATGTGGAACAACCTAAGGGATTCATTGATCCAACTTTTCCTAATCATGTTTATAAGTTGAAGAAAGCTCCGTATGGATTGAAGCAAGCTCCAAGAGCTTGGTATGAAAGACTAACTGAATTTCTAGTTGAGAATGGATACAGAAAAAGGGGGCATAGATAAGACTCTTTTTGTCAAAGACGAAGGAGGGAAACTCATGGTTGCTCAAATCTATGTTGATGATATTGTGTTTGGTGGGATGTCTGATGAGATGGTTCAACATTTTGTTCAGCAAATGCAGTCAGAGTTTGAGATGAGCCTTGTTGGCGAGTTAACTTATTTTCTTGGGTTGCAAGTCAAACAGATGGAAGATTCTATATTCCTATCTCAGAGTAAATATGCCAAGAGCATAGTTAAGAAGTTTGGGATAGAGAATGCCAGTCACAAAATGACACCTGCTCCTACTCATCTGAAGTTGTCTAGAGATGAAAAGGGTGTTAATGTGGACCAAAGTCTCTATAGAAGTATGATAGGGAGCCTGTTATATCTTACAACTAGCAGGCCTGACATTGCTTTTGCTGTAGGTGTGTGTGTTAGATACCAAGCTGAACCCAAAGTGAGTCATATCAATCAAGTAAAGAGGATTCTGAAGTATGTTAATGGAACATGTGATTATGGTATGTTATACACACATGGATCTGGCTATGTATTATCTGGATATTGTGATGCTGATTGGGCTGGAAGTGCTGATGATAGGAAAAGCACATCAGGAGGATGCTTCTTTTTGGGGAACAATCTTATATCTTGGTTCAACAAGAAGCAAAATTGTGTCTCTCTGTCTACAGCTGAAGCTGAGTACATAGCAGCTGGGAGCAGCTGGTCTCAACTGGTGTGGATGAAACAAATGCTGACTGAATATAATGTCACACAAGATGTCATGACATTGTATTGTGATAATTTAAGTGCTATAAACATCTCCAAAAACCCTATTCAACACAGCATAATCAAACACATTGATATTCCTCATCATTTTCTTAGGGAACTTGTAGAAGACAAGATTATTGCCTTAGAACACGTTGCCACAGAGAAGCAATTAGCTGACATCTTCACTAAGGCATTGGATGCAAGTCAGTTTGAATTTTTAAGAGGAAAATTAGGGCTTTGTATTTATGAGGATTTGTAGCAATTAATGGCGTGTGGGAAAATTTTTTTTAGGTTTAAAAATTTAACGTGTCATTTACTGTCTTGTGGAAATATCATTAATTTCCCCTTATGTTACCAACAAATAAAGTGCCCCTATCATAGGCAATCATTTCTATAAAGCCTTTTGACTCGCTACATCCATCTTGTGCCATACTTAACTAGTCCTTTCAACTTCTTTCTCAGAAAGTCCTTCGTCCCCAGTTCAAACATTTGCAAGACTATCAAGATGTCTAAACAACCAACTTCGTCTCCTTCCAGACACCCATCTGATCCGTCTGCTTCAAAATCTAGGGTTCACTCTGAAGATATTTCTCCTGATGATGCTCTTGATGTTGCTCCATTGGCTATGATTCCCCGTACTGAAACTGAGATGAAAAAGCCCAGAAAAACGCATGCAAGGGGTTCCAAACATCCGCCTGCAGGTAGCACTTCTAAAACCCCTTTCGAGTCGTCTTATGAAAATAGGGCAACTGAAGGTAGTAAGTATGTTGATAGAGCTATTAGAAGTATTGTTACTGGACTTTTGTATGGAGATCATAGGGTCCCTGGGATTTCAATCCCACTTGCTCAAATTAATGTTGTCCCCACTTTAAATGAAAATCAAAGTGAGGAAAGGGATGTTGATACTTCAAATTCTGAGAAGGATACTGATACTACAAATCTGCACAAGTTGGCTAACTCTGTGCTGAAGGAAGGAAGGAGTGATGGTTCTGGTGTGGAGAAGAAGAGTGCTGGTCCTGATCAGAGTGAGGGAAAAACTAATGACTCTGATGATGTTGTGAATCTTGATGATGTTCCTTCTGACAATGATTTAATTGCAAATGTGCATCCTAGCATAACTAAGCGCTTGAAGGCAAGAAGAGGGAAATCTGTGGTGAAATCTCCTAATGTGAAAGCTGTTAGTGACAAGAAAAAAACTGCTGTAGGTCCCCCAAAGTCCTGGAGCAAAGTGGTTACTTCCTCCAAGAAGAGGAAGATTAGGTTTGAGTCTGACTCTGAGTATGATGTTGAGGATGATGTCCAGGACATCACTCCTGTGAAAAAGTCTGTGGTCAAGAAGATCTCTGATAAAGTTCCTGATGCCCCCTTGGATAACATCTCATTTCACTATGCTGAGAGTGTTGAAAAGTGGAAATATGTGTATCAAAGGAGGATTGCTCTTGAGAGAGAATTAGGGAAAGATGCTCTGGATTGTAAGGAGGTAATGGATCTTATTACTTTTGTTGGATTGATGAAATCTGTGACTAGGTTTGCAAAATGTTATGAAGTGCTTGTAAAGGAATTCACTATTAATATCCGTGTGGACTGTGCGAACTACAAGAGTAAGGACTTTATGAAGGTGTTTGTTAGAGGAAAATGTGTTGAGTTCTCTCCCACCATCATCAATAGATATCTGGGAAGAAGTGAGGAAGAACAGAGTGAGCTAGAGGTAACTGATAATCAAGTCTGCAAAGAGATTACTGCCAATCAGGTTACTACATGGCCATTGAAAGACAAGTTGTCAGCTGGCAGACTTAGTGTCAAATATGTTATTCTTCAAAGGATTGGAACTGCTATTGGAACTGCTAACTGGGTTCCCACCAATCATACATCTACTATTTCTGTTGGTTTGGGAAGATTTATCTATCCTGTTGGAACCAAGCAGAATTTTGACTATGGCTCCTACATCTTTGATCAAACTATAAAGCATGCTGGAACCTTTGCTGTAAAGATGACTATTGCCTTTCCTTGTCTAATCTGTGGCATTATATTAAATCAATACCTTGGAATCCTGGCTAATACTGATGCTGTTTGCAAAAGGGAATCTGCTTTGTCCCTTCATTATAAACTGTTTGCAGGTAAACATGTCCCAGACATTGTTATGACATCTGCTGGTGCTTCAAATCAGCCCACAGACAAGTCAGGGGTGATCTCTGAATTAGTACTGAGAGAAAACTCAAGTTTGAAAGGATGATTAGGACTCTGAGAATGACTGAGGGTTATAATGTTGAGGATGAAAATGAAAAGGAAGATATTGAGGAGGGTGGTTCTGATGATTCTGATGGTAATGCTGAGGGTGAAGAAGACAATTCTGAGATTGATGACTCTGCTGGTTCTGAAGATGTTTGACTGATCTGTTATTGAAGTTCTTTTTGTAGTTGTACTTTTGGTTCTTATATGGTTTTCTGATGGCACCTGTGTGCATTGATTGTACTGCACTTTTGATGGTTGATGACAGCTTCTGAATGTTACTTATTTGTTCTGGTTGTTATGGAATTTTATTAGTGATGTTTGTCTAATTATGGCTAAAAAGGGGGAGAGAGTAGTGTGGCTTAGTAGGCTTAGTAGTATTGCTCTGTGTGCTGTTGGGTATCTCTGCTCCTTGGCTTGAGGGGGAGCTTTAGTAAGATTTTGGAATGTTAGATGTGTTTTGTTTCTGCTGCAGGGATCTCTGATATGTGTTGGTGTTTTTTTTTATTTTAGCCAAAATTTACCAAAGGGGGAGTTTGTTAGTTCTGTATTGGCAGCACTTTTGCTAAAACAAAGTGTTACATCAAGATGCCATGCTTGATGTCTTGACATGTGATTCTAACATTCTGCAGTTGGTGATTCATAGTGTTGCAGGACTCTGTGCATGATGTCGAGCCTGATGTCCTAACATCTGTTGACAGAACATTCTGTTTAGAATGTTATGGTTTATTTGCTGCGCTTTATTTGCAATCTTTTGTGTGCTTATGTTCAGTGATTGCGTGCGAAAATCTTGGAGTAACATTATTTTGAAGCAAGCACTTTCTGTTATTTTTTTGATGAATAGTTTGTTCTATTTTTGTGCAAAAAGATGTGGAGAATAATTAGCTTTAATTATTAATTAAATCTAAGATCTGCTAATGCCCAAGCCCAAGGAGAGTGTTGCTATTTAAAGACGTGCTGACCCTAATTGCCAGTGTGGAGAAAAGTTATTGAAAGTTGCATTTCAAGTTTTAGGGTTTAGGTCTTTTGTTAATCGTTTGATTTTGTGAGCCATTCATTCATCATTTAGATGCTTGAATTCGACTGAGTTTTTGAGTTGTAAGTTGTTCACTCTAAGCTTTTAAGTACGAGTGTTTTGTTCTTGATTGAAGCTTTTAAGCAAGATCAAGTATTGTCATTGAAGCGTGTCCTTCTCTTTTGTATTTTTCTGTAGTTATCACTGCATGTGATTGAGGGGAAGTGAGAGGTGTCTCTTATCTAAGAGTGTCTTAGATATTAATTACACAGGTAGAGATTAGGTGAGAAGATTGCAAATTGGAGAATGTTTACTGAGAGTCTTCAAACTAATTCTGTTTAGTGGATTTCCTTCCTGGCTTGGTAGCCTCCAGAAGTAGGTGTGATTGCATCGAAATGGGTTAACAATTGCTTGTGTCTCTTTACAATTGTTTACTACTTTTTATCTTGTTCATAAATTGATCATTGTTCAGATATTAGTGTCGTGACATCTCTTTCGACATCTCATATCTGATACCAGAATTACAAATTTTATTCTACAGAATTTACCAAATACACAAGGTTCACAAAACTCCAATTTTTCAACCTTATCACCACCCAACAGATTTTGTTTTGACAAATTGACCAGTCCTCTTTCACTGACATGGCCAAGTCCCTTGTGGCATAGCTCAGTCTTCAACACAGGTTTCTTGGATGCCACATTTGCTGAACCACTTACAACCTCAGCCTCAAGGGTATACAAGCCTTATTTCTTCACACCTCTCAAGACTTCATTCGACCCCTTCATTACCCTTAGGATACTTTGCTATCATTTGAAAACATATTCTTTCTTGACGAATTCACTAAGAGAAATCAAATTTCTCTTAAGATCAGGTATATACCTGACATCTGTCAATAACCTTATTGACTCATCATGGAACTTGAATCTCACATATCCAATACCTGCAATTTTGTAAGCTTTGTTGTTTCCTAGCAACACTGATCCACCATCTTGATCACGCAATTTTTCAAACACGTCTTTGTTGGGAGTCATGTGCCAAATAGACCTTGAATCCATAATCCACTCCTTGCTAGAGTCACTGCTTGAAACCACCAGGACATCAGATGATTCATAACCATCTTGCACAATGGATGCATTACCATTATCCTTTCCCCCATGATTATTCAGTCATCAGGGCATACTATTCTTGTATGACCCACCTTATTACAATGATAACACTTAGTAATAGAAGCATTACCACCATAAGAGTTATGTAGAACTTTACCCTTGTTCTCAAACCTACCATATTTTTTCAAGAATTTCCCCCTAACGGACAAACCTTCACTAATCGAAGATGACTTGTGCTCCTTTCATTCGTTCAAATCCTTAGAGTACAAGGCAAATTGAATGTGTTCAAAGGTCAACGACTCTCTTCCATACAAGAGAGTTTCTTTGAAGTGAGCATGAGACTTAGGTAAAGAGCACAATAATAGTAACGCTTGATCTTCATCATCGTTATCTTTTCCTTCTCCAATAGTGAAACATCCATCTTCTCTGATCCTTTCAACGCTTTTGACAAACCCCGTTGAACAAGAAGGACCTGCATCTTCAAGCGCCATAAACCGAAATTATTCACACCAGTGAATTTCTCAATCTCATACTTTGTTGATGAAATCTTATCCTCCACGCTCACTGCATCAATTTGTTATGAATTGATGTCGTCAAGAACAAACCAAAATATGAGAAAAATATTGAGTTCCTTGAACAAACACAAGAAACCCTATTAGGTTTTACAAAAGGGAGAGAAAAAGGAAGAAGAAGAATAAGAATTGGTTAAAACCGTTTTGCTACTCACTTACTCAATAAGGGTTCAAAGATTACAAGTGAATACCAACAATTAATCTCTCTCAATAACCTGAGAGAACTAGTCTATTTATAGACTAACAAGCTAACTTAGGATACAAGCTAACTTAACAATTGGGCTTAGAAGCAAGGCCCAATTCGACATACTAACTTAAATTACAAGTTAATATATTTCGATTATGCTCAAACAAAATTCGACTACAGTATACACAACTTCTGTCGAACCATGAAGCTACCCTTGTCGACGCTAGAGTTCGATTCAAATACCACATTGCTGTCTTGTATAATATATATGAGCAGTTTTAACTCATAAATAACGGCGACCAAAGCAAAATATTCTCTCTCTGAAGACGATCTACAAGTTTTCAATTGCTTCTTTATGCCCCAGGATATAAAGGATTTACCTAGGAAGAAGAATTGGTCTGAGATGGACCTCTTACTCCCTACACATCCTACCTAGCCAACATTTGAGAATCCAATGAAATGTAAAGATAAATCTCTTGAAAAGAAAAATCCTTGAGCAGGATATTATTTTATGTATCTAAAATTCTTTCAGATGCATTGAATGAATAATAGTTGACTTGGTGAGAAATAGACTTAATTGTTGAGTGATGAATGTAATGCCATGTTTTGTGGTGATATAGTAGATTAGTTGCCCAATTAATCTTACGTAGGCAGGTATATCATTGAATACAAAACTCTCATCATGAAATAGTTTGATGGATAGCTATGTAGGTGTATTGAGTGGTTAAGATCCAAGGAGACTCGTGTCAAACAAAAGATCTAAGTAGTCATTTATTTGGAATAGAGATATGTCTTAAATGGAGTGAGCTACTTCTAGGCCAAGAAAGTGTTTCATCTAGCCCTAGTTTTCGATTTTGAAATGATGGTGCATAACGACTTTGATCTTATCAAACTCAATTAGTGAGTTTCATGCAATTATAATATTATCTACATACACTAATAATAAAGTGAATGGCATAAACATTTTTTTAATGAACAAGGAATAACCAACAAAGAAGAATTGACCTATGATGAGCCTTTTACTCTCTACACAACTTGCCTAGTCAACATGTAATAAGATAATGATATGTAAAGATGAATCTCATGAAAAGAACAAGCCTCGATCATGATATAAATTTAGGTATCTAAAGTACTTGTAGATGCATTGAAATAATAGTAGTTGGCTTTGTGAGAAACTAGCTTAATTGTTGAGTGATGAATGTAATGTTATGTCTTGTGGTGGTAAGGTAGAGTAGTTTCTAAATTAATCTTATATAGGAAGGGATGTGATTTAATACAAAACTATCATTATGAAAGACTTTAATGGAGGGATCTGCAGGTGTAATGCCTGGTTTAAAACTAAGGAGACTTATGTTAGACAAGAGATCTAAGCATTAATTTCACTACAATAGGGTGATGCCTTGTTTGGAGTGCACTACTTATAGGCCAAGAAAGTAGTTTGCTGACCCAAGTTCTTGATTTTGAAATGATGATGCAGAACAACTTTGATCTTGTCAAGTTTGATTACACTACTACGAATAACCTATTTTACTTTGGTTGGGAAAGAGTTAATACCTCGGTTTTCTAGGTGACATAAGGAAGGATGTTGTGGTAAGTCACCACTTTTCCCTTGATGTACATGCAACTGAGTGGAAAGTTGGAACTTATAGTAGGTTCGATCCTCAACAACTATATATTTACTTTTTTACACGCAAGTTTACTTCTCAATTTTTAGAATACCTGAGGGAGAGATATATATAGAGATATATATATATATATATATATATATATATATATATATATATATATATATATATATATATATATATATATAACAAAGTTTTTTTATTTTATATTGCATTTGTTTCAATCACAAGTACAAAATTTTGACGAATCTAAATCATCATCATCACTGTCAATCTTGGAGAAGAACAAATGGTGGTTTTGTTGTATACCCATTGTTTTTCAATTTCAATGGTTTTTGCATGCATTATATTCTCAATGGCTTTTTGCATGCATTTGTTTCTGATATAAAATAAAAAAAAGGTTAGATAAATAACATAACATTTTAGTTAAAAGATTTGAGAATATGTAAGAACACTAACCTTGCAACAAAATTTATTCTACACTTTAATCCATCCCAAATATATTTTCCAAGCTTATTTAATTTTCGCTGTTTTCATGAAAAATACTTCATTATCAATGTTTGAGTTTCAAAACATAGCGTTCAAGATATATAGTGGTGGTGTTCACATTTGTATTGGATGTAGAAGGTTTCTTGTAGATTGATGTGTTGACACCATCTTAAGCGTTTTTACTTTATGAATGTATGAAAAAGATTCATTGTGGTCAAAACTGAGTTACTTTTTCCCTAGGTTCTTATGCAAAATCGAGGTAAAAGGTTATTTGTTTTTTTAATTAAAAGAATAAATAAAATAGGGATTTTTTTCCCTCGGGTTCTAAATCTACTGAGGTAATAACTTCTATTAAAAAAAAACGATGAATGCTAAAAAGTTGAAAGTAACGTGTATTGTTTTATATTTCAATTTTTACCATTCACCAATTTTTTTGTGTTGCAATATTCAAACAAAAGACTATATTCTAAACAAAATTTTCAAGATCTTATTTTGTGAAACAACAACATTGGTACGTACGATTAGGAATAAATTTCTCAATGTTGTCAACCGAAGAAAACAATATATTATAGAATATTTTCTATGACTGACAACATTGGGAAGTTATTCAAAAATATAATAATGGCCTTCCAAGAGGTGGAAACAACAACAACAAAAATAACAACAACAACACCATTATGTGAGATATATTGTAAAAAAAAATATTTTGTTCAAGGTTGGTGTTAGAAGAAAAACAACACATAACTTTGAAAGATTTCTTAACTAATTAAGAAAACTTTGAAAAACTCGAAGCCCTCGGTTATTAGTGTAACCGAAGAAATAGATTATTTAATTTTTAAATAAAAAAATAAAGGTGTCACTTTTAAAGAAATAAAAATATAAACTGCAGTTATTGAGATTCGAAGCATGTTCCCTGAATTAGTTTTCCCCTTGATTATCTATTATATATATATATATAAATAATAAAAAAAACGTCTTTCGTACACGAATTATACCTCGGATTTTTGTTGGGTGAGGTGAAAGTGTTGTCATAAAATATATTATTTATAGTAGTGTTAGTGAGTTTCATGCAATTATAATATCATCTACATACACTAATATTAAAGTGAATGACATAGACGTTTTCTTCATGAACAAGGAATGGCCAAAATTATCTTGGACATAACCATGTGTGGGAAGAAGATGTGTGAGTTTCTCATACCATTTCTTGGTAGTTTGCTTGAGGTCATATAGCAATTTTTCGAGTTTACAACATTGATTAGGTTTGGAGGGAGTTATACGAGGTGGAATGACCATGTATACATCTTCTTGGAGTTCACCACAAAGGAATGAGCTTTTTACCCCCAATTGATGTATAAATTAGTTATTGAATAAATTAATATCAATGACTAATATTATTGTGGTTAATTTGGCCAATGGTGAATTTGTGTCAAAGTAATCCAAGTATTAAATTTGACTATAACCTTTTGCAACCAAGCATGCTTTGAATATTTTCACTGAGTCATCATCATGAAACTTGATTTTGAAAATCAATTTTCAACCTATTGGTTTACTTCTCTCCAACATTCAAAATTGTTAGTCCGAAAAATATGTTGAATACTTTTTTAGCCATTGTTTATTCGTTTGTAGTTAATGTATTAAGAGGCATGGTAAAATGACTATGTGATGAATACAACTTTGAATATGACACGTTCTAAAATTAAGGATAGTTGATACCTAAGGTTGAATTATTTGGAGCATCAATGAATTAATTGTATATGTAATCTTTAAAATATGATTCTAGCTTTTTTAAAAAAAAAAATATGATTCTAGTTGAATGTGTAGGTTGATTGTGTTGTAAGGATTCAGGTGTAAAAGGTAAGTTAGTGTCATCAATGACCAAAGGTGAAACAGTGTTTCGTGAAAGCGGGGTTGATGAAATTGTGTTTGGTTTAGTTAAAGGCCTATGTGAAGATGATGTTTCAGGTGTGGGTGATGGAAATATGTTTGGTTTAGTGAGAGGCTCATGTGCAGACGATGTATTAGCAGGTCTACGGGTTTGCTCAATATTGTGTATAAGAATGGATGATATGATGCTGGAAGGATATATTTCCCATTTTTTGGGGAGTTTCTACACATGTTTTTTTAACATTGAATACCTTTGAAATTGTAAAAGTATGATAAGGAAAACTCAAATTCGTTATCATTTCTTATGGTTTTAGGAATATGACCTTATGTTGGTTTTCAGTCATTTGGATTATAGTTTGAACATGTGATGTTACTTTAGATTTAGATATAAAGAGGATAATGCATATAAATCTACCGAAGTAATTGAGTATAATCAATAAATACTTATGCCCATGGACATACAAAGATTATATTGGCCCCCAAATTTGTGCAAATCAATTTGTAAACTATTGATTTGCTCCTCTCTAACATTTCAACTTGTTGACTAAAAAATATTGATTACATTTTTTTAGCCGTTGTCTAATCTTTCGTTGCCTAAAGTAAATATCAGTGTAGTGTGGTTCAGTTAAGGTATTAAGAGACAATGACTATGTGATGAATACAACTTTAAATAAGACACGTTCTGAAATAAATGATAATTTATACCTGAGGTTGAATGATTTGGAGCATTAATGAATGAATTGCATATGTAATCTTTAAAATGTGATTAAAGGTGTTTGATTCTAGTTGAATATGTAGGTTGCTTGTGTTTTTAGGATTTAGGTGTAAAAGGTAACTTAGTGTCATCAATGACCAAAGATGGATTGGGGTTTGGTGAAGGTGGTAGTGATGAAATTGGGTTTATTTTAGTCAAAGGCCTATGTGCATATGATGTATCAAGTGTGGGTAATGAAAATATGTTTGATTTAGTCAGAGGCTCATGTGCAGATGTTGTATTAGCGGATCTATGAGTTTTCTGAATGTTGTATATAGGGATGGGTGATATGATGTTGGTAGGATATATTTTCCATTTGTTAGGGAGTTTCTACACATGATTTTTTATGTTGAATATCTTTGGAATTGTAAAAGTATGATAAGGAAAACTATGGTTCATTATTATTACATATGATTTTGGGAATGACTTTATGTTTGTTTGCAATCATTTTGATAAAAGTTTGAACATGTGATGTTACTTCAGATTTAGATATAACGAGACTAATCCATGTAAATCTACCGAAGGCATTGAGTTTAGTCAAGAAATACTTGTGCCCATGGACATACAAAGTGTATGTTGGCCCTCAAATGTAAAAATGTAGCAATTCAAACTTTGTGTTAGTATATGAATAACTAATAAGACATGGAAAGTTTTTTTCGTTGCAAAAAGACAAAAATGAGAAACTATTCTATTATCACCAGTTTTGTTAGTGGAATCTTAATCATCCATTAATAAAGTATATTTACTAGTCGTTAAAGAAGAAAACAACTTTGTTTTTGCTCCTACATTTCATGATTTCAATTTATTGAAAAATTTATATGATGTTAAAAGATCATATGGTCGAGGTAGATGATCATATGGTATAGCTAATTTAAGATTTTGTACTAACTGCAACAAACATGACCACACTGCTGATTTTTGTTACCAAAAGCATGGTCATCCACATGTGAAGAAACCTTATTTAATTAGTTGCTAATGCTTCTAACAATTTGTCTAATGATACTCAAAAATCAAATGGAGCATCTGACACACAGAACTCTACATAACATGCACATGTTCTATCTCAAGAAAAGTATGATTAACTTCTGTGTTTGCTTTAACATGCCAACTTGATTCCTTCAATAAATACCGAAATTGATTCTAGTTATAACCAACTATAATCAACATGTAACTAACGCATTATAAACTAAGTACTTTTATAAACCCGAGTTACATGGCCACTACATTCTAATACCTTGAACATGTGAACCCGTTCGATCTCACTTTTCTACACATGAAAATGTGGTGTTTGAAGGACTAGATATGAGAATTTATGGAAAATAATAGAAGGACATAGTGAAGTTGTGACGAAGTGCAGAAGAATACACGAGGATGGGTGGGTGGTGGCACATAACCACCATTATTGAAGGAATAAGTTAGGAGAAACTAGACTAATCAAAGGAAATTAAGAAATAAACGAGAACAAACTCATTCTCATTGTATAGATGAATCCGATGCAACAATTTGAAAGAGAAAATATGTTATGTTTTTGTTATTTGAACAAAGATCAAAATTGTTAGATCCAAAAATTACAATTTCAAAATGAAAAAAATATGAGAACTAGGATCAAAATTACTATAATGTGTAAATTTTGAATTTTGAAATAGAAGAACCCTAGACCTAATTTTCTTTACTATAAGAGAATGACTTATATAGTGTGCTTTTAATACTCCTAAACTCCTCAAGCAGTGATATCATATCAAAGTTATGATTCTAATTAAATAAGGAGTGAGTGTGATTCTATCACACCACCTCTCTATCTTATCCCTTAGAAATATTACATCTATGAGTCACTCATAATAACATATGTTAATGATATAGATTATAAAGAAGTTTGAGCATCATCATATCTTCATCAAAAACTTTATTATCTAATGAGTCATTTCTATTATATATCTTTTATATAACTCATTTCTAATCAATTTCACTTCAAATCTAATAGTTGTTTTTTAGCCAATCATATCACATTTTTTTATTCCCATCTCAATATTCAAGCTGACCTTAAGGTTATGTTTGTAACTTCGAAGGTAAGGTGAAAAGAAGATTTTGGAAGAAGAGAATTAAAGAAAAAGTAAAAAATTTCACATTTTTTAGATGATGTTTACCTAATAGAGTAATAAATAAATATTTATCATTAATATATTTTTTTATTTTTAAATTATTATAACAATACAAATTATATATAAATTTATTTAATTCTAAAAAATTCTACTATAATATAATTTTTAACTTCCCTAAAATTATATAAAAAAAATTGTATTATAAAAAAGTTAAATATTCCAAAATCCTCTCCGTTAAATTCCTCAAATCTTTTCTACTTCATTTTTTTTCATAACATTTTTCTCCCTATCATCCCAAACCTCTAAATAAGGCCTAACAGGAGAAGCAACATAGATATAGGGCTGCTTGTTTTAGTTTTTTTTTTTTTTAATTCTTTAGGTAATATTTTATATTTTTATTTTTAAAAAAATTTACAATATTTTTTTTTCCAAAAAGACCTTCAAAAAAAAAGTTTAAATATTAATTCTTAAAATATTATTTTAGCTATTTCATATTTTTTGTATAATTTTTTTAAACATTACGATTTTGAAAATTCACTTAAATTTAAAATTATTTTAAATAATTTTTCATAAAAATTACTTTTAAGATATATATATTTTTTTAAAATGGAGATTTTGACTATGTTTTAATTTTCAATAGTGTATATTTGTGATATAGTTAAAATTAAAATTTTCAGTTTATAAAAAATGAATTTAATTTTTTTATTATTTTAGAAAACAATTTTTAAAAATAAAATTATTTTTAATTTTTTTTAAAGATAACACAAACCTTTTTTTTTTCATTTTCTAGAAAACAAAAATGACTCATATACTTGAAACGTGTGTGGCTTCCTTAGAAGTGAGTCACAGTCACATTCATATATATATATATATATTTGTTGTCAACAAAGTATATTGTTAGATGCTTAATTGGTATCAATTCATCATCATTTAATACTAGCATGTTTAATCTCATATGTCCATCATGTTACTAAATTAAAGAAAAACAATGCATAATACAACCAAGATCATTAAACTTGTTTTTTTTCCACCATCAATCATTTTCAACATTTTTCTAGAGTTTTCTTCTCATTAAACAACAAAATGAAGGAATAAGAAATCCATTGGTTACCAAAAGAAGCTCAAAATCTTGAAATTATTCTGTTTGTTAATATGGATTTGTTTTGAACACTTCAAATAATTATTCTTTTCGCCCCTCAAACCATAATTGACCAAGATAATACAAAATAATAAAAACAAACGATAAAAATGCCCTTCAATTTTTCACTTTTCCTAAAAAATAATTAAATGATAATCCAGTAAATAAAATTAAATTAAAGACGAATGGATTAAAGAAGTTAAATTCAAAATCTAACTAAAATAATTATTTGTCAAATTTTATTTCTCCCGTCTGAACTTTAAATCATGGGAATTCATTCCTTTTGAAAGTTAAAAGGTTAAAAAATATTAAGTTAGAAGAACTTGAGATATTATCTCGATTGCTTTTGTTTATCATATTCAGTTGGATATTCTTAATCCTTCTTTGTCTTCCATGATTGAGAATTAATCCGGGTCAGTTGGATCCCTTTAAAGGTGGTGGTTATTTTTTGATAATTTTTGTAAGATAGACTTCCTTTTAATGAGATTGTCTTTCTCTTGTGTGTCGATATGGTTGAGTCAGTTTCCAAATTTTTTTCAGTTGTGAGTTAGCGTTGTTGTTAATTTGGTATATGATTTTTCGTGTTAGGTAGGAATTTAACTATTCCTAGTTATCATATAGTTTTATTGAAATTTGTACTCTCTTTAGGTGTAGGGCTAAATTTAGAAGTAATTTTTACATTATTTGGCACTAGTGTCCAGACGGGCACTCGCGTGCACGTCTGTCCACTTTTTAATACGTATACATAAAATTTAAATGATATATTTTTTATTTAATATTAATTTTAAATGAAAGTTATGTAGGAAATTAATAATAGGAAGTTAGGTAAAAAGTTAGTAGTAGAAAATTATGTGAAAGATGATAGTAGTGATTTCAATGGACGTTATTGCGTAAGTTACACATTAAAATAAGGATAAAATTAATATAAAAAAATAGACTACAACAAAACATCATGTTTTGCCTTTATATATATTATACATTATAGATTATAGATGTTGTTGTTTGCTTAATATGAAGGGTTGTAATGAAGGTATCTACAATAGTGTCTCAAACAACCATGAAAGAAGTGAAAGAGAAGATTATTTCATTGGTTTAAAAATGATTTTTAGGTAGAACATTGGTGGACTCATGCACTTTCTCGGATTGATTTTAGAACCATATTCTGTCTAAACCAATAGTAGATCGAAAGTTTATTTTGTTTCAGAGGTTGGTAGTGGTCGTGGTTTTCGTTTCTCTTTTGATGTCCTCTAATTTGTTGATGGTGATATTGGCCATCTGCGATCTAGCATAATCCCTATGGATTAAGGTTCTAGTTGTTTAGGTGTTTACCCATTTAGCGTGTGTTTGAATTGACGTTTGCATTAATAAAACCACGTCTCAATGCATTTTTACCGCGGAAATACAGAAGCTAGTAATTAGAGCTTTTATCTAAATGTGTGTTTTCTTGGTTTCTCACCGCGGAAACAAATACACCATTAGTTCTTTTTGGTTTTTTAGTTGCTTTGATGCCTTTTTTTTCGTTTTTCTTTCTGCTTGGTTTGCTTTTTGTACCTTTTTGTATCTCCTTGAAGAGATTTGTTCAACACTCTTTATGCTATTAATTTTTTCTATTTTGTATTATGGTGATTTTCACCTCTTTATTAATATAGTATTTTGCTATTAAAAAAAGTTAGAGAAAAGAAAAAAAATGATAAATTGTTAGACACTAACCGCATTTTCGTCAATGACTATGCCTACAACTATTACAAATTCTTATTATTACTCGAATGAATTAAGATTTAAAGTGTTACAAATTATATATGTGTATTAGCATGTCTTCGTGTCTCTGTCTTACCACTTTATGTTACAAACACTATTTTTTCGACAAATCTCTAATACATATTATTTTATTAAATAAAACACATGTAAGTCTTACCACTTTAAGTGAGATCCAATTTTAAAACGGGAGATTCATATATATTTTACTCAAATATTAAAAGAGAATATTCTTAGTGCTCATCTATATTCTCGTGTAAATATATAAATATATATACTATGATTTAAATTACAATAATACCTCCTAATTATATCCCATCGCACCCTCTACCATCTAATAAATTACAACAATACCTCTGAATTATACTCTTCGTCACGCCCTTTTTTTCTTCTAGACTCTGCCTATGAGCCCTACTCCACAAGTGCTACATCTATGTGTCCTAAGCTGCCACATTTCCTATTACAAAACCATACAACAACCATGCATTAACCCTATCACAAACTCTCAACTATCGTTACTATTGTTGAACAACGACTCCACGCGTTTCTTCTTAGACCACCCCATTAGAAATGTCATATGCTGTGAGTCAATGTCAGAATTTATGTAAATCTTTTACTACACATTCTCCAACTTTATGCAATGTGTATGGCTAGAACATTCTCTCTGGTTTCATCGTTTTGTTGTACAAGAATTTATTAGAATTGAACCAATTGTGGTGTGGTTGATGCTGATAAATGTTCATTGTTTACACCGTTCATAGCATTATCATTGAAAAGGATTTGCCAAGAAATAATGTAATACTGATCAAGATTGAGAGCTATACTCAATAGGACCTTCGTGGCTCTTCTAGACACATGCTCAATTTAAGTTAGTAAAAAGGTTTTTAACTATGGTTAACATGTGATGCGTGCATGCATGTGCAAACAATACACTAGAGTGAACTATTATATGATATTAAGTGAGATAAATTAAAACTGGTTGGTGGCAATTCTAGCACTTATGAAGCATGGAATGCATGTGCTCTCCCAATTATTGTAGCCACACATTCATTCTTCACAATATACAACAATATTTTTAAATTAATTTTACCAATAGTTAATTTAGCGGTGATTTGACGCTGGATTTGGTAGGAAATATTACAGTTTGATCTTTCGATCGGAAAGATATTAAAACTATTTGTTGTCAGAACTGACCATCGAAACCGGATTGAATCTGATACTAAAAAAAAATTTCTATGACTTTATCTTCTTGTCCATGTGAATTCAATTAATAGTATATACAATTATTGGTAGTTTTTAAGTTTCTCTCAAATTCAGATTTTCAATCATACACGCTCTAATGAAACAAAAGTTAATTACATTTTACTTAAAAATCCTCTTGTTATTGGTTGTTATACAATTTTGTTGGTATAACTATGAAATGCTTTTATTATTTGCAATATGCTTTTCAAAACTTGCATTTCAGCTTACTGTAGTAGTCATTATATACATGTGTAGCTAATAGAGATATAAGTGCTAATTAGCTTGTAACAAAGCTTAAACTAATTTTCTTAACTTTTAACAAATTACTAACTCAGTTAGATTGATCTTTGAGGCTTACATGATTTTTTTGGATTTTATCTCCAACACACTCCCAAATATTAAGGAGGTTTGCAGCAAATTATCTTGAGTTTGGCCTTTAATTCTTGAAATGTTGCAGTTATTAGAAATAATAATTTATATTCACAAACTTAGTCATTAAATTTGTTAGAGGGTATTTTAGTATTTTGTTTGTTACTTTTGTAGCCCTAGTTTTAGCTTATAAATAGACTAGTGGTAGTTAATGATTTTGTAATCCTTTTTGTAGCCGTCATTCTATTATAATATATTCTACTCTTTTCATCCATTATTCACCTTGTACACCAACAATTGGTATCTAGAGCTCCGGTTCGGATTCACGGGGAAACACGAGTGAAACGTGAGGCTTTGTGTGATTGATTTTTGGTTCTTGGATTCGTGTTGAATCTTGAACAAAAATCTGATCAGAATCATAATTTTTGATTCTGTGGGGTTGGGAAACACTGTGTGGTGAGATTTGAGTGTACTGTACAAGGTTGAAGATGAACGGAAACGGCGGCATGAACACCAAGCTTCTAGTATTTGATGGCAAAAACTGGACTCGTTGGATGATTTAGATGCGTGTACTGTTCGGTGCTCAAGATGTTCTGGATCTTGTCACTGAAGGTTATGTTCCGGTAGCCCCAGATGCAACGGAGGAACAAAAGAACGCGCAGAAGGATATAAGGAAGAAAGATCAGAAAGCATTGTTTTACATCCATCAGTGTGTGGATGCAAATGTGTTTGAGAAAATCGTTGATTCAACGACGGTAAAGGCTGCGTGGGACACACTGGTCAGATGTTACGGTGGTGACGCATCAGTGAAGAAGGTGAAGCTTCAGTCTCTACGTAAGCAGTATGAGAATCTCAACATGAAGAACAATGAGAAAGTTTCTGAGTACATCTCCAGAGTGATTCTGATCACTAATGAGATAAAGGCGTGTGGAGAAACCCTTTCTGAACAAGTAATCATTGAGAAGGTATTGAGATCTCTTACCCCTCAGTTTGATTACATTGTGGTAGCAATAGAATATTCTAAGGATCTGAGCACCATGAGAATTGAAGAGCTGCAAAGCAGTCTAGAGGCGCAAGAGTTGCGTCTGACTGAGAGAACTTCTGAAAGGGAAGTAGAGCAGCAGGCTCTGAAAGCAGTTTCTGATAAAAAGCATCAGAAGCAGTCTTGGTCAGAAGCCAAGAGAAGATCTGATGGTGGTCAGAAGTCAGAAACCTCAACTTATGATAGGCAAAAGAATGCTTAGAAGGGAAAAGAGAAGTATGACAAGAAGAAGATCCAATGTTACTGTAGCAAGAAGTTTGGTCACTTTGCTAGAGATTGTTGGTCAAACAAAGAAAGGAAGTCAGAAGAAGCAAATATAGCCAGAAGTTCTGATGATGAATCTGTGCTACTGATGGCTTCTAAATCTGATGATACGAATTTGACAGACTGGTGGTATATGGACACTGGCTGCTCAAATCATCTTACTGGAAATAAGAAATGGCTGGTTGATTTTGACTCTGAAAAGAGGACAAAGATTAGATATGCTGATGACAAATATCTTAACGCTGAAGGTATGGGAAATGTCAGAGTTGTTCTGAACAATGGGAAAGCAACATTGATTCAGAAAGTGTGGTATGTACCTGGCATAAAAAGCAATCTGATGAGCGTGGGAGAATTAATTGAGAAAGGTTTTTCAGTTACCATGAAGGACAATCTTCTGAAGCTGTATGACTGTAATCAGAAGCTGATTATGGAGTCAGAACAGGGAAGGAATAGAACATTCAAGGTGAATGTCAGAACTTCTGACTCTGAATGCCTCAGTGCAACAAGTGTTGTGGAGGAAAGTGAGCCGTGGCACAGAAGATTTGGTTATCTAAATTTCAGAAGCTTAGGGCATCTAAATTCGAAGAAGCTGGTACATGGAATTCCTGCAATTAAGAAGCCTGAGAAGTCATGCAAAATGTGCATGGAAGGAAAGCAACTGAGATTGCCATTTGCGTCAGAAGTAGCTCCAAGAGCAAAACATGCCTTGGGAGTAGTGCATTCTGATGTGTGTGGTCCATTTCCAGTAGCATCGATCGGAGGGAATAAATACTTCGTGTCATTAGGAATAAGATCTACGTATAATTTTGCATTTAATTGTTTGTGGTTGATTGTTGTTGAATATTTTGGGTTTATTATCATAAGTTTGTGAAGGTGTGAAAAACACAAGAAATGAGAGTTTGAATTGTATTTTTAAAATAAAACTATTTTCTAAAAATAATCCCCTTTACAAACAAACTTCACTTCTTGATAATAAAGCAAGAAAACTTGAAAAGAAAGAACAAAGTATGTTTATACTAGTTCACTTGAGAAATCCTCAAGTTAATCTAGTCCACCCGCCAAGGTGATTTTGCCTCTCTCAAGCGAGGACTTAATCCACTATAACCAAACTGATTACAACTGCACTAGCAAACTTCTGGTGACTAACAACAACCTCTAAGACACACTAGTCCTAGATTTCTTAAGAATTCTGACCCAACTGGTCTTTTAAGGAATACAACGCACAAGCCAACTGCAAGTGACTAACAACACTAAAACACATTGTCTTAGTCTTCCTAAAAATTCAGACCTACCCGGTCCTTTAGGGAACACAAACAACTGTCTGTTACAAAGGTTTGTTTACAATAATGATGCTTTTACACAAGCAGATGAGTAAACAGATTTTCAGAACAATATTGATTTAAGAATGATATTAACTATATAGCGTATGAACAGTGAAAATTGCAGTCACCATTCTTGAAATCTTCACGCCTTTATATAGCCATGTATAATATGACCGTTGCAGGATATTTCTGACATTTCAGAATTATGGCGGCTTGAAGGATCGTGGGGGACAAATCGTACATTTGAGTCTGTCCTATCCGAAGTGGAGCATTGTGTCCTTGTACTGTTGTACTGTTGTACCACGTTGCTTAGTCTTCTCAACTTCCAGACTTCAGAGGCTTTTGAGAGCATGAGTTAGAAGAAGGGAAAACATAACTTGGATCTTAAGAGCTTCAAGTCTTCAGAGTTTGCAGAGCTAAATCTTCAGAGTCTTGAGCACTTGGTCTTCTGAACCTGTTGTCTTCACAATCATAAGTCTTCAGCATCTGGACTTGTTCATCAGAACTTCTGTCTTCAGATCTTCAGAACTTGTTTTCTTAAATCTTTAGCATCTGGACTTTTTCATCAGAACTTCTGTCTTCAGATCTTCAGAACTTGTTTTTATTAAGTCATTGTATCAGAGTAATGTAACTTCAGAGTCTTCTGAAGTAAATGCTACCGTTCAGCAGAACAATATGTAGCACAGAAGCGGAACAATTCTCTTCTAATAACTTAGCCATGCTATTTATTAGAAGCAGAACCTGTTTGTTAAATTCTCAAAAAATAACAAACATTAGAATACCAAAATTGTTCATACAAACATACTTGTTTGTTATCATCAAAACTCAGAGGTATTATTGCAGAACCAAACCTTGTTCTAACAATCTCCCATTTTTTGATGATGACAAAACTATGTATTTTGATGACACAATTTTATACATAACATAAAAAGTAATCAGAGTAAGAAGGTTAAGGAATACTTATCCTTCCGATGAGAATCTCCCCCTGAATCTCAGACTTGATGAAGATCAAATATCCTGACTTGCGAACCTTCTAGGTGAACTCCCCCTGGTTGCAATAGGTCAGATATAGAGATCCTTAGAGTCTTTACTCAGTTTCCAGAAGCCAATTGTGCCAATTGAAATCTTGATATCTCAGAGTCAAACACATTGGATGCCAAAAGTATTCAGATTTCATATTTCCTGAAAAATAAAACAAGAAAACAAATCTAACAGAAACATAAGTTTATTGGTTAGAATGTAAGCAGCTTGTTTTTCAGAATTTGATTATGTGAATCAAAATATTACATTCATATTATATTTCTCCCCCTTTTTGTCATAATCAAAAAAGAAAGATTACATTAATATCAAAAAGATCAATTCTCAAAACAGAATCCTAAGGCCCAGAACAAGAAGGAAAAACAAAATCTCAAAATCCTAAGATCAGAAAGTGCCTAAGTTCCTAGGTTCCAGAGGATGAAGGGTTTGGAGACAACTTGTTCAGAATTTGTTGAAGCATATTCTGTAGAGAGTAATTGACAATTTTTTGCTCAGAAAAGCTTTATTTGAAAATTGTATGTTCGCCCTTTATTGTCTGTTGATCCTTTTTGAGTCCATCAATTGCTCGTGCCAAATGCTCAAGGGCAGATTCAGAAGAGGAAGCAGGTGCAGAGGTGTTGACAGTTGTGACAATTTTGGCTTCTTCTGCTTGATTATCAGCTTCTGTGACTAATCTTTCAGTCAGTTCCTTTTCTGCAGCTAGCTTAGCTTCGGCTTCCTTCTTTTCTTGCAACCTCTTCTCAGCTTCTTGAACGAAATAACCCTTTGTCTAAACACAACGATCTTGAAACTTATGAAATTCTTCAACCATCCACTGATTGAACATATCCCATGAAGCACCCAAATCAGAGGGGTTTTCACTAGAATTTGATTCATCAGAGAGTGCCTTGAACCTTGTAACCACACTGTTCTTAAAAATATATATTTCTTCATCTAGGTTGAAAGGGAGGTCAGAGGTTTGATTTTCAGGCAATGCTAGACCATCTTCAACAGAGTCATCAATAATGATGATATCATTGTCTAGAGAAATTTCAGGATTATTAATTATGGATTCTGGAGTAGGTTTTGAAGTTGGTGAAGGTAAGATGGTTGTTTCTGGATGTTTAGTGAGAATTTCTTTAGTGATTTGAATAATTGGAGAAGGTGAAATAGATGAGACAAGTGTTGGTTGGATAAAAATTGTGGAAGTTGGTTGAGATGAGGTAGTTTCAAACCTTGGTGGAGTCAACTATAATAATTGAGGTGAAGTAGTGATTATTTCAGACACATGTGTTGGAGAGGTGGTGACAATAATAAAGAATATTGGTGGACTAGTGGATAAAAATGGTTGGGTTGATGATATGGGAAGAGATGAACGAGATGCAATGTTAGAGGACTATTCAAAGGACTTACTTTGATCTGTAGATACTATCTTCTTCTTCTTTGCTGACGGTCTTTCATCGTCACTTTTCTTTTTCTTGCCTTTCCCCCTTTTCTGAACAATTTCAGGGAGAACATCTGGTAGATTTTCCAGATCAATCCATGTGTCTAGTGATTCCTCCTCTTCATATTTAGCAAAATAGTTTGCTATTTCTTCTGGATTATAGTCATTTGAAAAAGGTGGGAATCCAGAGATTTGAAATCGAACAAAGTCAAGATCAAACTGGTTTGGAAAAGCAGGTTGACGGGTGATCTTCGTAAGAAGCCCCATATTCTTTAAGTCCTTTGCCCAAAATGGCTGTCCAGAAGATTTGTGTAGCTCTTTATTGAACCCATCAACCAATAAATCTTTAACTAAGCATGATTCAATGAAAATATCAGACAATAGTCTGCCGTAGGGGATATGATTTACCTTCTTGGTGGAACCAGTTCTTGAGTTAATTATAGACTCTCTCAAAAAGTTGAACAAAATGCAAGGGAGGTGTATTTTCTTTCCTTTCAATAGAGAGTATAAAACATACTTCTGTGACACATTAATATAATCCGATGAATGAGAGGAAGGCCGATGATACATAGTTCCCAACATGATTTTAAACCAAACTCTTAAAGTATCTTTCAAGAGCGATGATGGTGGATCCTTTTTAGATTCGAGATCAGTTCCTTCTTTGAAAATATCAGTTGTGACCTTAGCTTCTCTTTGCTTATTTGGTTGGATGTTGACAATTCTTAGTCCTTTTCCATCATGAGAGATTAAGTCACTGATATTCTTTTCTGTGCTGATGATTCGTCTTCCAAGCACAGTAGAAACAATGACATGTCTACTAGTGATTGCATGAATCCAGAAATCTTTGACCAAGTTTGGAAGTGAGGATCCTTGTAATCTCTTAAAGTAACCATCCCATCCTTGAGGAATGAGTGTACGAATAAGATCGCATCCATTATCCTTGAGGTTTTTGAAGTAAACCATGGATTCACTAAGAACTTGAAGTTCATCAACAGGCGTGTCGAGAGAGATATCACATTTTTCAGGAATAGTACATTGATATTCAAGTAACTTAGCTTTGGAGATAGTTTGAGATGATTCCGCCATTGATGAAGATAATGGAGTTGCATAGAACTGAAAGGGTTTTAAGGTTTCTAAGAATGAAGTGTGGAATGAAGTGATGTGAGCGAGTATATAATGTGTAAGTGGAGAGAAGTTGAGTGGACGTGAAAAATTAAACATAATAATGGGAATTAATAAATGAACGTAATCATGATTTAACCAATTCCAAGAAAAGTACTGCTTACGCGTTAATCACCCTTTAATTAAGTGACACGTATTGATATCCTCAGAGTCTGGAAAACCAAAAGGTTTCCTTCTGATCAGAGACACTTCTGAAAAAGCATCTTCTGATAACTGAGGTTAAAACAAATGCTTTTGAGTTTAAATGAAAATTTGACATCTTCAGGCTCTGACTAAACACATCTGATTTTGATGAAATCTTACTCTGGACAATAGTCCATTTTCAGATGCTTCAGAATAAATAAGAATCTATCTTCAGCCAAGGGTTTTGTAAAAATATCAGCCCATTGATGGTCTGTATCTATGAATTTTAAACATAAAATTCCTTTCTGAACATAGTCTTTAATAAAATGGTGTTTAATTTCTATATGCTTAGCCCTAGAGTGTAAGATTGGATTCTTACTTAAACAAATAGCATCAGTATTATCACAAAAGATAGGAATGTTACTCTCATGTATCTGATAATCTTCTAGCTGGTTCTTCATCCACAACATCTGAGTACTGCACAGACATGCAGATATGTACTCTGCTTCTGCTGTTGAGAGAGCAATTGTTGATTGCCTCTTGCTTGACCATGAGATCAGATTCTTCCTGAGAAACTGATAGTTTCCAGAGGTGCTTTTTCTTTCCAATCTGTCTCCTGCGTAATCTGCATCACAATAACCAGAAAGAGAGTACTCTGATGTTTCTCATACATCAAGTCAAGGTTAATAGTTCCTTTCAGATACCTTAGAATTCTTTTAACAATAGTTAAATGAGATTCTCTAGGATCTGATTGAAATCTAGCACACAAATGAACACTGAAAAGAATATAAGGTCTAGAAGCAGTTATGTACAGAAGAGAGCCTATCATACCACGATAGAGCTTTTGAAAAACCTTTCCACTTACCTCTTCCTTTTCCAGAATACATGTTGGATGCATTGGAGTCTTAGTTGGTGTACAATCCATCATGTTGAATTTCTTCAGAAGTTCTTTGGTATATTTACTTTGATGAATGTAAGTAGCCTCTGATCTTTGGTCAATTTGAATTCCCAGAAAGAACTTCAATTCACCTATCAGACTTATTTCAAATTCTGCCTGCATTAGCTTAGAAAACTCTTCAAAAAGAGAGGGATTAGCATAACCAAAAATAATATCATCAACGTAAATCTGAACTATAAGTATGTCATTTTTGAACATTTTACAGAAGTGAGTGGTGTCAACCTTGCCTCTGGTGAAGTTATTTTCTAACAGAAAACTACTTAATCTGTCATACCAAGCTCTGGGAGCTTGTTTCAGACCATAGAGAGATTTTTTAAGTTTAAAAACGAAATCTAATTTTTCACAATTTTCAAATCTAGGAGGTTGTTTGACATAAACTTCTTATGTAATATAACCATTCAAAAATGCACTCTTAACATCCATTTGATATAATATGATGTTTTGATTTACAGAAAAGGAAATTAATAGACGTATGGCTTCTAACCTGGCGACTGGAACAAAGGTTTCTATATAGTCTATTCCTTCTTGTTGACTATAACCTTGTGCAACCAGTCGTGCTTTGTTTTTGACAACCTCACCCTTCTCATTGAGCTTGTTTCTGAATACCCATTTAGTTCCAATAACGTGGACACTTTTAGGCTTATGAACAAGATCCCAAACATCGTTCTTTGAAAACTGGTTAAGTTCATCTTCCATCGCCAGAATCCAGTCTTTGTCCAGTAGAGCTTCATCAACAGATGTTGGCTCGATCAAAGACACCAAACCCAGAAGTGTTTCTTCAGAAGGTTTGAAGGCTGATCTGGTTCTGATAGGAGCATCCTTATTTCCCAGAATTAATTCTTCAGGGTGTGAAGTTGCAACTCTGCTTTTATTTTGTTGTGAAGGATCAGTGGGAGTAATAACAATATCAGAAGTAGGAGCTTCAGAATCTTTGGGTTCTTCTGCCTTTTCCTTAGGTTCTGAAAAAATGATCTCCAAATCTAAAAACTTTTCAACTAGCTTTGAGTTTTTAGAGTCAAGCTTATCATCAAATCTGACATGAATTGATTCTTCCACAATTCTTGATTCTGTGTTATAGACTCTGTAGCCTTTTGAGTGTTCAGAATATCCTAACAACAGACACTTATGTGCTTTGGAATCAAACTTGCCCAGATTCTCTTTAGTGTTCAACATAAAACAGACACATCCAAAATGATGAAAGTAAGAAATGTTGGGCTTTCTATTCTTCCACAATTCATAAGGAGTCTTACCCAAAATAGGTCTTATTGAGATTCTATTTTGAATATAACGTGTTGTGTTAATTGCTTCTGCCCAAAAGTGCTTAGCCATGTCAGTTTCTTGGATAATGGTGCGAGCCATTTCTTGCAATGTCCTATTCTTTCTTTCTACAACCCCATTCTGTTGTGGAGTTCTAGGACAAGAGAAATCATGGGATATGCCATTGGAATCAATTTTTTTTTCAAAATCTTTGTTTTCAAATTCTCCACCATGATCACTTCTGACTCTAACAATTTTGCAATTCTTTTCATTTTGCACTTGGGTGCAGAAGGAAGCAAACACAGAATGTGACTCATCCTCGTGTCTTAAGAATTTTACCCATGTCCAACGACTGTAATCATCAACGATGACTAGTCCATATTTCTTTCCATTGACTGAAGTAGTTTTCACTGGTCCAAATAAGTCAATGTGAAGAAGTTCTAATGGTTTAGAGGTAGAAACAATCGTTTTTTCTTTAAAGGAAGTTTTTGAAAACTTGCCTTTCTGACATGCTTCACAAAGAGCATATAAAGAATACTTCAGATTGGGCAAGCCCCTAACAAGTCCTAGCTTGTTCAGCTAATAAATTCTTCTCAAGCTAACATGACCCAGAGGTCTGTGCCAGACCCATTGCTCTTCATTAACGGACAAAAGACATTTTACATTCTGAATTTTTAAATCTGATAGTCGGATTTTGTAAGTATTATTTTTCCTCTTACCATTGAACATAACTGACCTATCCTTCTGACTAACAGCCTTACAGGACGTTTGATTAAATATAACGTCATAACCATTGTCACTAAGTTGACTAATTGACAATAAGTTATGCATTAAACCCTCAACTAAAAGAACGTTGTTGATGGAAGGAAGTTTACCATTACCAACAGTTCCAGAGCCAATGATCTTTCCCTTCTGGTTTCCTCCGAAACCAACGACGCCTCCAGACTTAAGTTCCAAATCTTGGAACATACGACTTCCTCCCGTCATGTGTCACGATCATCCACTGTCCAGGTACCATGACTGGTGTTTCAGTGGCGCCATCAAGGATGTCTGAAACATAGATTATCTCACTCTTAGGTACCCATTTTCTACGTCCTTTCTTGTTAGTCTTTCGAGAGGTTCTGACACCTTTGGATTTCCGTGCAACAGGATAATCATGTGAAATTTGTGCATGATATTTAGACTTAGAAGTTTTCTTCTGTGTCTGTGATTGTGGTGCAACAGACTCATAAACTTCTAGTTTAGAACATTTCAGTTCGGTGCCAGCAGGCACAAAATGTTCATACAAAGGTTTTAGTTTAATACTCAGAGTCTCATCAATTGGTTTTGATGGTCCTGAATATCCTAGACCTCTACTTCCGTTTCTGATAACTCCATAGTTCATTGAAGCCATCTTGCTTCTATCTATGCTTTTAGCAAGGAAGTGCTGAAAAGCTCTATCATATATGATTACTTCATCAGTAATAGATATGTTAGAAATAATTTCTTCTTCTAGTTTAGAAACTTTACTTTTTAGAGCAGCATTAGACTTTTCTATAGAATTTTTTTTCATTTAAATCAGAAGTATTTGGTTCGCTCTTAGTAGAGTTCTCAGAGGCAACCACAAAAGTCTTTTTCAGATTTTTGTGTTTACTTAGAAGAAGTTGACACCTTTTCATAAGTTCTGATAAACCTAATTCAAGTTCAGAACGAGATAAGGAAGAAAGTACCTCTTTGTTGCATCAGAGTCTGACTCTTCATCAAGTGTCAGTTGATCCTCTGATAAGGCTTCACTCATGCTGGTTTTTGCCATAAGTGCCATGTTGGGATGTTCTTCTTCAGAATCTTCTTCTTCTGACTCTGAATCGTCCCAAGTTGCCATAAGAGCCTTTTTGGCTTTGAAAACCTTCTTAGGTTTTCTATCTTTCTTGAGCTTTGGACACTCGTTCCTATAATGTTCATGCTCCTTGCATTCGTAACAAGTAGCTTCTTTTTCAGAAGCTTTCCTTTGACCATATATAGATTCAAATCTACCTTTTCTTTTGAAGTTGCTCTTTCTGTGTTTCCACAGCTGGTTTATCTTTCTTGATATGAGAGACAGTTCATCTTCATCTAAATCTTCTTCTGATTCTTCTGAGTTCTCCTCTACTTGGTAAGCCTTTGTCTTTTCAGACTTAGACTTCAGAGCAACAGACTTACCTCTTTTCTGAGGTTCATCTTCTTGAAGTTCTATCTCATGACTTCTTAAAGAACTAATCAGTTCCTCAAGACTTGTGTTGTTTAGATCTTTTTCCATTTTCAAAGCAGTTACCATTGGTCTCCATTTTATAGGAAAACTCTTGATAATCTTCTTGACATGATCAGCAGTAGAATAACCTTTGTCCAGTACTTTGAGTCCTGCAACAATCATCTGGAATCTTGAAAACATAGTTTCCACAGATTCGTCGTCTTCCATTCTGAAGGCCTCATACTTCTAGATAAGATCCAGAGCTTTTGTCTCCTTGACTTGAGTGTTGCCTTCATGAGTCATCTGAAGAGAGTCAAAGATATATTTTGTAGTCTCTCTATTTGTAATCTTTTCATACTCTATGTATGAAATAGCATTTAGCAGAATCGTTCTCGCTCTGTGATGATTCTTGTAGGTTTTCTTTTGAGCCTCTGTAAATGAGCTTCTGGCAATCTTTTTGTCTTCAGCATCTACTGGATGTTTGTAGCCACTAACTACTAAATCACATAGATCCAAATCAAATCCCAGAAAGTAACTTTTGATTCTGTCTTTCCAATAGTCAAATTTCTCGCCATCAAAGATAAGAGGTTTTGCACTATACGAGTCTCTTTCACTATTATCAGAAGTGACATGAGAAGTACTAGCTAGGGCAGCCATTGTTTTTCACACTTTTGATCGATACTGAACACTGCTAGGTGCTTGATAAAAACTCAACCTTTCTATCTACTCAGAACCGGAGCTCTGATGCCAATTGAAGGTGTGAAAAACACAAGAAAGAAGGGGTTTGAATTGAGTTGTTAAAATAAAACTATTTTCTAAAAATAATCCACTTTACAAACAAACTTCACTTCTTGATAATAAAGCAAGAAAACTTGAAAAGAAAGAACAAAGTATGTTTATACTAGTTCACTTGAGAAATCCTCAAGTTAGTCTAGTCCACCCGCCAAGGTGATTTTGCCTCTCTCAAGCGAGGACTTAATCCACTATAACCAAACTGATTACAACTGCACTAGCAAACTTCTGGTGACTAACAACAACCTCTAAGACACACTAGTCCTAGACTTCTTAAGAATTCTGACCCAACTGGTCTCTTAAGGAATACAACGCACAAGCCAACTGCAAGTGACTAACAACACTAAAACACACTGTCTTAGTCTTCCTAAAAATTCTGACTTACCCGGTCCTTTAGGGAACACAAACAACTGTTTGTTACAAAGGTTTGTTTACATTAATGATACTTCTACACAAGCAGATGAGTAAATAGACTTTTAGAACAATATTGACTTAAGAATAATATTAACTATATAACGTATGAACAGTGAAAATTGCAGTCACCATTCTTGAAGTCTTCACGCCTTTATATAGCCATGTATAATATGACCGTTGAAGGATATTTATGACATTTCAAAATTATGGCAGCTTGAAGGATCGTGGGGGAAAAATAGTACATTTGCATCCGTACTATTCGGAGTGGAGCAGTGTGTCCTTGTACTATTGTACCATGTTGCTTAGTTTCTCAACTTCCAGACTTCAGAGGCTTCTGAGAGCATGAGTTAGAAGAAGGGAAAACATAACTTGGATCTTAAGAGCTTCAAGTCTTCAGAGTCAGCAGAGCTATATCTTAAGAGTCTTCTGTACTTGGTCTTCAGAACCCGTTGTCTTCACAATCATGAGTCTTCAGCATATGGACTTGTTCATCGAAACTTCTGTCTTCAGATCTTCAGAACTTGTTTTCTTAAGTCTTCAGCATCTGGACTTATCCATCAGAACTTCTGTCTTCAGATCTTCAGAAATTTTTTTTAAGTCATTGTATCAGAGTCATTCAACTTCAGAGTCTTCTAAAGTAAATGCTACCGTTCAGCAGAACAATATGTAGCGCGGAAGCGGAACAATTCTCTTCTAATAACTTAGCCACGCTATTTATCAGAAGCAGAACCTGTTTGTTAAATTCTCAAAAAATAACAAACATTAGAATACCAAAATTGTTCATACAAATATACTTGTTTGTTATCATCAAAACTCAGAGGTATTATTGCAGAATCAAACCTTGTTCTAATAGTTTGTGTATCTTTGTGCCTATCCGAGCTTTTCAATAGAGGTTCGGTTAGACGAATTGATTTAGGTTGTTTCCGTTGTGCCATAAAACTTTTCAAAAACGTTTTTTCCAAAAGTTTTTAACTTGTGATATATTCACCCCCTCTAGATCGAAGCCTATCATCTAACAAAAAGTATTTCTAAAGAGAGTAGTACATCAGATCTTTACAAATAATTCTCTCGTATGTATAAGTTTAATGTAATTACTTGGAATGCATATGATATTTTTAAATATTCATTCTATACAAAATCAAAGGATGATCTTAGCACCATGCAAAATAGTGGGGTTATGGTTGAGGCTGAATCCATGTACTTTTCTGGTTCCAAAGATAACAATCATGTACTACCATCTAGAGCGTACTTTGGGGTCATTGAAGAGATTTTGGAGATTGACTATGTTTCTTTTAAAATGCCTTTATTTAAGTGAATTTGGACTGACAGTGACACTAGTGTAGAAACCGATGAATTGGGATTCACACGAGTTGATATTCATAAGGCAACTTATAAGAACAAACCTTTCATCATGGTAACCCAAGCAAAACAAGTTTTTTATATCACTAATTCTTCTAACACTACATCGTCAATTTTTCTTCAAGGTAAACATCTTCCCGGTAATACTGATGAAAACCAAGTTTCATTCACAACTCATACCAGTTTTCATTATAGTACTCAAAACATCACAAAGTCATACTCCATCATGACTAACACTTCAATTATCCCCATATTAACAATCATTTATCATTTTTTTAATTGATTCGTCATTGTTATACGCAAAATCCCCAATTTTAACACATTTCATCATTTGATTAATTGATTCATGAACACCAAACAACACAGCAACAAACATAATTTATCACATAAACCC